>JBBHKE010000367.1:0-133518 GCA_037447655.1 Zygnema cylindricum | reverse complement strand
TCTTTGACCGGATTCAATTCTGACAGTACTTGAAGTACGCAGGTAAAACAGATCTGACAGGATACAAAAACAGATCTGACTGACAGACTGGCAGACTGAATTACCGAAATCTTAGATCCTAGAATTCTAGATTCCGGTATTCTAAAGTACTACTAGTTGTCTGAATACAGAATACTTCTAGCAAAGCCTGAACATCTAACACTCTCCCTCTCTCTCGCTCTCCCTCTCCCTCGGCCCCTTCCTCTCCCTCTCCCTCGCCCTCCCCCTCTCTCCCTCTCCCTCTCCTTTTTCCTTTCCCTCTCCCTCTCCCTCTCCCTCTTCCTCCCTCTCTCTCTCTCTCCCTCTCCCTCCCACTGCCTGTCTCTGTGTCATTCCCCCCCTCTCTCTCTCTCTCTCGTTTTTTGTTTTTCGATTTTTGGATTTCGTTTCCCTTTTTTGTTTTTCATATATATATATATATATTTGTTGCTTTTATCTTTTATCCTTTATCTTTTATTTTTTCTTTTTGACTTTTGTTCTTTTATCTTTTATCTTTTATCTTTTTTCTTTTATCTTTTTTCTTTTATCTTTTATCTTTCATCTTTCATCTTTCATCTTTTATCTTTTATCTTTTACCTTTTCTCTTTTACCTTTTCTCTTTTTCCTTTTCTCTTTCTCCTTTTATCACTCTTTCTTTTTCCCTTTACCGTTTCCCTTTCCCCTTTTTCCTTTTTCCGTTTTCCGTTTTCCTTTTTCCTTTTTCCTTTTACTGTTTTCCTTCGACCTTTTTTCTTTTGCTTTTTCCTTTTTTTCTTTAATTTTAACTTTTCGTTACCACTTATAAAAAAATGGGAAAAATGGGGCATTGGGTATCTAAAGGTGACGAGTGTCACGTATCATCCGACGGAGGCGACTATGCTCACCAGTTCCGTTGACGGAACCGCAAAAGTTTGGAAATTATAAAGGAAAAGTTACCTCTCTCCTCTCCCTCTCTCTCTCTCGCCCTCTCCCTCTTGCTCTCTCTCTCCCCCTCTCTCTCTTGCTCTCCCCTCTCCCCCTCTCCCTCTTGCTCTCCCCTCTCCCCCCCTTAGTTAAGTAGGCTTTAGGGTAATGAAATGAAGTGGCGCAAAAAGGTTTTAACAGTTTTCGCTTCCACCGAGAAAAGAAATAAAAGAGGAACACTTGTAAATAGTGTGGCAAAAATAGATATAGTAGCGGTTAAGTTCTGTAGAATGGTTCGAAATAAGTTGTGGAAATGTTTACGACTGGTGTAGGAAGAGTTTGAACGAAAAATGAAAAAAAAAAAAAATCTCAATTGTTTTTGTTTCTCGGAAATAAGGATATCCTTTTGTTTTCTTCTTTTCTTCTTTTGAAATGAAGTCCGGACGTGTTTTTTTCAAACTTTCTCTCTTGGGAGTTTCGAGATGAGGTATTTTTTTTTCTTGTCAATATCTAAAATACAATAACTTTTTACTAACGAATTTGTTTGTTTTACAATTTTGTTTACCAAAGTGTTCGGTGGACTTTTCCGGTTATTCATACAGTGTAGGTTTTTATAAATGCTGTATATATCAGTTTGTTGATAATTTATATATTTGCAAATCAGTAAACAAGCTGAGTAATTTACTATTCGAGTTAGAAACAACGGATATCGATATTAGTGTCAATGACACTATCAGTGCCCCTAATTTTTACCCTTCGAACCTAAAACATTATCAATCTCATTGTTACTATTACTAACTTCTTAAAACAATTTTTCTAAATGGTGGTTTGCAATTAGCCTCGTCGTACTGAATGGAACCACAATTGATACTTGAATATAAACACCACACTAATAATTTATTTGCTCTAATAATGATTCACGGTGTTCCCTTTTGGACCGCAAATCATGAAACAGAGTACATAACACCAAATAAAGATATACATATATGTAATATACATATGTATGTGCTTTGTTTTTTTTTTGCCTTTCCCTCCAACCTAACGATTGATGCTTATTCTAAAAAACGGGGAATTCAACATCAATATACCGCACCCCACCAGAATCCAATGACATCGCGGAGAAGAATAATTGCGCACTTCAAAAAATGGTGCGCTCTACGATTCATCGATCTGGTCGAAGTATCAACCTATAGGAAGATGTCATTCTAACCATCAATTACATTTGTAATCGGCGACTCACTTCGGCTTTTGGGGTGAAAATGCCATATGAATTATGGTATGGCCGCAAACAAACCCTCCATCACATTTGGATTTGGCGGAGTCGAAAAGAGGAGAGAGAAATTTGGATCTCGAAGTTGGTTCGGCTATTTTTCTGGTTATAGCTCCAAAGGGATCCTTAATCGGATCCACGATCTGATCCAAAATATCATTGAGAAGTCTCACAATATGGATTTTCATGAGGACCCTTCATCTACAATTTCTCGATCGGGGAAGAATTCGAATCTTGATTTTTAAAATTAATAATTTTCCGTCATGGAGGCTCCAATTCGGACATTGAGCAAGAATCAGCCTCCAATGTTAAGAGGTGGAAGAGGAATTTTTCCGAAAATTTGAATTTGGATATCATTGAAGGTGATTCGCGAAGTGAAAATTCTCGAATGTTTTTGGCACCCGCATATCTTCAACTTCTAAATAAAGTGGACAGAGAATTATTGAAGAAAATCCGGAAACGGATAATGAATAGAACCACGTCGACTTATGAGGGATAATAAGAGGTAGAAGACAGCTTGCCTTTCATTTGACTGGAAAGCGAGAAATGTTCCAAATTCGCATTATTATATTTGGTCGGCTTGGGAAAAGTTTCTCATATAACAATCATTATGTGAAAATTTGTTCAGAGATCCGCAATCGTACACCAAAGCTCGTAAAATCACGCAAAAGGGACAAAAAGTGTCGACTGAAATAGGAGAAAGGAGTTCAATCCGTAATCAATAATTGTGCATTTGAGGAGATAAGTCTATCGGAACAGTAGAAGGGTATTGACGCTAAATGGGGGTTTCAGACAAAAGCTGCTGATATTGTGAAATATAAGGCTCAGTTAATGAGTAACAGGTTCCAACAAAAAGAAGGAATTGATTATACAAAAACATATGGCCCGACTGTTTAAATGGGACTCATTACAGATGATTATGTTATTGTCGGGACGCGTAATACACATGTAAACCGAATGGACGTACAAACGACGTTATTACCAAGAGGAAGTTTATATGTAGGTGCGCGTAGGAGTGATTTCGAAGGGAGGAAAACTATGGCGTCGAAGAAGTCATTGTATGGACTTAAACAAGCGCCAAAAACGTGTTATTTATGTATGCATAATGTCCTTTGTTACCGGTACCGTGATACTTATGGACATGGGTAAACTTGTAACGGTTGCAAACGACTACAAATATTGGGACAATTGGTGACGTCTACAAAGAAAACGACGGTTGTTGAAATCGCGTTTTTTCTGACATTGTAGACGTTTAAGGTTTTGTGACATTGCGAAGTCATGCTCACCTGTGACGTCACTAGCACGGAAACTTTTGGCCACGGATTCCCGATTTCTTTTCTTTCTTCTATCACTCAATATGCCATCTAACAATTACCAAAGGTAGTAAAAAAAACATTTTTTTTTTCATACCAGGTATTATCATATTTCATTGCAAGAAGAGGGAGAGAAGAGCGGCAGAGTGAGAGCGATGGGGAACACGAAGACGTCGCCTTTAACAAAGGACCCATGAGTGAAAATGGAGGTCCGACACCCTTGCAATTTCTTTTCCATACATTCTCGTCATTATTCTACGTACATACTTCACTGTGAATTGCTATTAGCATCATGAAATAATTAGGGTTAAAAAACAATTAACGTTATTAACGCTAATCGGGAATTTTGAGATTTTCACAGAAATCATGGACTCTAATTGGGAATTTGGTGTTTTCCAAAATAGAATTTATAATTCTATTTGAGAATTTTGGCCAAAATTTGGGGGCTCCGAAATAGCGTTATGAAAGCTAATAGCGATTCACGGCGTAGTGTCGAGCACTAAAATAAATAGCGTGTACTCTTCGTCGTCCGAGAATTTTCAAAAACTGTGTGAAACGTGCGACGGCGTATTTTTTTTCGTCCCTCAACTGTTACTTTTAATAAAATCAACTAACGAATCAACTAACGAGTCGATTGAAGTAGGAGTTTGAAGATGAGTTGGTATGACGTGGCAGTGGGTCAAAGAGATAATAGCGCCAAATTGGAGTACATTCTAAGTTTCAATATAACGCAAAATGTACTTTGGTTTTCACACATTTTTTGTACGACAAGGATATTCTCCTTGCACGTTTAATTTCGGAGGAAAACCATAAAAACACCTTTATTTTAACACATGGGCACGCCTAGATTATCTGTCTTTTACGTGGACTATTTTCTAATGATTTATTAGAGCCTTATGCCAATTAAGGAGTTGAAGATATATGTAGGGTACGTGTCCATGTAGCTAGTAGTAGACATATACTACAGTTTTGTGACATTGTGAATTTTAGGGTTTTGTGACATTGTGACGTCATGCTCACATATGACAACGTCGCCGTCAATAATTCAAAAAATTTCCGCCATGGCTTTTCGATTTTGTTTTCTCGACTTTTCTCATTCAACTTGCCATAAAAACATGCCCAAAGGTAGTCAAACGAACTATTTTTCAAAGCTCGTTCATTTCATATACGTATTGTCGAGTTTCAATCTAGAATGGGTGAGATAAAAAAGACACTGTGAGAGGGAGAGGGAGAGACTACGACGACGTAAAATTTTGCGAATGACCCATGAATGAAAGTGGAGGCCCGAGACCCCTGCAAATTTTTCCATACATGCCCGTGACGGGTAGGGAAAAAAATAGTGACTACTCTCCTGCGTGCTAAAAAACTTCCACCCGTGTGGTGCGTGGGTGGAAGTTATTTTGTTCGATGTTTGAGTGATACTGTGATTTTTGAAAAAGTTTATATGATGAGCTTGAGTATCGTGCCTGTAAGTCGAAAAGAGGAAAATGCCAAAATGAGTAGAAAAGACAACAAAAATGGAGTAGATACAGAGCATCAAAATGATGTTCATTCTATTGTGGTAAAAGCAAATTTTCCATAAGGCAAAAAAAATTCTTGTTGGGAACTGAATTTCGGAGGAAATCGACAAAGAAAACATATGGGAGCATACCCTTACGCCTTCATTTTAAAGTGACGGATTTAGGTGATGTATGCTACAGTGTGAATTGCTATTAGCGCTTATTCGGTGCCCCCAAATTTTGACCCTCGAACTTCAAATAGAATCAATAACTCTAATTGTTTTTCTACGGTAATATACATACTGCTCAATTAATGTTTTTAATTCTAATTTGGACATTTAAATACAGTAGGGTACTAAATGTGTCAAGTCTGTACTAAAATTGCTCGTTATTTCGTATAATCGTACAAAAAGAGTGTCATATAAAGGCGCCGACACATGAAAGTGAGTGCTTCGACACGAAAAGCGCATCAGGTTTTATTCCCACTGATAAAAGACGGGGGTAAATATAGCGAACTTGTTCTCACATGTACAAACGTCGACTACGTGAACATAAGCTATTCCGACTTCACTATGGGAAACAGATGCCCAAATTAGAGTTATGCATAAATTAGATTTATGCATAAACCAGAGTTAAATAACACTACTTGTGTTTTTACACTAATTATTTTTTAAACGCTAATAAGGATTCACGGTGTACATTATTGGCGTTGAAGTTTTCATATTTTCTAAGATATGTGAAACTGTCGAAAGCGCATTATTGCACACATTATTGCATGGAGGTGTTGTCTAATTTCCGCTTGATCCAAAAAGTACGGTATTTAAATTTTGAAGATTAGGAGACCGCTAACTTGCGCTGTCGAGAGATTATTGGACGTTTGATGTATTTGAGATTTTGAGTGTTGCCACGTGACATTTTCACCAGTTTCTGTCGTGAGCCATTTTTTTCTAAGCTATTAATAAAGTTCATGGGGAGGTGTGGAAAAGAAGAGAGCAGAAGTCGCAAAAGTCGCAAAAGTCAAGATTTTAGATACCTGAAACCGACAATTTTTTTTTTCAAAATCTGAACACCCGAAACTCGGCTGGGTTATGTCACGCTCTTAAATTGTTACCCGGTACCCGATACGCGTTTATGAAAAAAAAGTTAACCAAAACTCAATTTATAACGACTACCCGTACCCGCCAGTACCCGAATAAGTACAAAATTAGTGGTACATCTCCCTTATACCTTCCATGATACCAAGAGTACAAAATACAATAATGTTGGATAGTATGGACACTTACAGGGAAGGTATGTTACAAGTTTCCCCGGTGTGGTGAACAGTGTGAACCCGCATTTCACCGTGCGAAATGCGCCGTAGGTTCACCACTGACAAGATACCTACCGGGTATCTGGTGAGGGTTTACACCTTTAGGGTTTTTTAGGGTGTGGTTAGGTGTTTTTTATATAAATAAAAACACAAAATAATAAAAAACCCTAAACATATATATACATTTTTACGGCCGCGCGGCGCGGCGCGTCGTAAAACGAAAAGATGATGGGGGGCAAATGTGGATCTCTCACAATGCGCGAAACCGACCTTGGAGGTTCACAGAGCCTGAAAAACGCAAGATTCAGTATTGTATCGTAGTGGAACGTACCTACGAAACCTTCACTTTTTTTCGTTTTTTTCTTACCCGACTTTACCCGATTTTTTCTTTTTCTTTTTCTGTATCACCCGGCCGAATCCGGCGGGCCCCCAATTTTTTTCACCCGAATCCGTTACGGATCCGAGCGGCCGGTCGGGTACGGATAGGGTACGGATTCAGGTACCCGATTGCGACCTCTGGAAGAGAGGCAGCCTTATCCACTTTCCTGTCTTCCTCTCCGGTCTTTCATAAGAGGACAACTCTTACTCTCCGGTCTTCATAAGAGGATAAATCTTCCTCTCCTGTCTTTCATAAGTATAATAGTAAGATTATTGGACGCCATAGTAAAAGACAAAAAGAATCAAAGCATTTGGGAATTGTGTGATCGAGTGATGATTTCATTATGAGACGAAATCCCTTTATACAAAGTATCACAATGCTAACTACTGTGGATAGTAACGCTACACAGTAGATTTGGGCGGCTACACAAAGACCAAATCTATTACTCTAAGTTTGACCAACGAAAGAAAAAGAAAGAATAAGAATAAACGTACAGTTTTCAAGACCGCACTTGAATAAGTGGAGTACGGTCATGTTGACTTAGGACAAAATAATCTAAAATGGACGACGCACTAACAAGTGGAATACGGTCGAGTACACTTAGGACAAAATAAGGTAAAGTGGACGTACTTATTCAGGAGTTAAAAACAGAACGTGAATTACCCTTTAACAATAAGAGGACAAAGTCACAAAACATGTCAAGATTCAATGGGCATTTTGTACGAGATTTGGTTGCTGATAACGAGATCAAATTTCTGTACGTATTTACTGTGAAGTAAATCCGCGGATAAGGTTACGAAAGCGACAGCGCATGACGTGTCGCCCAGAAAGAGACAGAAATTGGGATTGATGTAACGATTACAAATTTGAGATGGATTGTTGGATTCAAAATATCGAATCGGCCGATGCGCGATTTAACGCTCGGCCTTATTCTTTATTATTTCTTGACTTTTGTTTCGTTTCGCGGCGTATTTGAGTGCTCGGCCTGTTGCTCGTGTGACGTTCAAGTTTCGGCGTCGGTAGTACTTGAATTGAATTGAAGTGTAGTTGAATTGTACTTGTCGTACTGTACTTTGTTGTTTCGCTTGAAGACGTCGTTTGATTGGTACGCGCATTTTATGCGTTGCATGTACGGTTGTAGATGTTACGTTTGAAGAAGCACATCGAGACGTAGAGAGAGAGAGGGAGACATTTTACTATTTAAGAAAAAATCTACTAATGTATTGGCTTCCTTGGAGTAATCACTCTCTTCTGTGTTAGTATCTCTTTTGCTTTCGGTTGCTTTTGCACTCTTTCTTTTTGTGTTGCGATCCATCAATTCTTAGTCGATTTGAGTAATAAATCTTACCCTTTGAGGAAAAAAAAAACAAAAAGAAAGAAAAAGAAAGAAAATCTTGTCCATCGATCTTAACTTCGGATCTTCTTCCAGTAACTCAAAATGCCACGTTCCCTTCATTAAAACATTTCAAATCCTGCTTCCCGACTGCTAGCCATGGCGGCCACCAAGATCATCCCTACAGTCCTCATTATCGCATGCCACGTGGCACTCACAACGGGATATTACTTCGGACCCATACGTGACCCAGAGTGTAAGTGTTCCTCTCATACATTCCTCTTTCCCCTTCTCTCCTCCCTAGTCTTTGTCTTCACACGTGCAAAACCTAGCTAAAATCACTCCTCTGATTCGGTTGCCGGTGCCGTACGGCTCCTGCAGATTCGGCTCTGGCGGCGGTACGGGCGGCTCTCAAGAATCCGGACAAGTTTCCCGGAATCCAATGCGCCGGCGAGCGCTACTTCGCCTGCAGCGACTCCGGCCGCGTCACTTGGATGTGAGTGGCGGCCGCAGGGCAAGCTTTTGCTACGGAACTCTGCTATGCTGCTAGGTATCCGCACTGTATTTCGCACTAAATCTCGCAGTGACTTTGGTACAGTAGCATGGCGTGGGTTGGGTGTGAGTCGGTACCGTACAGTGGTGTGCACTCTTGCTATAAGACTCTGCTAAGGTGCTGCGAATCCGCACTAAATGCCGCAGTGTATTTAGCAATGAGGCCGGTGGTGTGGCTTGGGTGTGAGTGGTTACCGCAGTGTGCACTCTTGCTATGAACTCTAATGTTGACTCTAATTTGTTGCTATGAATTCGTGGTAATTTTCAGACTGAATTTCGCAATGAATTTCGGTAGAGTGGTGGTTTGCGTGTGAGTGATTTGTCGCAGAGTGCACTTTTGCTGTGAATGAATTCTGCTGCGAACTCTCCTGTGCTGCTATGAACTCGCACTCTATTTCGCACTAAATTTTGCACTGCTTTTGGTTGGCACAGGCTGCGTGCACTCTTTGTACTCGCTTTCGCACTATACTTCTCACTGAATAGCGCATTAACTTGCATGATTCATAAGCGTTGGGTGCACTTGCTGCTACGGTGGTTATGCAGGAAACTCCACACTAAATTCTGTGTTGAGTCAGCACACCTACTTTTGCATTGGATTGTGATTCATAGGCGCTGTGCACTCTCAACTGCCATGATTCCGCACTGAATTCTGCACTGAATTTTGCACTGACTGCATGAAATCTCTACTTTTACAAACCAATATTTCGCTCTAAACTAGCACTATGCGCACTAAATTTCGCACTGAATTCTGATTCCTAAGCGGTGTGCCTCTCAACTGCTATGTTTGCGCATTGAATCCTGCATTGCATTCCGCACTAAATCCTGCAATAATTCCGTACTAACTGCATGATCTCTCGGCTGTGATGAACTCGAATTCCGCACTAAATTATCACTATGCTCACTGAATTCCGCACTTAATTTCGCACTGAATTTTGATGTTAAGGACAACGTGTACTCTCTGCCATTAAGTGATTTTCCGCCGAGGGCTGGAGAGGGTCGAGGGGGCAGTGGAAGGGGGCTAGGGGGGGGAGTGAGGGGAGGGAGAGAGAGAGGAAGGAGGATCTAGTTCAACGACCAATAGGAGGGAGTTTAGAGACCTAGATGTGCATAATGAGAGGGGAGGGGAAAGGAGGGAAAAACGGAAGGGATCGGGGAGGGAAAGGGGTGGGAGAACGAAAGGACTTGCTAAAAAAACAATTTTAGGGGGAGGGGGGAAGTGGGGGAAGAGTGTGTAAAAATATAAATGGGCGTTTAGGAGATGGAGAGAAGGGAAAAAAGGGTGACGGGGAGGGAAAGAGGAGACTGAATGAGAGGATCTTGCAATGGGAAAAGGGTCTAAAGATCCCTTCGGGTATCTAGGAGAGGAAAGGGGGGAAAAGGAGAAGGGAGAGGGGGGAGGAGGAAGGAAGGGGAGGAAGGAAGGGAGGGGAGAAAAAGGACTTGAACAACCGATGGGAGGCGGTGCAGGGATCTGTCCGGGTTGGGATTGGTGGGGCCCATTGCTGGAGATGGGCTCGCAACCAAGACCTGTGGGGAGCACTGGCTTGCAGGGAGAGGGAGAGAGGGAGAGGGAGAGGGAGAGGGAGAGGGGGAGGGGGAGGGGAGGGGGAGGTGTTGACTCACATGCTGACAAATTTGTGATGTTAATGCGTGGGGTGTTTTGTTTTCCTATCGCTTGTGATTGGTTGGGCACTCGGAGTATTTGCTATTGATTTTATCAAAACTTAGTCAATCTTGAAAGTACCGCTAGAGGGTGCAAGATGATCGGATTTGAGGTTTTTTCTTTTGTTTGTCGGTTTGGGAGTCTTTTTTGTGCTCCTTGAATTGTGAATTTTTGGTTGATTCCTCAAAATTTAACATTGAATATAAAAAAGTAGTGAAATTGATACCAACAAGGGTTTTTTTTGACGGATTTAGTTTTGAAAAATATTAGGACATTTTTTTTGAAGGTGTGTTTGTCCCCCTTCCATTGTGTAAAATGAAGACAAAGTCTTGAAAACGCCCATCGCTATGCTTATCATTCTCTTTGAGTGTGCTTGTGGATAAAAACCATTTAAATGGTATTGACAAAGTATTTGGATCTAAATTATCTTAGAGTTAACCTTGTACCCATAAGAATCGGGAGACACTTGGGGGTTTCGGATTTTTAATGCCACAGATGGTTATATGACAACCAGTTCTACGGACGCATTCCATCATCCATCGGTAACCTGACAAATCTTCAAGAATTGTAAGACATGACACTATGGTTATGTTACGCATTAGAAGTGTACTTTACGTTGCTATAGTTTTGAAGAATTGCTTGAATATGACAATGTTGTTATGGTACGCGTCAAAAGTGTACTTTGAAGTATTATGCTTTTAAAGCGTATGGATTTGAAAAACTGTGAGACATAGAACACTATGTTTATGTTACGCATCAAAAGTGCACATGAAAATGTTATGGTTTTGGATTATTGTAAGATGTGATACTATGGCTATGTTATGCATCAAAAGGGTACTTTAGATTGGTGCGGGTTCAGAAAAATGTGTGACATATGACACTAGGGCTATGTTACGCAGCAAAAATATATTATATGTTATGGTTTTGAAGAATTGTATGACATGACATAGTGGTTGTGTTAAGTGTACTTTAACTAGTAATGGTTATTAATGGAGGAAGAGGGGAAGGAGAGGGCAAGGACTATGAAGGAATATATATAAAAAATGTTAAACATAATACATAACTAAATATAAATAATCATAAAAACAATGTAATGATAGTAAATTAGTCCTAAAAGATGATCTTGTGGCCTTTAATGAGGAAGAGAACTGTGTCTTTCATTTTTCAATTGAAAAGGAACTATAGAAATGAAAGTTAAAGAGCCTTTTTTTTTCATTCACTATGAAAGTATGTCCATTTTGCGTGTTTGAGTAACTGCATAGATATGCACGAGAAAAATCTAAACTCTGGTGGCTTGTTAGAAGATAGATGAAAGTACTTATGGCAGAATTTCCAATATTTTATCGCACAACGAGATAAAATCTTAGCCTTTCAAAGTGACCAAACACACTTGAACATTTCTACAAATTTTCTTTTCTTTTTGTCACCCATTTTTGAGATATTTTTTTCATATTCTAAGCGGTCGTAAACTGATTTTGTTGAGTGCATGTTATAAATTTAAATTTGACATAATTTTTTAAAAATTGAGCAAATGAGTGAAGGAATGTTATTAAACAGGGGAGGCGAAGGGAAGGGGGAGGTGAGGGTCATGAGGGGGTGCTATGGGGAAGGGAGGTATAAGGGGGTGCTGAGTTGCAATTTAATACGCTTGTGTGGAAATATTATTTTTCGATATCGACTTTTTCCCTTCATATTGAATCTTTTTCATCATTCGTTTCGATTTGTTTTTGGGACGCCCGGTGTTGTAGGATTCTATTCGGCAACCGGCTGATTGGAGGCATTCCATTGTCCATTTATCAACTACCATCCCTCCAAAGCTTGTAAGAATGAATTCGAAACAAAAAAAAAAATTACTCCAAAAATGGGGATGTACCTTCTTTGCAAATGGGCTAAAAAAAGGCGCTTCATCATTGAATGTTGGTTGACACAGTATGCTACTTTGTAATAGTGTTTTTTCATTTCATCTAAGCATTAAAAATTACACATTCATGTTCAAATAAGTTTTCAAAAAAATGACATTTTAGGTGGAAAATGAGCGTGAGAGCTTTACGATTAAGAAGCTACTGGATGTTATAGAGGGAAATGAAACTCGTCCATTTGTCCCCCCTACGAAAGATGATTCTGATGAGAATATTTTGGAAGTACAAATGCAAGTGACTACACCGCTAATCGTTATTAGAGTTAAAGTTTTTTCGTCGCTAAAAAAATCTTTTCTCCATGCACAGTAGTCGGATTGCCAATCGGAGACCGCCAATAGAAAGGTGAGATTCTTGGCTTCCAATAGGAACCATCCGATTGAAAATCCGACAAGTGTGCACAAAGAAAATATTTTTTTTGTGGCAAAAAAACTTTAACACTAAGAACGATGAGCGGTGTAGTTGCTTAGAAAGAGAGCAGTTAACATTTCTAACGATTCTGTCCTCTATTAGCTAAATGTACAGAATTGCTATGGATACACTGAAAGGTGGTCAGTTTAGAATAAATTCCAGAGCCGTTTTGTGGATAGGAGTGCAAAATCACGAAGGTTGCTATTTTTTTTTAAGTAATATGCTGTGGATTGCATGAGAGAACAAGTCAAAAGCCGTCCATTATTGGTCACTTGTCTACCAAATCTGAGAAATGAGAGTGCAGGATTTATGAAACGAATATGCTCCAAATCTGGTGCAACACTCGGCTAATTTAGTGTTAATAATATAAAAAATACAAAACATTTAGTGTAAGCCTGTTGTTTCTCGATCAGGACTAACACCTTCAAAGTCGTTTTTTTCTTTTTAGGTGTCTTCTTATGGATTCTGATATATCAATATATAATTTGTAGTTTCCAATGGCCGGTGACCTGTGCAGTTTTGTGGGTATAAACTACTTGACCGGACCGACCAATGGACGTACAGGATGTGCCAACGTGGCAATGAATTGCCTGTTTGGCTCCAGCCTCCCATCCGAGTGCGAATCCCAATTTCAACGCAATGTAAGCGAATGTGTAGCTTTTTGCAATGCGACCCAAGTCCGAGGAGCTTGTGGGGGAGGCGGTATCTGTGTTACTGGTACGGATGGGATAACGCCGGCATGTGCATGCGAACAAGGATACAATAATCAATTCAACAAATACACGTGCGAATGTAAGTCTTCTTTGGCAAGATGGTAGTGGATGATGAAGGTTCTTTTCAAAAAACTATCAACAAGTTGTAAACAAAAATTAGCCTATTCTTATGTTTGATGTTTTATGACTAATTATATATGCAACTGCGATTCTCCATATGATAAAAAATGTTCGGACATGACGTTTCTAGCACTGCATTTTCTTTGATACGTTTCACACATTTAAAAATGCGCTAAGACGTTAAGAACGGTAAGTGATAATGCTAAATATTCACCGACTCTAACAGCGAGGGGTGGTGTAGTTGAATATCTTAACCGATAACCTTTACTGAAACTGACTGTGAGTGTCCCTATAATTGACCTGTTGACGTTATAAGTGACATATAAAGCAAAATAAATAACTAATGGAAACCGATTTCTGAAGAATTTTATTAGAAATTGATGTTTACTTGTTGTCCACAATGGACATCAAAGAAGGCCTCAAAGCTGTCAGAATTTGCATTGTGAGAATCCGGTGAAGTGTTTAGTCTACTTCGTGCGTCTTTCGGTTCGCGCGTTGAACCGCACACGTGGGGAACTTTTATGTGATGACCTATGAAACGATTTACGGTATATCCAGGTTGTGTGAGTGCATTTTGATGCTTCCAATCGAGTAGAGATTTCTGTTCTAGGTGACCATCATCCCTTCAAAAACAAGTCGTAATACTACAAACTCATTGAATGGATGGACTATTTTTTTGTAAAGTTTTGAAAAGACATCCCTGTCATTTATCTTTTCTCACTTTCATCACACCAAAAGACTGATTCTCAAACAGTTGTTTTTACCCTTTTTCATTTGTTGTAGTGGGAAAGCCACCACCGCCTTTGCCCCCCTCACCTCCGCCACCTACCCCTCCCTCTCCACGTCCCTCTTTCCCTCCCGTCCCACCTGGAGTCTGTACCTTCCGAGATGGATGGGCAATATGGGGGCAGGACATGAATGGGTACAAAGGGGTCCTTGTGATATCTAAAGAAAGCTGTTGTGAACTTTGTAACAACGTTACAAATTGCATTGCTTTTACTTACTTTCCCGGAACCAAAAAATGCTGGTTGAAATCCTCCGTCGGCACGAATGTTACTAATGTTGGCCAAGGCTCTGCATTTTCCGGATTTTCTGGAGGTACTTGAGAATTTCCTTCGTGTAAACAAACTTTAGATGCGTTCTATTTTATAAACTTTTCTCGAATTTTCCGCTTGTATGTCATCCTTTGTGGTTTTTTTAAGAATTTTGCTTGTGAATAAACTCGAACACGCGAGCTGTATTGGGGCCCATTTGGTGAATGCTGGCCATGAATCCGCATCTTGAGATTCTTCGAAAAGAGATTTGTGATTTTAAAGCCATTTTCCTTACTCTCATAATCTTGCTTTTGCACTAAAGCGCAATGATTAATGAATGGTTTCACACATTGGAGCTCATGTTATTATCTAGCATTGATATCAGTATTAGCTACCGTTTTGACTTCAAGGCCTTAGTTAGCTTGGAAACAACTCTACAACCGAGGATCTATCTCATATTTCTCATAAATGCATTAGACCCAGCTTTATTCTTGGCGTTGATTAGGGTAGAACTGCGATTATAGCCTTTTATAAGTGAAACTTAAAACCGCTAACTTGTTAAGACATTTACATCTCTTGATCTGTACTTAACTAGCATTTGACTAAGACGCGAATTTCCCTTTGTTTTTTATCTTTCTTCTTTTTACAGACAATGTTGCTCTCAACCGCCCTGCGGTTCTGAGTCACCCATATCAGTTTGCTGAGTACCCGTATGTGATTGTAGACAGACCTCAATATGCAGTCGACGGCGACGCTTGGGGAGACTCTTTCCACACAAACAACTATGACTCTTGGTGGAGGGTTGACTTGGGAACTGAAATCCTAGTAGATACTGTGCAACTTTATAATCGAGCTTGTTGTGGGCCACCAGTTCCATGTGAAATTTGTCAAAAGAGGCTGAACGGTGTTCAAGTATGGTTAGGAAATAATGTTGAGATCTGGAATGCAAACGGAAATGCGGAATGCGACCCCACACGTGTATTCAGTCTTGAAAGTGGTTCTTATGGTTTCCCGTTTGTAAAGGGATGCAACAAAAGCGGTCGATATCTTTGGGTGCGACTGCCGGCAAATGATTTTTTGCATCTTACGGAAGTGAGAGTGCTTCGTAAAGGTATGGTTCAAAGAGCACTTTTCTAATGACTGAAAGAAAGTTTGAATGTGATTCCTTTGTAAAAGGAATGAATTTGAGATTAGAATAAACCATACGATATAAAAGATTTGGTCGGTGTGAAGTTGTGATTTCTGGTCAATACACTGCCCATCGCTATTAGAGATAAACAATCTCATTAACGTGAGAATTTTTTATTATTTAAAGTCACAGATTAATGTTAATAAAACAATTCAATTTAGTGTTCGATAATGAGCCACATTGTGAAACATAATTTACTGTTGTTAATTCTAACAAAAGTGGTAGCACTGATAATTCACTAACTTGAACAGCCAGAGGCGGTGTAGTTAATCTCTTTACCGGTAACTGGTTTTTGAAACTGATTGTGAGTGTCTCTAAAATTGATTTACTGAACTTATAAACCTAGATAATATGCAACCAAAGGAAAAACTTGTCCTAAGAAATTCATCATGGACTGATGTATTCTTGTTGTCCATCACATGGACATCAAAGAAAAATGCCTCAAAAGGAGTCATAGTGCTACAAAGTAACCAAGTGGATAAACTATTTTCTGGTAAGGTTTTAAATATAAATTCTTGTCATTTATCTTTTCCTCACGTTCATCACACTAAATGTTTGATTCTCCCTTCTTTTTTTGTCCCCTATTTTTTTTGTAGTGCAAAAGTCACCACCACCACCAACAAAATTGCCCCCTTCTCAACCTCCAAACTATTTAGCTCCTCAAGTACCTTCTTCTCCACCTCCTCCTTTTCCCCCTCCACCTCCCTCTTCCCCTCAACCTCCCTCTCCCCCGTCTTCTCCCCCTCCTCCCTCTTCTCGTCCCCCTCACCCCCGCCCTCCCTCTCCTTTTCCATCAACCTCTCCCCCACTAGTGCAAAAGTTGCCACCGCCACCAAAGCAGTTGCCCCCTTCTCAGCCTTCAAAGCCCCCTCCTCAAATACCTCGCTCTCCACCTCCAACTCCACCAAAACGACCACCATCGCCTCCCTCTCCTCTTCCTTCTCCCTCTTCCCCTACCACTCTCCCTCTCTCTCCTTCTCCCCCACCCCCCTCTCGTCCCCCTCCTTAAAATTCAAGGTTGACCATCGCTTAATATTGACCAGATTCCAACAGCGGGTGGTACTTTAGGTTTAGCCTCTCCACACTAAATAATGTTTTCAGTTAGAGGTGAAGAAAAAAGATATAAAACCAAAACATTAAATTTGCAAGAGAAGTATTGAGGAGTATAATTAAACAGATAGTGAGGGAATTCAATGCAGGTATGATGGGGTAAGGAGGGAATCGGTCCGATACTGTATCGTCAGTATACAGTGATAGATCGAGGGACAGGTCTGGTACCGTTGTATGAAAAATAGGGTTTGTCGGGATAGGCGGAGATGTGGGATTGTTCGCTCTGTACCGGTACGTTAGGTGTACCGGTACGTTAGGTGGTACAGTTGTGTTGTGGGAGTTGGGGTTTGTCGAGTGTTTTAGTGGGTGTGTGTACAGTAGGGAGTTAGGGTGGGAAAAGGCGACAGAGAGTTGGAAGCTAGTATTTGTCTGTCGTATAAGTGACCGAAGAGTCGGATGCGTCAAGAAGATCCTTAAATGACTTCGTCACAATAGCCAGTGGTATTTATTTGTACGAGTGATTATTTATACAATCTGGTTGGAACTTCTGCTTGACACTTTGTTGTATATTTTTGTTGCTTTAATGCCCTCCTTTCTTAAAAAATAAAAACCACGAGTGTCGTATAATTTTTATATGCTAGTACCATTCGTACAATCGCGATGCGCTTGATATGCACTGTTCAAATCTTAGATATTTAACCTAATCCGAAAACTGATAACCCATCGTAAAGCATCCCTTCTCGCTATTCAAATCACTGATTTTTAACCTAATCCAAAAAATTGTGTGTGTTTTGCTTTGATGCCCTCCCTTAAAACGTTTAGAGATAATGGTCCCTGAAAGTTTAAATGTTATGGGCTCGCACTTGAAGAGCATTATATTTGATGGAAGTATTTTTTTTGGGTGGGGATTGATCGTGCAATCACATTTGACCAGGAAGAATTTCATTGATATATTATACATCGTTTATTCCACAAGTTCATTGATATGTTGGAGGAGTGAGATCATTGACTAGATATCTACCGTGATACAGATGATGAGATAGTCGTTGAATAGCCGATGTAGCAAAAAAAATGGACGGGGAAGGATCCGTAAGCTTTTGAGATGACCATGTCCAATTAGCGCCCATCAGTCGCTCAAACAGTTGGTTCGCATGGGAACGTATCTAAAGATGCCATGTAGATAGGAGTGAGAAAGCCCAACATTTACTGATGATGCAAGAAATCTCAAGTTTTCGATACAATGGTACCTATAATATAATCAATCACGCGCCAAATTTAAGTTTCAAACTGTCAAGGTTGGAGAATCTTGGTCATCTAAGAAAAGATGCGCAAAAAATGCACTAATTGAAACTTGAACAATTTTTTTCACTATTTGAACACAATGAAGTCGTCCCAGTAGACTTACGACAATGCTTATGATTTCTTAGTGTTTGAAATTTCTGGATCAGTATAGAAAATACGAATCGGCTGATGACGAAAGGAGGCAAAGTTCCTACTTCGGTGTTGGTCAATCACTTCTCAAGAAATCGGACCAAGAAGGAGAGAAAGTGAATCATTGGCTGATAAATCTGTCATGCTTGACCGACAACATTCAAAGTTGTTAAAGGGCGGTATCCAATAAAAAGGGGAATGTGTCCATCCAATCACCAATGGGAAAAGCTGCCACTATAAACGCGCTATTAACGCGACTGTCGCAGTTATGCCTCCGACAGCAAGAGATGGGTGACGTGACCACTTCCCTTACATGTAGATGACTTTAAAGACAAACCCTGGTTACCCTGAACCTGCAACCAGAGGAATTTGAGGGACTGGCCTTGATAACTAGAGGTATACGACACAATGATGGTTGGATCATTGACTCCAAAACAACAAGTCACATGGGTTGGAAGGAGGATTTTTATTATGGGTTATGGAAAATTGTCTAGAACGATTTCTTGTGATGATGGTACTAGGGGACTGCTCCGTTGTGAAAACCCCGACGGTTTTTTTTGTGGTAATGGCATGATGGTACTAGCAAAGAAAGATGGGACGTGCTCTGTTGTGGGTAACAACAAAAGGAAAACATTGAGAGTGATGTTCTAAGCATGTTATATGTTCTTGAACTAGCGCTGAATTTTATTTCAGCGTGTTCGAGGTTTAGTGTAACGGGAAGCAAGTATTTCCCTAGTATTTTCCATTTACCTAGGCTGAAACTGCTTACAACACAAAAGGTGACTAGATAATCTCTATTATCTATTGCAACATATCCATAGCAACCCAGACGTAAAGAATAGGGTTGAGAGCCCCATAAGGAGTTAGTACCAGTATAGGGTAAAGCTTCTTTCCACTAGCCTTTCGATGTCAGCGTTAAACCATGAAGAAAAGTGTACGAAGTATGTACTTCGTTTAGCTTGAACTTTCAGTTTGTAAATTAACATGTTCGAATTTTAATTTAAAGGACGACGTCAAAATAAGTACAAGCCATACATTAAGGTGGTGGCATTTGCTAAAAAATAAAATTACACCAACTTCTCTGTTTGTGTCTATAGGTGTCTAAACATTATTAGTGATCGTCCTTTGACTTTATTTCATTTCATCGTCTTAAACTCCCGATATTCTCTTTAAATCGCCGATCTAAATGGCCATAAGACTGTTACGCTTTTAGGTCCTCCTGCCGATTTTTTTCGCCTAAGTTCACTTATTGGCGCCAGACTACAGTTTAGTGGAAATTCTCATCAAGCGTCATAAGTCACGGAACTAATTAACGAACTGTTAAAACACTAAATGAGGTTCCACTTTGAAAGAGTTTTGTCTTGTTTTCGGAGGAAACGCAAGAACTATTTTTCTTTATTGTACTTATTTTTCGTTTAGTCTAAAATGTTTATCGGTTTATTTGTTACTTTCGTGACAAGTTGGAGGAAAGGTTTAGGGTTTTAACTCACCGAAAAGAGGTTTCTTTTGTGAGGAGTCACGTCGAATCTTCCTGCTGGAGTCTCCATCTCTCATCCTGCCATGCCCATCCCTCCTTTCACATCTTCCTCTCTCCCCACCCTTGCCCTCGCTATGCCCTCTCTCTCTCTTCCTACCGTCCTTAGGTTGATACTATTGTTATGCAGTGTACTTTTATGTACTTTTTCGCGCAGACAAAGAGCTTGTACAGTCGTCAAGGAAACAGGCGATGTACCAATTTGCCTTACAACTGTACGGTTCGGAAGACTTTTTTCAAAAATTGTCTTCAAGTACAGTATACCGTGAATCGCTATTAGTGTTTATCACAAATAGCGATACATGGTGTACACCGCCAATCGCTATTAGCGTAGAAGTTTCTTTAGCGTAAACGAATAATTAGCGTGGTTTACGCTAATTGGGAATTTGGAAATTTTCGAAGAAATCGATTACTCTAATTAGGAATTAGGGTTATTTAAATAGTGTGGATAATTCTATTTGAAAATAAAAAACAAAAAAGCGGGACGGGATTAGCGTACACAAGCTAATAGCGATTGGCGGTGTAGCGTACTACGGTACTGTAGCTCCTTAAAGTTTGGGTCGATAACGAAGATTCGTGGGGTTCGATTTGGGTCTCCCTTTTTGCTTTGCCCTTTTTCTAAAAGGGGAAAGCATTGTAGTCGCCTTCGTCTCTGGTGTAATCGAGAATTGATCGTTGATCTTTTTGTTTGAGATCTTGAGCCGTTGAATGTTTTGAGTTTTGTTTGTCGTCTTTGGTGACAGCGATTGTTGACCGTCGTATTTTTTTGGTGTACGATCGTGAGCCGTTGAATGACCGTAGAATTTTGAACTTCACCTCAATAAGGTCACTAATAACACTAATAAGGCTAATCCAGCGATCCCGTGAAGCCTCCCGGATGGAGAAAGTTTTTTTTTTTTTTTTCCCACGTGCGCAACATTTGTATACGATAAAGCTCAATTTTATAAAGAAAACACGGAAGAATGTTCATTTTGCATGACAAATATTCAAAATATAATTGGAAATCATCAAACTTAGCATGTAAATAACTTCAACATGCACTTGCAAAAGTGTACGGACAAAAGCGACAAAGGAATTCACACGAGTTCCATTAAATGTGGTTGAAGCTGGTTCGAATCCTATAAATACCGTTGGATTCCATGAATCCTACGGCGCTCATTTACAATTCAGTTGAAATTGATTACTGGAGCGAAATCCGGGTTCGCCAGGCTTTTAGTGCGAGAAATAGTTCGGTTCCCCTCGCAGGCGTACGGCCCATATTTCCGTACACGTATGGGAGCCTTTTCGCTGTTACTTTTACTTCGAGTGATTAGTTTTAGGGGGAGCATAAATCGACGGAGGGGAATGTTTTTAGAAACAATTAGCTAAAATACGACAAACGACTTTGTAAAGTACAGCATGGATTCCGGAACATGTCTCTGTACACCGTCAATCGCTATATATGTTTTACAACCCTTGAACCTAAAAACATAATTTGATGATGCAAATTTTCTAGTGTTGTGTATCGGTAAGGATTTTCCGATAACCGATATGGGCCATTTTTCGGGGACCCGATAATCGATATATTGGTACAATATATCGCTATCGGTCTTATCGCCGATAAGTAGCCGATAATATCGGCTACTTATCGGCGATAATGCCGATAACGATAACTATCGGCGATAACTGTACGAACCGTACAGATAAATGTACGGCATGTACACTCATATGTACGTCTTATTCCCCCGACAGTAGCCGGCTTAATATATGTACGGCTATAGTACGGATCCAGTTAAAGCGATGTACCTTCCACATCCGACGCCGTGGCTTTGTCCCTTTCTTTTTTGAGATCCACTAAAAACCTGCCACGTGTCAATCCATCGACTTTTTTGGCCAAAGCCGCCAAAAAAGCCATTCTGAGATGTCGGCGCTCACGCTGACCGTCCGCTCTTATTTTATCATTGAATGTCGTCCGTTCGATTCTAGCCGCGCGCATAATGTTATTCTGCATCCGTTGTACTTTGAGTCCGCCGTCTTTTTACCGTTTCATGGTAATCAGTTTATCGGTACAATTCCGTACATTCCCGTCAAATTTATGTACAGTTAACCGCCCAAAAAGTACTACAAAGTGCAACGTATTTTTTCGTCAAATTCCGTACATTTCCCGTAAAATGCCGTACATTTTAGGTAAATTTCCGTTCAGTTTACCGGACAGAAAGCATTCCGGACAGAAAGTACAGAAAGTACAAATATATCGGGACCGCTGACCGTTCGATAACGATAACTATCGGTATCGGTGTTATCGCGATAAGTTTTTTACCGATACACAACACTAAATTTTTCCCTTTGCCATAATACAGGTACAATCTATTTTACATCAGCTAGACAATTAAATAGTGTAATGTACAAAATATGCCATTTCGTACGTTGACTGCTCATTATTTTGTAAAAAAGGACAAGTGTCAGATAACAGCGTCGACACAGGAAAAAATATTTTACTCACAGCAATGAAGGAGAAATCGCGCGAGCCAGTTCTTTCATGCTCAAACGGCCACTTTTCGAAGAGAGATATAACTGCGGCTGCATTTTGGGAATGTCGTGTTTAGTGTAGTACTGTACTGTTTTGTTGGCTTTCAGTCGAGGAACCCAAAATAGCGTGACTTTTTGCCCCCCCACTCATAATTTTCCTTACACTAATAGCGATTTACATTGAGGTTTTGTAGTTGAATTGCTCCAAAAATATTTTATACGAAAAAAATGAAATCGGAAACAACAGGTCGTGTGGCCCAATGGATAAGGCGCTGGTCTACGAAACCAGAGATTCTGGGTTCGATCCCCAGCATGATCGTTGATACTTTTGACGTCCGACTAACTTCACTGTTTTCTTTAAAAAGGAGTTTATGTTGACATTTGATTCAACATGATTCAAATGTTAGGGTACGTCCCCATCATGTAAGTGATACTTTGAAAAAGTATTTTGGACTGAAGTGAAGTGTTCCGTACTACTTTGAAAAGCGCCCCTATGAGCGAAAATGGAATCGGAACTTTGAAATGTGACGGTTGTAGACGTAGGTACAACTTTGTGACGGTTGACGATACTTTAATACATGGGGACGTACCCCTAGTTTAGTGGTTTGAGTTTCAATGCTCAAAAGAGGAAAATGCCAAAATAATTGTACGGCAGAGTTTCGACATTCGATTCAAATAGTGTTTCCTCTTTATAGTGGGTTTGTTTTGACATTTAATTCAAAAATGAGTTTAGTGGTTTGAGTTTCAACGGCAAATAATATATAAACAGTTGAGTATTTTATATAATCAGGTCGTGTGGACCAATGGATAAGGCGCTTGCCTACGAAACCAGATTTTCTAGGATCGATCTTCGTGATCGCTAATTAGACATCTTATACCGTGAATAACCGTTAACGTTAAACGACGACGTTTGCAGATAAACAGTTAAGAGTTATTTAACTATCATTTGGGTTCAATTCCTTTTGCCAAGAAAAATTAAACTCTAATTCATGCATAACTCTAATTCATGCATAACTCTAATTCATGCATAACTCTAATTCATGGATAACTCTAATTCATGCATAACTCTAGTTTATGCAAAACTCTTATTTATGCATAACTCTTGTTTATGCGTAAATCTACCGTGAATAACCGTTAACGTTAAACGACGACTATGGTAGATAAACAGTTAAGAGTTGTTTAACTCTAATTTGGGTTCAATTCCTTTCGCCAAGAAAAAATAAACTCTAATTCATGCATAACTCTAATTCATGCATAACTATAATTCATGCATAACTCAAATTCACGCATAACTCTAGTTTATGCAAAACTCTAATTTATGCATAACTCTTATTTATGCGTAAATCTAATTTATGCATAAACCTAATTTATGCGTAACTCTAGTTTATGCATAACTCTAGCTTATGCATAGCTCTAATTTATGCATAACTCTTGTTTATGCGTAAATATAATTTATGCGTAAATCTAATTTATGCATAACTCTAATTTATGCATAACTCTAGTTTATGCTTAACTTTAGTTTATGCTTAACTTTAGTTTATGCGTAACTTTAGTTTATGCATAACTCTAGTTTATGCATAACTCTAATTTACGCATAACTCTAATTTATGCATAACTCTAATTTATGCATTACTCTAATTTGGGTACAAGTTTCCCATTGCGTAACCAGCATAGCGTGTGTTCTCATTGAACATGTGAGAACAAGTTAGTCTAACTCTTCCCCGTCTTTAGCAGTCGGAATTAAATTTGAGTTCGCTTTTTAGTGTCAAGTGTCAACGCACTCCGACGCCTTTATTTGACACACTCTGTAATATTGTACGAAATAACGAGCAATTTTAGCACGGACTGACGCATTTTGTACACTCCACTATGTAAAAACTGTCCAAACTACAGTATGGCTATCGAACAAGCGCCCATACAAGTGTGGGACCTTCGGCACCTCGCGGCACCTCACGCCGACATTCGGCACCTCTTGGGATTGGGTACAAGAAATAGGGTTTTGGGTTTTGGGTTGTTTTTTTAATAAAAAAAAAACAAAAACCGAAAAAATAAACCCTAAACGGGCGGTCGCGGACGTCTTCGGCACCCCTGGGGGCCAAAAAGTTGCAAGATTCAGTAAAGTACACCGCGAATCGTAATTAGAGTAAATTACTCTAATTCGGTCGCTCGAAATTTCGACTCTATGACATCAAATAGAGTAAACGATTCTAAATTTTTCATTATTCTAATTTAGGTAAGTTTAATTAGCGTAAAAAATTGTAATATAAGTTCGTTTTAAATAGTGTGGAGTACGGACGACGTTCAACCGTGCAAAATTGTACTTTTTTAAGTAAAAAGGTTCAAAAAATGATTTAATAGAATCGCGCTCGCACGTGAAATCGCACTAAACGAAAAATCAATCACATCGAAAAAAAGCCGTTGGCATAACTCTCGTCCGTCGACAGCATCGTCGTCAGTGTGAACATTAACTGACATTCAGCGCGACGAATAATACTAACGTCATAATGACGTCAAAACTATACGGATTGACAGATTTTGTTTGTCTACGTAATTTAGTGTTCATAATTTCAGCGCGGATAATTATAGCCGACATAACCCAATATAGAGTACTTAAATAAATTAGAGTAAACTTCCTCTATGAAAAAGTTCTATTACATAAATTAGAGTTCATTACTCTAATTGTTTTTTTTCGTTTTTTTACACTAATTTTTTCACTACTCTAAATACAATTCGCAGTGTACTGTAGAGTTGTTGACGCTAATTACATAGAACCTACATTAACGTAAAAAAACAATTAGAGTTCTCAATTATATTTAAAGTTCAAAGGTCAAAATTTGGGGGCGCTGAATTAGCCATTAGCGTTAATAGCGATTCACGGTGTACCGTTGTTCTGCTCCTGTAATCTAAATTTGTGATTTATAAAATTAAATATTTATAATAAATTTTAAATGGCATCTTCTCAATAGGTCGTGTGGCCCAATGGATAAGGCGCTGGTCTACGACACCAGAGATTCTGGGTTCGATCCCCAGCATGATCGATATTACAATTTTGCTTTCACTGTTGTAGTCCGTGTACTGTAATTTTAATTTTGCATTCACTTTAATATATCCTTAATAACACTAATAAATAATGGGCAGTGTACACCGTGAATCGCTTACACTGTTAATAACACTATTCGCGCGCCTAAATTTTCACTCTCGAACCTAAAATATAATTAATAATACTAATTTTTTTCTTTACGTTTATATATGTACGGTTTAACTAGCGTCAATGACTCTAATTTGGCCAGTTTTTAAATAGTGTAGTGTACCAAATGTGCCATTCCGTACTATAACGGCTCGTATTTTTGTACAGACGTACAGAAAAAGTGTTAGATAATGGCATCGATAGAAGAAAGTGAGTGGCGTTAACATGGGAAAGCGCATTCAAGGTTGATTCCTAGTAATAAAGATTAGGGAAATTTACTCGAACCTGTTCTCATATATTCAGACGTCGACAATGTAATACAGGCTACAGCCGTTACACTGTGGGAATGTGTATCCAAAATAGTATTAGATGTATAAATTAGCGTTAATGTTTTGTTGGCGTTAAGCCCTTGAACCCGAAGTAGAATTGATAACACTAATTGTTTCTTTACACTAAAAGTGATTCACAGTGTAGTGTTGCGTATCCTATCATTTAACGACGCGATGCCTCTACAAAAGTGTTTTGTTGCTCGTCTCCATTTTTTGCTGCATTACTCATTTTGGTCATAGCATATTGTATCGCAATACTTATGCAATGTGAGGTATAATATTTTGATAAAAAGGACACTTGTCTCTTTTCACAAGACATTACCATCACTCTGTCCTAAATGAAAGTACAACAAATGTCAAGTTTTTGTTGGCAACTTGTAAAAAGTCAAATAGTTTTACCATGAACTGACATTCTGCCAACAGATGTGTTTTTTCTTCATTACACAGCTCCCAACATCCACGCGGCCAAAATGACACACTAAATATTGCTCTTGTGAATGGTACAATTGTATTACATTTCGATACATTTTACACGATAGTATCGGACGTCCAAGACCTTTTTGGCCACCTGTATTGAATATTGCAACAGGGTTGACAATATGCAACACTACACCGTCCATCGTTTTTAGTGTTAAGGATTTATTTATGTTTATGAGAAACAAAATTTGATAATCCTAATATAATGCAAGGAGAACTAGCAGGTAGTATTCCGTCCTTAAATAGTTTCGTTAACACTATTTTGTGATCTCTAACCAAAAGAAGTTGCGACCGAATTGATGTTTTAACGTTTAATAATAATGGCCGTGTAGTGACAGCAACCGGTTTTCTTTTTTCTATCCACTCCAAAAAACACAAAAACAGAGACATTAGAAAAAAAAGCCTGGACCATTAACAAACCGGGCTCATAAAAAACAGAAATCGACAGTCTACCTGTGGATATTGTGAGAGAACAAAACTACAAAAAGACCGCAAATTCAAAGATAGGGAAATGTAAAACCAAACATACTAACACATGAAGGACCCGATTAATACTCCGAACCGAGTGTTCCGAGAGAAACCTTTTTTGCTTTATAAATAAATATAATTAAGGAATGATAATCAGCACTAACTAAAATCTCGAGATTGAAACTATTCAATTCGATATACTTATTAACACAGCCGTAGTTATCAAACCTACGACCTCAAAACATAAATTAAAAAATAAAAATAAAAGATAAAAAAAACTTACACTTAGTTTGAAATTAAGCAAATAAACCTCCCAGCATCGATCCTTCGTTTCTACTAAAAGAATCTATCCTCCGATAAAGTACAACCCTTTTCTATTTTTGGTTACTAAAACGGAAAAACAAACAAACAAACAAAAGACAGGCCTCGCAAATCTTATTTAACGATTCTCAACTGCTCCAAAAATTCCAGAGACCCCTCGGACTTCAAATTCTCGACATACTCTCCCCCTCGACTCATCATCTCCTCAATCCACTGCCAGGTGGCATCCGGACCTTCTCCGAGGCTCAAAAAACGAAGGCGTTGGAGTTTCATCACCTAATTTTTTTGAAAAAATAGCAAATCACAAACCACAAACCGGAAATGAAAAAACGAAAAGACAAATATAACCACAAACCACATCATAGTAGCCATACACAGTTTCACTTTTGTCCATTTTTTTGAGTTTTTGGAGTTGATGTAATTTTTGCTGTAAAGTTTTTTTCCAGTAAACGTGTCCAAACCATATTTAAGAATGACACGAGATATTTAAGGAACGCTTCTTTTATAAATTGGCCATCCAAGGAGGAGGAAGAGAGACAAGGGAGAAGATGGTGGAGAGGGAGAGGGACCGATGAAGTTGGAGTGAGGGGAAAGGAAAATCGGATAGAGAGTGAGAATAATGTATAACCAAGGCACAAAAAAGGAGCAAAAAATCATTTCAAATCAGAACCTCTTGTAGTCATCTGTTTCAATATCCCACGTGACAGAAGTCACAAGTTTGTTGTCCACACCTCATCTTTGGTGTAGTCGAGATATAAAGTGGGCGTCTCCCTTCCTAAGCTAATTATCTCTCTGCAATCCCAAGAGAAAGACTGTCTTCCCTTAAAAACTTCATAGCTCACTGATAAGGATAGAAAGGCATTTTATAAAGAAAGGCGAGGGGATTATATTTCTATGTCCAAAAAGGCAACAACAGTTTTCAAATTTCACATGGATTATTCAAAAAGAATGTTCGAAAGCAATATGTTAAAGTCTGGGGAAATCACAGTGGGACTTTATGTAAGAAAATCCATAATTTTGAAAAAATATTTCCTGACAAGCTCATACATGTGAAGAATTGTAAAACTAACTACGAGTAAAAACCCTCGACTCAAAATCAATAAGCGTATCTTTGGTGGTTTTCCAGAAGTGTTAAAAACTTTACTTTTTGTAAAACAATTATCGAAAAATGATTAATTAAAGAAACGACCACGGAGAGTCCTCCCTCTTTCACACACCTTGGAGCTAAAATTGATCCATCGATCGATCGACGATTACGATACCGTGTCCAAATCCGACCGTCCATAAATAGAGGGATATGAACGGAAGCCATACAACATTCCACAATATCGTCTTTTGTCATAAACTCCTTCACCACTTTTCGTGAAAAAAAGGGGCTCCTAAAGCCATGATACAAAGAATCATAGGCTCAATACCGATACACAACTTAATACCAATACCAATATCAAAGTCCACAATAAATGTAATCATAAACAGTCTTCTTAAACATAAACAGGAGACGGCTGATACAGTCAAATTCTATAAGTTCTTGGGATTCATTCAGATACATATGTCAAATAGGCACCCAATTATTTCTTCGTTTGCAATCATAACTTTTCAGAGAGAGAAGTGACATTATTGCAAGTTGTCAGAAAATAATATTTTGAAATAGAAAAAAAATGAAGCCGTCTAACGTTTTCCATGATGATATACTAACAGCCATCCAACATGCTGACCATTTGAACAAGAGTGTCAAACTCCCACCGTCCTCTTTCCATTCCAAATTTCAAAATTGACAAAGCTTTAAACAGCCTCGAACGCAAAATAAACACTCAAGCCCTGGTGAGATCAGA
Source organism: Zygnema cylindricum (assembly GCA_037447655.1). Taxonomy (NCBI): domain Eukaryota; kingdom Viridiplantae; phylum Streptophyta; class Zygnematophyceae; order Zygnematales; family Zygnemataceae; genus Zygnema; species Zygnema cylindricum. Next base: position 104,759 of record JBBHKE010000367.1, on the reverse strand, counting down.
AACACTCGAACAAAAAAAGCTTGCCTGTTTCGAATGCTTGGGAGGTGGATGATGTGAAGGTTGAGGCGATCGCGACATCTCTCCACAGCATCAGAAGGGAGAAGGTCGTGGAGCCATTCTCGAATAAGTCTACTCCAAATACCTCCCAATCCTGCAATGCCACATGGCAACTGCTCACACCCTCAAACGATTTCAGACACTCTTTGTCACACAGACTTGTTGTTAACTTCCAATGGAAACTGTATATCTTTTATGACTCTTAGTCAAAAATCAAAAAAAAAAAAATCAACTTTTGAACAATACTTTCAAGCCTATTTGAAATGTGCGCATATTTCATCAAAGGGCTTAAATCACAAGAAAAAATGTGGGAAACTGCAGATATATTTTGTCCATTCTGAACCGTTTTGAAAACGAAAAGAGAGAATTATAATACAACCATCAATGAATTTGCACATTTGACAAACAAACAAGAATGTGACGGTGAAAAACGAGTTCAGAAGATGAAAGAAAAAAAAGAAAACAAAAAACGAAAAATGACAAACAAAAAACGTAGCATTAAAAAAAAAAAAAAAAAAAAAAAGAAAAAAAAAAAAACGAAAAACAAAAAAACAAAAAAAAAAAAAAAAAAAAAAAAAAAAAAAAAAAAACAACAACCCACCAGTGGGACGATCCCACAGCCGGTTGTCGAGGGAAAGCTGAAAAGCGGCTTCGGCCGCTTTTCGGCCGTTTACTTCACAAGCTGCCAAAGTTGCCGCCAAAGCTCCGGCACTCGCTCCCGAGAACTCCACCGGACCCAGATCATAATGGCGAGAAAGAACATCAACAGCCCCAATTTGCCAATAAAAAAAAATCCCCCTGAAAAACACAGCAGAGAGAGAGAGAGAGCGAGAGAGAGAAGAGAGAGGGAGAGAGAGGGAGGAGAGAGAGAGGGAGAGCGAGAGAGGAAAGAAAGAGAGAGGAGAGAGAGCGAGAGTGAGTGAGAGAGAGGGAAAGAGAGAGAGAGGGAGAGAGAGGGAGAAAGAGAGAGGGGGAGAGAGAGAGAGAGCGCGAGACAGAGAGAGAGAGAAAAACAAAGGTTGAGAGGAAAGCTCAGACACAGTTGCCGATAATCGGAAGTGAGGTTGAAAATTTGGGAAGGAGGTGACGATTCGAACATGCGTAAACAATCGGAAACAGCTTATCCTGTTTTTCTGCAGTACTTTGGGTGTACTATAAGAATAGTACAAAGTGACCGTACATTGTGTTACCAACTGTTTCCGTACATTTGAACTGTGGATTAAAAGGGATGGAGGGAAGCGAGGGTAAGGAGGGTTTGAGTGGCAGAAAGAGTTGTGAAATAAAAGGTCACATTGATGGATACATAGAGAAGAAAACAGTGACACTCTAAATTCTGTCAAGCTTCAAAATGAGGAGAATAGCAGAACAAAAAAAAAGCATTACAAGTGACGAGAGAGGGACAGAGAGGGAGGGGGAGGGGGAGGGGGAGGGGGAGAGGGAGAGGGGAGAGCGGGAGAGGATGGAAAGTGGGCGAGGGACAGGAGGAAGAGGGAATGGAATGGAATGGTTTTGCTTCACCAGCTTCCCCCATTGAATCCACAAGGGCGCCTTCTCCTGCAACAGCTCCAGCCAACCAGAGTGAGCCATTTCTGCCGGCTGCCACCTGTCTCCATGGCACACTGTCAGTTCCGTACAACGGAATGGAATTGCGTGGCTCTGCATGGAACCGAAGGGAACCGCAGTATGAGAAGTCTCTCCGAGAGACTCTGGAAGATAGGTGTTTCCCTGCAACATGATGTACTTTGTTCGTACAACGTACATGTACTTTGATCGTACATAGTACGTGTACTTTGTAACAAAGTACATGTACTTTGTTTGGTTGGAGAGGCAGGGAAATGATGGCTTTGGAAAGAGAGGCTGCCATTGGAGATTGTTTGCAAGGATTTGAGGAGACCCGGAGAGGAATAGGAAGGGCTGCTTGAAAAGTACGAAACGTGTTCAAAAAGTACGAAGGGTGTTCGTAAAGTACAGTACTGTACCACATCAGGCGATACTAATTGTGTGTACGGATTCTGTACCAGTCCAGTCATGTGACAACACGTCACCCAAAATGCACGGAGATCTATCGCAAGGGTTGGGGAAGGCCGTCCGATGGATGTCATAGTTTCACCACGTGTCATAGTTTGCCGCCGACTCAGCCAATAGTGTTGAACCAGTACACCGTGAATCGCCATTAGTGTTCATAATTTTTTCGCCACTTAAAAACATCTTTTCTCCGTACACACCTGTCCGATTTTCAATTTAGCACTGCCAATCGGAAGCTGAGAATCTTACCTTTCAATCGCAACCGTGAGATCTACAATGCGACATGTGTGTACGGAGAAAAGATGTTTTAAGAGACGAAAACAACATTTACACTATTAGCGATACACGGTGCAGTAATACGTTTCAGAAGTCGCTTCGCTCGTTGCTCAACTATGGCATCACATAGTTTTTGTCAATATGTAAGAAGTTAAGAACGTACTTTGCCGGCGGAACTCAAGATGGTTTACCATCGCGCTTTCTTATTCAATTTGATTATTATATTTTTGAAAAATGTATTATCCTTGTTGCAGTTTTGATTTTTTTTTGTTGAAGTCTATCTAGGAAGAAGGCAGTAGTAGAAACAGCGAGATCTGTACCAATGTCACAAGCATCCTCATTGCATATTTTTCCGTAGCTTCTCTCACGAGTCGCTGCAATTTACTGCTTTCTCCCTTAACTATATATTGGCAATCAAGACAGATTACATTCATCTTCTGCATTGTACTGTCGTAAATGCTTATACAAACTTTGCCTGGTTTTTTACCCGTTCGGTGTTGAACATTTCCTGCTGAGTGTTCATTTTGTGGATACATCATTCCGTTGTGATTTAAGCTTGATACCCTCCTCCGTCACTTGAGTCATTTCAACCTATGTATAATTACAGAGAGAACTCTATGTTAACTTGTTATGGCCAATCCCAACTTTTAGGTTACCGGCAAATTATCAATTGCGTGGCACAGGAGGGCTGAGGCAGCTCCTGATGAGCCAAACTCCCTGCGGATTGCAACCCTAGTCGAGCTACCGCCCATCCCATCAGGTGCAAATGTACGAGCTGGTTAAGAGAAAAAAGGCGATGTGCGATTAGGAAATTAGAAGCCAAAATAAGGCTTATTCAAGGGCTTTTCAACAATCAACTCCATAACCTGATTAGATTCAAAAGATCTTGGGAGATACGTGAGGCTCTCGAGTCTACATACAAGCTATCCCTTGTACCCTCGGACTCAGATGGTTTACCATCGTGCTTTTTAATCTATCTGCGTTTCTTAAATAAGAGTCATAATCAAACTCGGCAATATCCTAATGGCCAGTGTGTATTCAACGGTATATCAACGGAGGCATACACTTCAGGATTTTACTATTCATTTTGACATGAAATATACCTTTGTTACATATTGGATTCAAGCTCATTACTACTGTCATTTAACATATACACTACTTTGTATTGATATCCCTATTAATGTACTATCGATTCTACTAGACGACTACATCGTGTATTGTTGGAGAAAATGAGATCCATTGTGCTTTTCAACATTCGTAAATAGATGTCCACCCAAATGGTCATTTTAAGTCCATGCAAGCAGTGGGATGGGGAGGGGGAGAGGGAGAGGGAGAGGGAGAGGGAGAGGGAGAGGGAAAGGGAGAGGGAGACAATTCAATTACATTTCTGTGAACTCAACAAAGATGATCTCCCGCATGACGCAATACATGAGACTTGAGTGTTTTATTGTTGTAGCAGTTTATGCTGTTTTTACAAGAAAGTCAAATAACATTCGAGCCTGAGCTGCAATATGAGCTTCCTTTGCCTTGGAGGAGGCCTCGTCTCGCCCTTTCCAGCTTCGGAATTGCAATACGAATACAAATTGGAGAAACAAAAAAATCTGCGACAGATGTAATACAAAAAGCCATGCGATATCTAGTTTTAAACAGATTCCCTATCGGCTCAACCAAAGAATGACTTCAAGCAGCTCGTTAATGATTCGTCTTTAGTGACTCGTTTTAAATGACGCATCTTTAACCACTCGTCTTTACAGGCTCGTCTTTAATGGCTCATCTTTAACAACTGGTCTTTACCGACTCGTCTTCGCCTTCCACCACTCTAAGAATTTAAGGTTCGTGTCCATGGCGTTGATTTTATACAAGCCTAAACCGATATTTGCTGCCTCCTCCGCCACAGCCCAGCTTGTCGCCAGTCCAAAAATTAGAGTCAGAGCCGCACCTGCAAACAAACCGAAAAGGCACGCAAAAACCATAATTTCATTAAGATGCTCAAACTTGCAAATTTTACCAAACAGTCCCCAAACCTGCAAAATTTTGTCCAAAGAATCCCCTAACTTGCAATGTTTTGACCAGAAAATCTCTCGACAGAGAGGGCACACACAGCAGCACATAATAATAACCGGCAGAGCTGGAATGCTTTGTCGTTTTGTAAAGAAGCAAAAGATAAATGAAAAAACATGCTGATTTTTAATATATGACATGAATACTATAAATAAGTGTTATATTATGGTGTGATTTTACCAACATACTTTCATGTTTACTGAATTTATATGTACCTAAGAAAAAAACCGTATAGCATGAGACAACCGTATTAAATCTGATTCAGGATAGAAGACTAATGTTTTACACCGGTTTGTATATGTTTTGATGTAAAAGGACAGCTAAATTACCCATAACGACCGAATGAACCCAGGCTAGGTGAAAGCTTTTTCAAAAACGAAGCAAAAAGTAAAGAGAAAGTGCATACGCAACGAAACAAGAACGGCGCCATAAAAGGCCTTCAGAATGGATTATATGGCCAAACATTATGTTGCACTGGCAAGATATTACCCATCATTTGAAAATTACGTCACAAGTGAAGACAGACTCTAACATAGCCCGTCACAAAATTGCAAGCTTATTTAAAAGTTAAATCCTACAATATATTTCATTCAGTCAGCCTTTACATCTCTACAGACAATTGGACGTTGAAAGTGCAACCATCGAACTATTCCTAACACAAACAAATATCACATGAGACTATAATATTAATATATATATAACTCTTGGAATAGTAGCATAAGCTACCAGAACTATGCCAGTGTTCTGATAAATATAATAATGAGCTGCTGATATCGTTGGATCCCGACAACTGGTCCTTGACTTGTTGATTTTGTGCGTAAAGACAATTTAAAAAAAACAACATCTTTAGATCCACAAAAGCACTAGGTTACACAGAGAAAATGAACAAGTATCCATGCCTATTGTTTCACCTGTGCTCATAGAGGCTCTTCAAAGTCAAATTGAATCAAATCAAATCAAATGTCCTTTCGCAAAGTGACAGACAGCACATCAACAAGCTGAGGCAAAGTGGACATACACATCCCATTAGAACAAAGCATAGTTCAAAAGTACAAAAACGTGTGGAAACGCTATATCCTGTATTACAAGTTTATTGTACAGGTTTTTTGAGTAAAATATGCGTTTAGTATGGGGTAACCGGATATAGTGTTTCCACCTTTTCACAGTTTAAAACTACATTGCAAGAAAACTGAGCCTGTGTATACATGATCAAAAATCACAAACCTCCAGCACTCCGTGAATATCGGTAGCTGTATGCCGCAGTTCCCAAACCGCCAACAAGGCCTCCCACAGCGGAAATCATTGCTCCTTGCCTCACCAGCTTGAGCTGTTCAACAGAGAAAAATAAACGTGAAAGGAGGGAGAGCGAGAGAAAGAGAAGGGAAGGGAGGGGGGGGGACAAGGGAGATGAAAGAGGGAGAGGGAAAGAGAGAGGGAGAGGTACAGGAAGAGGGTGAGGAAGAGAGCGGAAGGGGAAAGGGGGGGGGGAGAAGGAGGGGAGAGGAAGAAAGGGAGGAAAAGAGCATAATTTGATTTAATAATGTGGCACATGCATACTTTATTCAGCTTGTAGCAGAGAAGAAACTCGAAGGTCACTGCAGCTACCACTTGGAAGCTCCCTGAAAATTTCAAGTACTATAATACACATATAAAAGCACAAGTTTGCAAGATTATATTTTTCCTCTACCAAAACATTACTCATGCCTTAGAAAACAGGCATAAATTATGTGAGCCTTTCAAACTCCCGGATAAGTGCCAGAAAACAAAATTTAATGAACCTCTGAATTTTGATTCCACCTATATCGCATGTTTGTATCCCAACATGGCATCAGCAACAATGAGGCACAAGAAAACAAATAAACAAAAAGTGACTGCAAGCGGTTTTGAAAAAGCTGGCAGTAAATGACCACATGACAATTCTTTCCAACTGATCATTATTTTCTTATTCATCATAAAACATCTCAAAAAAATATGTGTCTTCTTGGTTCAGCAAGATCTTAATACATTATACACAAATTTGCTGCATTACTAATAGTCACCTCAAACTAAACGATAAAAACTAACCGTAACCGAAAATACAATCTCCAAAATAAAAACGGTAACAATAAAGCGTGTAAAAGAAATTCTAAAATAAATGAATAAAACACTTTAAACGTGTATCACTTGCCAGACTGCAAGAAAACAGTCAAAAACCCTAAATCAAACTTATGTACGGAGAAAAAATCTGTCATTCCGGTATACCTGTTCTACGTTCACAGGGTCTTCTTCTGCAAACTTTTCGATATCCGCAGGCGTCCATGGAGGCAAAGGCTCGTCCTGATTTTCTCTAAGGCTTTTAAGCTTGGTAATTATAGAAAACTTCTTCGCCCATGCTTGCTTATCCACAGCCCACCATGGCCTATATCCTACGGGAGGTTCTAGAGAAGGAGAAGCGTCCTCAGCAGGACCTCCTCCCATGGCGACAGACTATGGCTACTTCGGACGACAGCTCAGCAGCAAGAAAACCTTCTTAAAGAATCTAAGGCAGTTTCCACTTCGTTTGAAAGCCAAAACGATGGTATCTCATGACTTTTAGAACGTGGACAACTATTGAAAATGGGTGATCTAAACGACTAAACATCAACTACGCGTATTATACTCGCAGATATCAATATAATACTCATAAAGTAGGGTAAATCAGTAAATGACATTTAGTATTTTAGTGATTTAGAGCTTCGCGTATTATACTCGCAGATATCAATATAATACTCATAAAGTAGGGTAAATCAGTAAATGACATTTAGTATTTTAGTGATTTAGAGCTTCGCGTATTATACTCGCAGATATCAATATAATACTCGTGAAGTATGGGTAAATCAATGACATTTAGACTTTTAGTCTTTTAGAGCTTCCAATACTGTATTGTAGTTTTCGCACATTTGAACGACTTGTTTCCACAAAAGCTCACCGTTTACGGTACACAAAATACTTTCCAACAAAGTGGGAAATTTTAAATGTTTGCGGACCGTAATCCTGCCGGCTGTGCTAGAATCACAAACCGGGTACGATTCGGTATGTATCGGCCAGTAGATCGCAGATGCATAGATTTAACGCTATATCGTTTGATTATTTTGTACTTTTTTTAAATCCCCCCCCCCTACTTTCTCCCCTCTACCCTCTCCAGAGGTCGCAAACGGTCAACCGAAACCGTGACCGACCGTTAACCGACCGCCCGCGCCGGATCCGGAACGGATTCGGTTGCCAAATTTTGGGGGTCCGGCGGTTACGGTCGGTTGATTCACCAGGAAAAAAAAAACGGTCGGTTACGGTCGGTCAACCAAAAAACAAAACAAAATGAAAATTTTGTACTGTCCCTATAATCCAACATTATTGTACTTTGTACTCTTTGGCATCGTGGAAGTACGTGACATCATGATTAGCGTCGCAAATCTAACACGGTACTGTAGTAAGCTATTTATTTCGCAAATCAATGGGAACGCGACAAAGCGTCGCAAATCTGACACGATAGTACACTATTCATTTCGAAAATCTTAGGGAACTCGACAAAGCGTCGCAAATTAGACACGGTAGTACAATATTCATTTCGTAAATCTTAGGCAACTCGACACAAATCTTAAGCGTCGCAAATCTGACACAGTAGTACACTATTCATTTCGCAAATCTTAGGGAACGCGACAAAGCGTCGCAAATCTGACACGGTAGTAACACTATTCATTTCGCAAATCTTAGGGAACGCGACAAATCCTAATTATTGGCTTATTTCGTCGTATATTGATTAGTTTTCTACTTTTTCGGTTATGGGCAGGCACGGTTAGTCGCGAAAAATCAAGATTCGGTTAATTTTTTTTTTCGTAAACGACGGTCGGTTAACGGTTAACAATTTTGGAGCGTGACAAAACTCGGTCGGGCGTCGGTTACTCAGATTTTGAAAAAAAAAACGGTCGGTTTCGGGTATGAACAATTTTGACTTTTGCGACCTCTAACCCTCTCTCATCTCCCCTCCTCGTCCCTCTTTCCCTCCCGCTCTTTCTCCCCTATCCCTCCCTCGAGAAGAGTAAGGGATGATTTCACTAGACTAACATTATCTCTAAATCAAACAACTATTTTTTTGTATCGGTAGCCATTTGCCGATAAACGATATGTACCTTTTTTTGACCTCCTGATAACCGATACATTTGTCTAATATGTCGATAACTGAATAATCGCGATAAAAAACCGATATGTTGTTCATTATCAATAACATCGGCCCAGATAATTATTGGCGAAAATTGTATGGTTCAAACCGTACACTTGTATTGTTTATGTACGAAAGCACAGAACGGATTGTCATACGTGGCATGCCACACTATATTATGTATAAAAAACATAATAAAATGTAGTATAAAGTTTCATGATAATGTATACAATATTTTTTGCGCTTATCGGCGATAACAAAATTGTTGGTTTCGGAGCGATATAGAAGGACCCCTCATCGTTCGATAACCAATCATTATCGTTATCAATTTTATCGCGATAAGTTTTGACCCGATACACAACTACACACAACATGTTCGTTGATAATTCTCGGTCTATTTAAGTGTTTGTAACTAATTATGAACATGTGTTTAAAGTGCTTGTGCCTAAAAAGCACCCCCCAGTTTTTGGAAACACTTATCCGAATTCTTATTCAAATGCTTGTGCTCCTCTCCGGTAATTATATCACCTAACGTTGTGTATGTGTTAAACCATGAAAATGTTTCCTCTCAAATTATATAAACTAAAAATAAGACTCGTCGAGTGTGGAGAAGACCGTTGGACAAACACGACATCTTAAGTTAATTGATATAATTTAAAATTTAAAAAGGCTTCTTCAAAATAAATGAAAGAATATGATATTGCAAATTTCTTCAGCCTATATTTTTTTTGACTAGGTTGTGAAGTACCAAACTTAATTAATTACGCAAATTGACAAGTGCTGGTGTTGATTTTTATGGTTGATGAATAATGCCTCTTTAGCTTGCGTGGTTGTTTGCGCTTAGATTTTGGTTTGCGATATCATATGTTTCTCTTTCCTCATACCATATTGATACGTTTCTATTTCCTCGTAAACGATGTTTTTTACAACCATCTCAAACCACCATCTCCTTGTTATATTTATTGTTGGTTGCGATACCAAAAAATTTGGACCAATAACATCAACTTATACTACTTAACAACAAAAGAGGCAGACAATATTTAACTACGACTGTAAAGTTAAGGCGAGGAAAAAATCTAAACTGTAAAACGTAAGATGAAAAAACATCAAGCTACAAAGGGGGTAAAAAAAAGCAGTTAAAGACTACAACGCTTCATGAAAATATAGGCAAAGGCATAAAGATAAAAAAAGCGAGACAACTCTTACTAAAACAATAAGCCACCGCATCTTATTAAACTATCCGCAAGTAAGGAAAATCATGTTGACACAACTACGTTACTTAGACCTAAACTCAAACTACATGAACCTCAAGTCGTGCCCCGCGTGCCAAAGTAAGGGTTTTTTTTAGTTGTTTTCCACAAAAACTTAGAGTCGTACCAATTAAATCACAACCATACAAATAAAGTGAAAAGTTGAGAGTGCATTTTACATCATCGTCAAACTTAAAATGTACTACATGTTGTCGTCTCGTGTTTTTCAACCCATATTTACGTCATGCGACGTCACCTTCAAACTTTACATTCAAACACATTGGATATGTGTTTTGAATGAAAGTATCTACGTATGACAAATACTAAAACAACGTTGCACGTGAAAAAGTTTTTCAAAAATTTCTGACTATTTCAGACAACAAGGATAATAACAAAATATTTTTGTTGTCTGTTTGCGTCTAGTACGACTTTGTTTTTGAAGGCGTCTGAAGATAACTATAACTTTTAAACACCACCCGAGAAGGAACTTAGGCATAGTCACTTGGCCACAACTAAGGCTACGACCCCATGTGGCTAATGAAAGTTTTTTTTCGTCATTTTCCCCAAAAACTTAGCGTCATGGTGTTAAAGTTACAACCGTACGAAGAAATCGCAAAGATATAGAGTAAAATTTGCGTCATTTTCGAGCTTAGGATATACAACAAGTTGTCGTCTAACGTTTTTCGACCTTTGGCCTTGTCATCTTCAAACTTAACTTAAAGCACATTGGCGGACTGTTTTAAAATAAACTAACACTGGTTCACAAATAGAAACACAAATTTGCACGTGTCAAATATTTTTAAAGGTTTTGACGACGAGAAAAGGTACACTATTGTTTATTTTTGTCAGCGTGCATTTTGTACAATTTTTTTTTGCACAGGCTACAACGCCATTTCACGGAAAGATGAAAAATATACAAAGGCGCCACTTCATATAGAACCCGCTCCCTCTCTGACCTTACAGCCCCATTCACCCCTTCAAACTTCACCATTTCACATTCTCTCACAAGCTGGCTCTAAATGCATCGGTAGGAAGCAGGGGAAAATACTCAGGGCGACGTTTTTTAACCATCGCGGGTAGAAAAAAAAAGTTTTTAATTTTGCAGGGTCCCTCAAAATTTTATATCCATTCATGGCGACCGGACAGGAGTGGCAAACCCAAAATCATCTTGTTCAGCCATGGCTGGAAGATTCGATGTCTACGATGTCACACAAAGACATGCGAATACCAAAACGTTTAAAAAAATATGTTGCGTCTTGTAACATTTCAAAAAGTGAAAAAAATACGGTATGTCACGACAGGTTGTAGAGGTTGACAACCATCAAGGTCATTGTAGATGTATACAGCAGTCACGATTTTAAGTAACAATGTTGTTGTTAGGGTACGGCCCGATGTGGATAAGTACAGGTTTTTTCTGTCGTTTTCCTGTAAAACTTAGTGCCGTAGTGCCTAAGTTGCAACTGTACGAAGAAATAACAAATTTGTATAGTACAATTTGCGTCATCCACAAACTTAGGATGTAAAAAAAATTACCGTCTTGTGTTTTTTTGACCCTTTGTCGCGTCATTTTCAAACTTATCATAAACCACATTGTCAATGTATTTTTCACAAGGTGGAACCTTTTACACAAATAAGAAAACACATTCCCTCGTGTGATTTTTTGTCAAAGTTTTTGACGGCTGGAAATAGTACACGGCTGTTGTTTTTGTCCGCATGCACCTTTTACGTTTTTTTTTAAGGGGTGTCGATGGTGCAGTGTCATTTCACGTAAAGGTGTCAAATATGCGAAGGTGAAAATCTGCCAAGTCGTGGCGGCCGCACAGGAGAGGTTTAAGCAAAGGCATGTTGTTCAGCCACGAATGCAAGGTGGTACGTCTACGATGTCACGCAATGACATGCGACAAGCCAAATCGTTTCATAAACTATGATTCGTTTTACGACGCTTCAATTTTTTTTTGAAAAATACGGTGCGGCTAAACAGATTGTACACGCTGACATGCGTCACGTGCATTGTCGACGTATACAATCGTCACAGAATTAAGTTACAATTTTGAATAAGCACATAGAGACACCTAAAATACGGGTCCGCCGGATCCGCGCTATAAAACAAAGTAAGTTGGCTAAGATACAAGTACATGGGGCCAAACTGTTACACATTGGGACTCTTGAAAACATAATACGGAGAATCTTCGCTATAATACAAAGTAAGTTAGCTAAGTTACAATTACACGGGGCTTTACCATAATTAGTTGGAAAATGTTCCAATTATTTTTGTTCTCCGCTACCATTTTTACATACGACAGGCATAGCGAAGGGCTCTTTGTTTGTTGCGAATTGCTCTAAGATTGTACGGTTCAAAGCTTAAAGGTACACACAGACTTAAAGTGAATAAAATTTAGTATGAACTTTATACTAATGTAAGAAACGTCATTTCAAGACTTTATTTAGCGTTTTTATAGTTTCTAAAGATTTTGACGATTAAACGGCTTGAACCGTTGGGCTCTGAAGAATCTAATGGCCGGGTTTGGTTCACAAATCTTAATCCGGTTTAAAAATGAACCTTCCGGTCTGACCCACACCGGAATTGAGCCGAGCTGAAACGAATTGAGCCGACCGAACCGAAGTGAACGGAACCGACCCAGTATACTTCAAGGAACTCTACTAATAAATTAGCGGCCATAACAAAAGATTAAAAAGAAGAAAAAAAAGACAGAAAAGTGTACAAAGTATATAAAAAGGAAAAAGACACTAAGGACAAAAAGACTATCGTGAACTTTAAGTTCATTTAAATTGAATTAGATATAAAACTAAGTGAGATGCTTGAGTTTTATAGATGAACGGTTTGGTAAGAAAATTGGCAAGTTGATTAGAGGTAGAACAATGAGAGAAAGAGACTGTTCCATCCATAATTTCTCAAAACTGAATAGATGCTGGATTAGAAATTTCTAGTTGTAAAAGTCCCGTCCTTTAAATTTATGTACTAAGTTTGACATGGCCGAAGATGTGGGCCCATAACCTAACATATTAGCGGCCATAACAAAATATCTAAAAGAAGCAAAAAAGGACAGAAAAGTGTACAAAGTATATAAAATGGAAAAAGACAGTAAGGACAAAAAGACTATCGTGAACTTTAAGTTCATTAAAATTGAATTAGATATAAAACTAAGTGAGACGCTTCAGTTTTATAGATGAAATCAAGCGTGTAAAGCGCACTACACTAAAATGGAGGTACAACTAATATAGGTACATCCAATAAGTGGAACTACGACTAATCTAGGTAGATATAAAAGTGGAGGTACAACTAGTTAAAAAGATCCTAAACTTTAGAGAGAAATTTTCTACGCTAACACATTATGTACGAACAAGTACATGAACACTAATTAAAGTGTAGTACTTAAGATTTAGTGTTGTAGGACTTATTCACCATGAAATAACTACCTAAATATAGTTATTCAATAGTATGATGGAATGACGAATTCGAATATGTAAATCTTTCTGGATACAGTGCCCAGCGTACAGTTAGGGTATATCCCCATGTGCATAAGCAAGGGTTTTTTTCTATCGTTTTCCTGTAAAACTTAGCGCCGTACTGCCTAAGTTGCAACCGTACGAAGAAATCGCAAATTTGTAGAGTACAATTTGCGTCATCCTCGAACTTATGATGTACAAAAATTTGTCGTATTGTGTTTTCCGACCCACTTCCACGACAAAAAAAGTCATCTTTAACCTTACGTTTAAAACACATGCGCGATGTGTTTTAAATCTAGGCATTTTCGATAAACAAATACGAACATATATTCGCACGTGTCATAATTTTCGAAAATTTTCATGCCATTTCTAAGGACAAAAAAAAGTATAGAATTTGCTATGTTTTGTCTGTTTGCGTTCAATACGACGAAGAAAAGTACGCAATTTGTTTGGATTTGTATGTTATTTTTCTAGTACGTTTTTTTTTTGGTAGGGGTGTAATAATAATAGTGGATCGAACTTGTTCATAAATGGGTATTTAAGTATTACGAAAATAGAGTTTTTGAAATTGATAGACGTCCGCGAAAGAATCGCACGATTTGGGGTTGTATTTTAAAGGATATAGTGACTTGTGTATTTAGGCGACAGCGCGAGGTCAAAATAACGATTGGGTGTTCATTATTACGGGTTAAGGGTCAAACTATCCGCGGAATTTAAGGCGTAAGTTTATAAAGTACTAAACGTAATCTATATTTTGTTTGGTATGCACGATGGTTCGTTTCGTACAATTTCTAGTACGAAACGTCACTTTCAGTTTATGGAATTTCGAAGGAAGTTTCGCGTGCGAAATTTGCGACGCACGTTCGTGCGAAGTCGCGTTTCGTTTGGCGCGCACTTTTGCACGTAAATGTTACGTAGTGAAACGTTGCGTTTGATTGGTTAGAAATGCTATTAGTTAGTAAGAGATTTCGCACGTTTTTCCATTAGTCTGTTTGAGTCCTTGTTGATCAATGATTGGCCCAGGTAAAACCTGTTCAACGGAGCGTTGACTCTCGCCTGACGATTCTGCAATTCTGTGTCCTCCATTGGACCACAAAATACAGTAAGCCTCTAGATAGTATTTAACTAACCCACTTTAAGCCACAACCACTGCTGCCCAAGAAGGCAAACTGACAATTTGACTGCACCCCTGTGTAGCGTGGACTCCCCTGAGTCCGTAGCAAAAAGAATCACTGAAAACGGCCAACCACCCGATAAGTTATGAGTCGGCAAAAATGCCAATTTATACAAGGCTCTCTTAGAGAGAGAGGTGTCTATCTACCAAAATTTCCTAAGTCCTAAATCTCTCTCACAACCCCTATCTACTAAAGTACGAACCAATCATATTACTGTAAAGTACAGAAAGGTACTACGGCCGATGTCCATTTACTACGGCCGGTGTACGACAAGGCTAATGAGTGGACGCGTGTCATTTTTCCACTCGTTCGTATATTCTCCGGAATTCTCGCGACCGAGTGTCATCCTTCCACGCGGCGCCACGTCATGCCACGTCCATCAAATCCAAAGTGACCATTCCGCGATCTCGGCGATGACGTGCGCTGTCGGATTAAATCCGACATTAAATGTCGACCGTTTAAAACAAATGTCCGTTTCATTTGTTTCGTCCGAAATGATGTTCGCACTAAACCTTAACAAGTTCTATGTTCGTTTTGTGCATATTTCAGTTAAATCATTTCAGTGTAATACAATAGTTTAAATATAAATGAAACCCTATATCATCTAACGGACTTCTACGACAGACTGGTCAGAGCTAACGGCTACGCCGCGCTCTACCGGTCGGAGGTTCGAGTCCTGCCGGACTTAACCTTTTGTTGAGAGTGACTTAAGTCACTCTTTAGTCCTTCCTATGGAGCTGAGGCAGCCATGGCTCCATCGCTCTCTCTCTCTTTCAGTGACTACAACAAGTATGGGGAAAAGAGAGAAGAGATGGAGGCAGGCTGCCATCATTTTCTATTTATGTTTCCGCTAATTTATTTTAGTCCTAGAAAATACAAAAACTACTTATTTCAACAGATTCCACGGCGATGATGGATAAATAGTGAAGTCTAAGAGGAGAGTAACATCTTTTCCTTTGGAAAATTTGTGGAAATTATGACCGATCTTGGCCCTGAGCGATTCAAACCAAATTGGAGCATTGGCATTTTGGCACTGAAATCTCTTACAAACTAAGTAGTGTTTTAGTAGTTAAGAGATAGAATATTTAAGAGTGGAGAGTAGTGGAAAATACTTTAATAAGAATGGTTGAGCTATGAGGGCAAGAGACCGAGCTAATGTTATGTGGACAAAAGCTTCTTCTAATTTAAAGTTTATCCTTATGTGAGTGCTTTCCAATGTGGATGTGTATTTCCAATGTGTGGAACGTGTGGCTAAAATTGATTGAAGTAATGGGATTTTTTGAAAGGTAAGAGATCCTATTACAAGGGGTCTCGAAATTCCGATGCCATTTCACGTCGAGCGGACAGGAGATGCGAAGGCAAAGCGCATCTTCTTCGGCCGTGAAACGGCACAGGCTGGAAGGCGGTACGTCTACAATGTCACGGTAAGACATGCGACGTCACAAGCAGTTCAAAAAAAAAACGTGCGATATGACAGATTGTAGACGTTGACAACCGTCACAGGTATTGTCGACGTATACAATCGTCACAAACGTAAGTTACGATTCGTCCTTACAGACATAAGGACACTTGAAAACCGGGTCCGGCGGATCCGCGATAAAATACAAAGTAAGTTCGCTAAGTTACAAGTACATGGGGACATACCCTAGGGGTGCGTCTCCATGAACTTGAAACTTATATAATTTACTTTGTTTTTTAGCGCAGATCCGGCGGACCCGGATTTGGGTGTCCCTATGTGTACCGAATGAAGTTGTCACTTAAGGTCGTGACAACTGTAGACGTCGACAATGCCTGTGACGGCTGTCGACAGTGTACAATTTGTGATGACGTACGTTATTTTTGTAACTGCTTGTGACGTCGCATGACTTTTCGTGACATTGTAGACGTACTGCCATCCAACCTCTGCTGTTTCACGGTTGAAGAAGATGCAATTTGCCTTTGCGTCTCTTGTCCGATCGACGTGAAATGGCATCGGATCTTGAGACCCTTGGCGAAATAAAATCTGTACCAAGCGCAAACGGACAAAACCAAACAAATTGTGGACTTTGCTTTGTCGAACCTGACGCAAACGGACAAAACATAGCGGATTGTGCACTTTTCGTCGTCGCTTGAATTATTTTGAAATTTCTTGAAAAAATTTTACACGTGCGACTACGTGTCTCTATTTGTTTTTCGAAAATTCTTTGATTTAAATCACATCTTCCTTGTGTTTTAAAGAAAAGTTTGAAAATGACTTTTTTTGGCGTGGCTGTGGGTCGAAAAACACAAAACGACAACATGTAGTACATCTTAAATTCGATGATGACGCAAAATGTATTTTATATTTTCTCTATTTTTTTATACTGTTGAAACTTACGCGGTACGGCTCTAAGTTTTACAAGAAAACGAAAGAAAAAAACCCTTACTTAAGCACATGGAGACGCACCCTAAGGGTATGCCCCCCATGTACTTGGAACTTAGCGAACTTACTTTGTATTTTAGCGCGGGTCCGCCGGACCCGGTTTTTAAGTGTCCTTATGTCTGTAAGGACGAAATCGTAACTTACGCTCGTGACGATTGTATACGTCGACCATACCTGTGACGGCTGTCAGCGTCTACAATCTGTGGTCGCACGTTATTTTTTGGAACTGCTTGTGACGTCGCATGTCTTACAGTGACATTGTAGACGTACCACCTTCTAGCCTGTGCCCCTTCACGGTTGAAGACGAGGCGCTTTGCCTTTGCGTCTCCTATCTGGTCGACATGAAATGGCATCATAATTTGAAGACCCTTGCAAAAAAGAATCCGTACTGGACGAAAACGGACAAAACCAAACAAATTGTGTACTTTTCTTTGTCGTATTTGATCGCTAACGGACAAAACATAGCGAATTCTGTACTTTTATTTGTCCTTTGAAATCGTTTGAAAATTTTCGAAAATTACGGTACGTGCGAATATATGTTCCTATTTGTTTATCGAAAATACCTAGTTTTAAAACACATCGCGCATGTGTTTTAAACGTAAGGTTGAAGATGACGTTTTTCACAAGACGACAAATTTTCATACATCTTAAATTCGAGGATGACGCAAATTGTACTCTACAAATTTGCGATTCCTTACGGCGCTAAGTTTTGTCTCTGTGTGCTTAAGTAAGGGTTTTTTTCTGTCGTTTTCCTGTAAAACTTAGAGCTGTACCGCGTAAGTTTCAACCGTACAATAAAATAGAAAAAAAAAGTACATTTTGCGTCATCGTCGAATTTAAAATGTACTACATGTTGTCGTCTTGTGTTTTTCGACCCACTTCGACGACAAAAAACGTCATCTTCAACCTTATCTTTAAAATACAGGGCCGATGTGTTTTAAAATTAGGGTTTTTCTATAAACAAATAGGAACACGTATTCGCAGTGTAATTTTTTGTTCAAAAACTTCAGACGAATTCAAGCGACGTGGAAGTGTACACGATTCGCTATGTTTTGTCCGTTTTTGTCTAATACGACAAAGGAGAAGTACACAGTTTGTTTTGTTTTGTCCGTTTCCATCCGGTACGGAATTTTTTTTTGCAGGGGTCTCACTATTCCGATGCCATTTCACGTCGAGCCGACAATAGACGCAAAGTCAAAACGCATCTTCTTCAACCGTGAAACGGCACAGGCTGGAGGGCGGTAGGTCTACAATGTCACGAAAAGTCACGCAACGTCACAAGCAGTTACGAAAAATGACGTGGGTCATCACAGATTGTAGACGTTGACAGCCGTCACGGGCTTTGTCGACGTATACAATCGTCACGCCCAAAGTGACAATTTCGTTTGGTACACATAGGGACACCCGAAATCCGGGTCCGCCGGATCTGCGCTAAAAAACAAAAAAAAAACTCTAAGTTTGAAGTACATAGAGACGCACCCTTATTCACATGGGGACATACCCTTGGTTACAAGCTGAGTAATAACGAAGCCCATAAAGACGTAACCCTGGGAAGGCTCTTTCTGGCAGATTCTACTGTTTGAAATTATGAACCTCTGATATACCTCCACCGTGTTGCAAATTTGCCACTGTACTGTTTTTTGACGCAAATGCATCGTTAGGCCCGGATTGATGACAGATGGCCAAGATCGCAAGCCCTAAAAACATGCATCTAGGATGCAATAAGATCTCACACGGTGGATATATCAACGCATGAGCATTCCAGCAGGAGTTCCGGAAGGGCCTGTGGGGATATGAGAATCCCCTGTGGGGACAAACCGACAAAGGGGAACTTTGGGATTCCGTCTCGATTATGTCATAACTGCCTGTCACGGTCGACAAGAAATGGCAATTTGCTGCACCGCCATCACTATTTTGTTATACGGACTGTTGCCAGTTAGAAATAAATAGAATCGGACCGTTAGTACGAGCATCTACTTTTGTACACCTTTATCGGACGGCAGATGTCAAACGCACAGTGGCCGGATACGATTGAGAAAGGAACCTCGAATTCAAAACCCGCTCGGAAGGCGACAGAAGGGACTTGGTAAGGGCTGACTCGGATCCACTCTGGCAGGAGGTGGATGATGCAATACTACTTTCGTAAACTAGTATGAGTAACTGATGAATAGCTATTTAAGTGTGTACTTGCCATAAAATAATACTGATTCTGAACAAAGTTTATGCTGAGTTACATATTAAACATGCCAGTCGTTGCAGAAGATTGTTCTATCCATAAAAGCATGAAACTTCAGTGTAGCTGAGTTTCCTGGTTACTTTACGCCATCATTTCCTTGCTGTCATTGCAGGTACTAACAGAAGAAAAATCTTCTGCTGCTGAAGCCATGGTTGATACTTTTTTCAATTTTGAATAACCTCTATCCAGCTGCGAAAACAGTTCCAACCAACGACAGACCATGGCGGCTGAGTTAAAGAGAGTGGCTTCAGGAGACGAGACATGGCAGCATCAGCTTGTGAGAATACTGGCCTGCTTCGGCCTATCGATGACTCTTTTTTGTCCATTTCTATGAAATCCATGACCAGTTGACGAATGCTTTGAGTTATCGCTTGTCAGTTTTCCTTGTAAAAGGCTGTTTTTTTTTGAATTGAATCATTTTGCTAAAGCAGGTAATTGGTTATAGCTCATCAATCTGATAAAAGCAATCAAGGTCTTATTATGAGGATCCTGTGTT
The DNA here is from genome assembly GCA_037447655.1 of Zygnema cylindricum. Lineage (NCBI taxonomy): Eukaryota > Viridiplantae > Streptophyta > Zygnematophyceae > Zygnematales > Zygnemataceae > Zygnema > Zygnema cylindricum. The sequence goes on along the minus strand of JBBHKE010000367.1, from coordinate 85,140 downwards.
GGATGCATTTTTTTTTTCTCTATAAGAACGTGTCTGCTTTCACAATTGTCCAGAGTCAGCTGAAATTTAGACTTTGGTTGTGTATTCTGGTCATTTTTCTGCGCTGCAAGTATGGCATTCTGGAAGTTGTCACGGTTTGCAAGGCCTTTTAGGCTAAGCTATGGCTCTTTCCTAGTTTTGCTGTTTCTGGCATCGGTGCTGAAATATGGATTTTATGAAGGCAATTAACCTCATTGGTTGATTTTGTGAATTTTGTTTGTTTTGTGACTGATTGTGATGAAGTTTTTTGCGACCTTTTTTGTCAAACTGCGGACACTACTCCTTGTCACCGTCTTGTTAAAGTGGTTTATCCAGCTCAGTAAACGACTTGTTCTTCTGTTAATAAAAAATCTGACGTTGCATGTATTCAATTGATTATTTTTCTACTAACTTCTGGCCTCAATTTGAGTGTCTCCAGAAGCAGAGTTATTGCGACTATTAAGTTGTTGGCTGCTCGAGGGACCTATCTTTTTTTTTGTTTTGTTCTGTCATATTCTTTGGTTCTTCCACCTACTTATTGAATGAGCTGAATATCTTGCTTTGTGTTTGATTTTTCCGTTAAAAATTTGCCTTTTTGTGAGTTAATTTGTCTTTTTGTGAGTTAATTTGTTGACGGGAAGTTCTTACACCTTTTTTTAACTTACTGGAGTGGAAACAAACACTGGCTGAAAATGAATTGGTTCATAGTGTTGTGTCTGGCCCTTTTTGGTGGAAAATGTTGTTCTTCACTTCAGTTTTTTTTTTTGCGCTATAAACGCTAAAATATAGGCTTTACGTATGGCTTTTTATGTTTACTCCGTTTTTGGGGCGGTTTGTACAGTTTCAGGTCTCTGAAATACGAGACTTTAAAGTATGTCATTTGGCTAACCACTTTAAGGCTGTGGTCTTCCAGGAAGCATCTAGCTCCTCAAATCCTTCACCACGGAGACTCCCTGAGGGAGTGTCAGAGAAGATAAAAGTCACTTTCATGGAACCACGTGGAGCCTCCCCCGTCCGGTATACACTTGCAAGCACCGTAGGTCTGCCTGTCTGCGTGGTGAGTGTCCATTTTCCTACACCCGGTAGATGCTTGTTGGATTCTTTATGCTTGTTTGTTTGTTTTTGTTCGTTGACATGACAAGAATATAATCAGTTTTTACTTGTTTTCTCTGTGTCACACTGAAGTAGTCTAGAAGTTTAAGGTGATATTGACCTTGAATGGTATCACGCAGACTTCACATTTATGAATTTCTTGCAAACCTTCTTACAATGAATGTTAGTATGTATTTTTGCAGCCTCCTGGTGGTCAGATCCGATTTGAAGACAATGATTTGAGAACAGAATTGCTACCGCCTCATAATATGGCTGTGAAGTTTTCCCAGGCTGAGGTTGATGCGGAAGACGAATTTTCATTGATCGCAGAAGAGCTGAACAAAGTAGAGGCTCATAGCCAGTTAGCGACAGTTATTCAGAGAGGATACGGCCGAGAAAAGAGAGACTCAACAGTGAGGTTCAGCGAAACATTGGCGAGGATAGGAAGGAGAGAAGGAGAAGGGGTAGAGGCGATGGGAGGCTCTGAGGAGGAATTGGGCACCATGTTCACGGCAGAACGTTCTTTGCACGATAAGCTAGGTTCTTCGAGGATAATGTGGGATTCCTCAAAAGAAGATTCCGGTAGTCATGGAAGAGGGGGGGACGAAGTGATGAGCGAATATAGTGCATCTCACGGTGTCGAGAGTATGTATAATAGTTTTGCTAGTAGCCAATCTGCAAGTGCTCCTGAGAGCCCACACTCAGGCAACAAAAAAGGGGAGGTGGCCAGGATCCTGGCTTGTCAAACAGAGGAAGTGGAGGATGAATCTGCAGATAGTGTTTCGGAGGTTATGTGTAATTTGAGGGCTGAAAATGGATTAGAAATGGAGGAAGAGGAGAATGTGATACCTGTTGAAAGCATTGACGTGCAAGCTGTGGTAGAGGTGGCCATAGCCAGTGAAGGTGAAGCGAAACAACAGTTCGAAGAGGAAGGACAATGTTACCTCCAGGACTGTAACTTGACTCCTGATGAGCAACTTCTTCTGAGGTTAGAGGAGATGGAGATGAAAGTAGAGTTTCTCATGAACCGGCTCCAGAATGCTGAATACAGAGTACCAGGATATGTTATTCTCCGAATACCGTCAGTAGATGCTCTCAGGACTTTGGCTCTGACTGGGGCAAAAGCAGTTACTTTACAGCTGGTTCGTGGTTTGGAATGTTTTTGGCCTCTTCGTCCTCTTGTACTTGCAGTGAACGTGGTAGAGGACATCACATGGGCAGTTTTCAGCAGGTTGCCTATTGTGGGAGTACCAGAAAAGCAGTGGATGTGAAGCTGAAAAGTTAGCAGGAAATGAGATTCCGTTCCACTCCGTTCCGTTCCGATTCCCAACTCCGTTGTCCGAGCAGTGATTGAACTTTCAGAGCTTTGCTGCTTTTCTCTGTATCACCCTTGTATATATACTCTTATTTGTCTTTGTGGACGTCTCTGGGTGCAGGCCTGCAAACATTGAACTAAGATGTGGGTTAATGAAAAGTTTCCTGCAAATTAACTGTTCGTTTCTTTAGGTTTTGTCTTTTAGTTGCAGGTTGCAGTAGAGGTTATGTTACAAGTGCTGGTTTTATTATCTGTCATATTGCTCTTTTTCTGAGACGTAATAGGATGGGTATGAATACAGCAGATAGTTGTCCCTCAAGTTGAGTTGAGATATGTTAATGTCACTTGTCTAGGTCAGTCCATACATGTGTGTGGCCTCCTAATTATGTGGTGATCCATTTTTGCTTTGCTAAACGACCAATTCGTTTATATGGTGCTCTGTTTTTGACTTGCTTAACGTCTTAATTATTTATATGGTTTTTTGTTTTTGTGTTGCTACATGGCTTATCCATTTCTACATCTTGAGGCTGGTACTGGCCCTTTCTTCTTATGTACATGAACTTTAAAAGACTATGAGGTTGAAAAAGAAAATACTTTGCAACCTATTTTTAAATTCACATCGCAGGTCTACGGGGGAATAAAAATATGTACAACTCTTCAAAATTGCCACTTTTAAACAGAATCTGCAGATGATAATCGCTGGAATCATGTCCGTCCGCTTTCGCTGCAACTCTATGGTATCCTGATGAATATTACATTTATATTTGGTATTGAAATTTACGGCAGCATATTCAGAAAGTTTGAACCTATGTATTTCTCATCCTCATCCTCATCCTTAAGTGATTTTAAGTGTTTTTTTTTTGGTTTTTAAGTGGGTGACAGAGTTTAGTCTGCTGGAATCATCGCAAAAAAACTATTCAATGAAGCTATATTTCTAAATTGCAGCAATATCATGCATGTATGAGATGGTTTGAACGCGATCACGCAGGTTTACTTGTTCCTACTATTGTTTCTCACATTTCCTATTATCATAATTATTGTGCTCATCTTCTTTCACATATAGTGGTCCACCTGGGCCTTCAGATGTTCCATCCTCATATCGGCAAGTTGTTCATTAGGGTCGTGTTGGTTTTCTCGAGCTATTTGTGCCCTCCAGCCATTAAACCTTGTTGCTTGGTCTTTTGTGACATGACAGTTGAGGTCCTTCGAGCACTTCATCCACCGCATATGCCTTTTTATCCCAAACTATTCACACCTTGAGCCTTTGGAGTGTCTTTGGATTAAGATGTTTTCATTGATGCCCTTACCACTTTCCCTCATATTTCAGCAGCGGGTCTTAAGCTTTGTCGGATGTCCATCCAGATTGGTTAGTTCTTCAAGGTGATGTTTCTAAAGCATTCAATACTATGGATCGGAACATCATTTTTTATAGAGCTTATGGCTGCCCTTTCCCCAGATTGTCCAAACGTTCCCCTTTGTGCGCGCTTTTTATTCTATGACCAACAACCTCTCATTATCAGGATAACGTTTTGACTCCTCTTTCCTCTACGACTGGCGCTCGTCAGGTTACCCTCTTGGGGGGACCTTTTTCTACCTTTGCTCATTACCAGAACCTCCATGCTTCCGCTGGTGCTTTCCCTTCCTATCTCTTCCCTTCCTGTTGCCAACAACACCTATAATCTCTGTCCATATAGTGCTTTAGCTCCTCTTTCCTCTACGACTGGTACTCGTCGGGCGAACCTCTTGGGAGGTCCTTTGTTTACCTTTGCTCATTAGTGGGACCTCCGCGCTTCCGCTACCGCTTTCCATTCTTACCCCTTCCCTCCGGTTGCGACTTCAATGGCGGCTTTGTTGAAACGAGTAACTGTCCTAAACGCCTTCAAATCTCGGACAAATTCTTTTCAGTTTTTTTTCCGTACAACGAGAAGCATACGCCTTTTACGAAAAGTTGAAATCCCCTAAAAATAATGCATAATTGTAAAAAAATATAAAAAAAGGCACGCATGAATTAACTATGAATTCACCTCGTGTCTTAGGAGATATGTCGCCTCTCTCAACCCTTGTTACGAAATCAATTGTGCTTGTCTATGAAACAATTTTTTATAAGGTTGTCGCCGCCATTGAATCCGAGTTTCTCGAGGCGCTTCCCTCTGATTAATGATGTGCGCCCTTTCTCTCTTAACTGGACATGGTTTCGGAGCTTGGCTATTAGCTACACCTGTTTTATCCACTCTACATATCAAACTTGCTCAATTCACCACAAACCTCAGGTCTAAGCTTGGCCTCCCTCGTTCACCTTCACTTGGCTCTCTTGTTTGCCGGTGTGACCGTCTTCTTTCATCCCGATGTCGTCTATTTGCGTCGTTGCACTTTTGGGGGAGAGTTTATTCAAGCACACGACACTACAACGGACACTACATCGCTTCTAAGAGGGGATGTTCGGTTCGTCTTGAGGTTTCACACATTATTCCTTTTCGATTGATATTGTACTACTCATTGGTGCACGTTGTGCCTACTTGGGAAAAAACTTGCTTTACGAGCACGTCTTGTTGGGAAATAGCTTGCTTTCATTTTAAGAGTCAGTACCACTCTAAACCATTCTCGACGTAATCATGTTTATTTTATTGTGATTGTTATGTATATTCTTGAAAATGTGTGTGTTACACATCGCTAACTGCACACGGAACAAGTTACTTAAGAGTTTTCCTTTAACTGGGATTTGTCAATCAACTTGTATCAATGGATTTTTCGTTCTTATGTAACTTTTCCTTACTGACTGGTTGTTCGACAGCTCATTAGTATGGAAAATAGTGCTTTCACATTCCAACTTAGTGGTGGATCACATGTGTTTAGTGTGGATCCCTACCTTTTTCACCCTACCAGATTGGGACAATGGGGCTCCTTCCATGTAGGCTCTTCTTTTGCATACATTAAATTTTACGCACACCTTTCTCATCTTGTGCAAGTTCGACATGTGCAGTTAGTGAATGTTATGCTTAAAACAGTTTAAAAATATATATCCGACCAGGTTTTACAAAGCCAAAGGTCGTTGAATAATGGAGGTAAGAGTGAGAGGGGCCAAGAAATAGGAGAGCGGGTGAAAAAAAATGAGGGAGTAAAGGAGTAGAGAAAAAGGGAGAAAAAAATAAACTTGGAAAAAGTGGATGAAACATCCTCTCACGAATCAAACCACCAACCTGCCAGATGCTCTAACCACCATTTAGGACCCTCAAGAAGTCGTACTAACTCCTCTGCTTGACTCGCTCATGGTGATTCTCTTATGTCATGATTTTGGAGACATTTCTGTTTGTGTGTTTATATGTTCCTTTGTTCGTTCAAATTCTTCTTGTTTTTTCCTTCGTTCGTTCGTTTGTTCGTTCTTTGACTACCTTTCTGCAGTTTGTCTAAAACCGGTGAGATCAAACTATTTTTTGTATAGACTTAAAAAACGGGTTCGGGTTTGACATCTTAAAAATGTTGGCGAGGTAAAGCCACTGAAAGCACCAAAGGAACAATGACTGCTCTTGGAAAACAGCACAAGTGAAAAGTGAATCATTGAAAGTGGAATTCCAAGTGACGGTTCCCCTTTGAATGAATTTCCCGAACCGATACCTCCCACCAATCCTAAATTTGGTTCAAATTCTGTTTCTATGGGAACTACACCGTGAATCGCTATTAGTGTTAATAGAATTTTTGCCACTTAAACCATCATTTCTCCGTACACACTTGTCCGATTTTCAGTTTGAAACCGCCAACCGGAAGCTGAGAATCCTACCTTTCAATCGCAACCGTCCGACCTACAATCCGACAAGTGTGTACGGAGAAAAGATGTTTTAAGTGGCAAAAAAAACATTAACACTAATAGCGATTCACGGTGTACCCGGTGGGGGAGTGATACCCCCTCCAGGTAGTATCACTCTTGGTGTTTTACAAAATAGGTTTTTACAAAATAGGTCTTTTATGCCATCGGCACCCCAGGTTACTCACCACATTTTAGAGTCCCTTTTACATAAGACTTGCAACAAAGAACAATTGAATTAGGTTTTCACATCTATGCAACATGGATCATAATTTAATAAGCTGTTCCTTGTCCAACCACTTTCTAACTAACTTCGCGGCAGCGTCAAAAGCTTCATTAACCGAATTTCCTGCAAAGACATTTCGGCACAACTGAGTGCCTTGCAACTATTCTCATAAAACTTCTTCTTTGACAAAAATGCCATTTAATCATTTCCTACACTACAAAGTTTGTCCCATCATACTGACTAACTTTAATGGGTGTTTACCTATAACCTCGTAACTATTATCATCCATGACAAGGTGCACTCGTAGAGTAGAATTATTAAGTACGAGAGAAACACAGAGAGGACACAGAGATTGCATACATGTAGTAGTTACAAAGATTCAATGATTGCACCGAGCTAATGAACCAGAAGAAGACAAGAGTGCCGACGTGCACACCAGTTGCATTGATTTTCTCTCGCAACAGTGACCGTACGAATAGATGTTGTGACGTATGTCACTTAAAAGGACTGTCTCGACCTATCCCGACTCCCCGAACAACCCGCCCCGTCTATCGACAGCTACATGCCGACGGAACACTTCCGCCCACATTATAATCTGTTTCCTTTCGCTTTTCCATTCAGTAGACCGTACACCAAAAGAAAACGAACGAATTCGGAATACGTGGATGCCATTGCAGCTATCAAGGAGCGCTACTCTCAGTGAATTTTTTTCTATATATGGTGAGACATTTAGGCTATAAAGTTTTACAGAGAGGGATAGGGACATGTTGTTAGTATAGCAATTTGCACGAAGTAACTACTTAGTCAACTTTGGAATCACAATACTTGGTTGGCAGCTATCAAGGAACAGCTCTTGGGGAATTCTTTCCCACGGGATTTGGGATTCATAAGTGAACCCAAGTCGTCTAGTGTGACAATGAGGCGGCCGGTGCGGTGGCAATCGATCCGAGCAAAAACTTTAAGAGTAAGCATATGGATATTTGGCTTCACTTTGAGAGAGAAAGAAGGTTTGCAAAGATAATTGGTAGATGAGAAGATAGTCACAACGATGCTCAACAAGGCATTGCCTCCTCCTAAGTTGAACTATTGCAAGGGAAACGTGTGGCTAAGTGGGTGAGCACTTAATTAGGAAGCGGGTGTCCACTTGATGCATATTTTATTGGTAAGCTTTAGTGAGCACAATACTAGTTGTGAGAGGAGATCATAGACTAACGACTTGTACCAAGTTTTAAGATTCAATATGTCCCTTAAACTTGTGGTTGTTTGGTGTAGGTGTAGTATTGAAGCAGTTTTCATTAGTAAAGCTAGTGTGGAAGTAGATACCAAATATTTCATCTATGGAAAACCAGGTTGAATGACAAGTGGAAGCATTCTGTAACTCGAATACACCAATCAATAATAGTGACTTTTGTGGAATAATCGGAGTGGTCTACTATTCAATCGACAATGGAGCTGCTTGACAAAATTTATCAACGAACAAGGATCCATCGGAAGATTATGTATCGGACCACTGTAACTAGGATTTGTAACTAGGATTTGTAACTAGGATTTGGTTGTCGTAGTAGCGAAATCTGTGTTGATGAAACCTTTTGAAACCCGACGTGGCATTAGAGAACAAACTGTAAATACTATAAATCGTTATTACAATTCCATATATAGTTTGGAACGTACTTGGCATAATACCTACTATATTTTAGTCTTATGATTGGCCGAGACTGCAAAATGATATTGTGAGGGTTTGGAAGGTACCTGGTACAATACCTACTATACGTTACAGTCTTGTGATTGGTCGAGACTACAATAGATAGGCTTCAACATTAAAACTAGCTCGGTTACAAGACAAAAATATGGTCGTCTTATACATTCAATATCGAGACATTACAAGCACATGTTGCTTTTTTTAGGGACTTTGAGACTCTCTAATTTTGTAGTTTTGTGTTTGTAACTGGTTGTAGATTTGTTTTGAGTATTAGGATTTTTACACTAATTATTTCTTAACGCTTATAGCAATTCACGGTGTACAATACAGTACTATATTTGTGGTGGAACTTACATTCGAAACCTTCATTTTTTTTCATTTTTTGCTTACCCGGCCGTACCCAAATTTGTTTTTTTTTTTTTTTTCTATATCACCCGGCCGAATCCGGCCGGCCCCAATTTTGCACTCGAATCCGTTCCGGATCCGACGCGGCCGGTCGGGTACGGATAGGGTACGGATTCGGGTACCCGATTGCGACCTTTGACGTAGACGTCGACTTTCCAGAGTCGAAATCGTCTCCCCAATCAAAATTTTAATAACCGATACATTCCAAGTTATCCCTTGTTTTGTATATAAAATCGACTTCAATCGTGCCAGCCAAATATTGAAATATGCGTTTCACGGCCTCCCAATCCGATTTCTTCGGTTCTTAGCAATATCAATTAACGATGGAAACTGCCAGCGCGATATCCGGGTGAGTACCGACACATAAACTAAAATGGTAACAGCGGAACATAACTTAAAATAGCAAGCCGTAAATACATGTCAACCCTAGCATGTTCTTCTTCGACAACTCGGTGGGGGTCTAAGACTTAGTCCCACCAAATCTTCTCTGAAGGAGCCCTCGGAGCCCTCGGGGCCTTCCTCAAGTTTTAAAAGGTACAAGAAGGAAGCCACTTCCACGTCAAAAGACTTCGGAATTGCAACTCAAAGGTCCAAGCTCTCAAAAATTCCACCAGCCGCTTAGGGAATTCGCAATACAATACCAACAAATACCCTCGAGAGCTTTACGAAAAATTTTAAAGGTTCGAGGAACCAAATTGTGAGATGTAGAGACCTCGAAGACTGTCAAAACAAAAAAGACGACCTCAAAAGATCAAAAGGGTAGGATGAGGTTGTACTTTTGGAGGAACCACAGGTCGTACCGACCCCCGCAAAACTAGACGCTCACATTGTGGTTGGACCGCTGTTAGACCTTTGGATTTACTGCCAAATCTTACGAAATTTCACTCTCTCTTTCTCTCTCTGTGAATTGGTGGACCCTTTGCCTCCTACGTGTACTCCGGGGTGCATGATAAGATGATCTACTCACCTGCATGATCTACTCACCTCCGCGGGCCGCTTTTGGGGAACGAAATTTTCTGAACTTCTTGGAGGCACCCATCCACAATGCCGTAGTGGACACAAAGGCTTTACCCAACCTCATCACCACTACGACACAAACGAATTCCAGAGGAACAACCACCTAATAAGAGCAAGATCCAGTTGAACACGGTTAACCAAGGGAATCAACTATTCTTCTTAATTAACGTTCATGAATGACGTCGGCATCATTATGGCCCTCTCGCTGCCATTCTTTCTAGATAACGGTGACCGATTTGAAGTACTCACTGTCACTCACCCTGAGTCTCGGCTTCGGTCGACGGTTGAAATCTGGTCCGAATAGTTCACAATCAGGCAGTTCGATGGACCGACTGTTAGGGTGTTATCATTATTGTCAATGTAGAACTCATGTGGGGAAGGGTATTAGAAACTCGACATGGCATGTTAGTCCGTGAACTGTGGATTGTTGGATATGGCGAGATTAGACCTTGGAAATTCTAGAGTCCACGACAAAGGACGTGTCCCACAAAATGTAACAATTCGAGGTCACCAAGAAGTGGGAAACGGGTCACATGCGACACATGGACATCACCTCACATCCCCTTGCAGCAAAGTTACTTCCATCATATGTAATGCCCTTCGAGATGTGGCGAGCCCATAACATTTGAACCTTTAGGAGCCATTAATCTAAATGAAGGGAGGGCATCAAAGCAAAACGAATACAAACCACACAGTTTAAAAGGAAGGAGGCCATTAAAGCTACAAGAACATAAAACACAGTGTGAGACAAAAGTTCCAACCAGATGTATAAATAATCACTAGTACAAATAAATACCACTGGCTATTCTGACGAAGTCACTTAAGGATATTTTTGACAGAAATCAAAATTTTCGGACACTTATACGACAGAAAAACTCTAGCTTGCAACTCTCTTTCGCCTTTTCCCACCCTAACTCCCTACCGTAAACTCACTCACTATCCCACTAAACACTTGAAAAACCCCAAGTCACAATACAACATTGTACCACCTACCGTACCGGTACAGAACTAACAATCCCAAATTTTCCTCCGCCTATCCCGACAAACCCTATTCTTCAAACAACGGTACCAGACATGTCCCACGATCTATCACTGACCTATCACTCGGACCGATTCCCTCCTTACTCCATCATACCTGTATTGAATTCCCTTACTATCTGTTTAATCATACTCCTCATCAATACTTCTCTTGCAAATTTTATGTTCTGATTTTATATCTAGTTTCTTCACCTCATTAAATACTGTGGAGAGGCTAAACCTAAAGTACCACCCACTGTTGGAATCTGGTCAATATTAAGCGATGGTCGAACTTGAATTTCAAGGAGGGGGGAGCGAGCGGGGTGGGGGAGAAGGAGAGAGAGGGAGAGTGGTAGGGGAAGAGGGAGAAGGAAGAGGAGAGGGAGGCGGTGGTGGTCGTTTTGGTGGAGTTGGAGGTGGAGAGCGAGGTATTTGAGGAGGGGGCTTTGAAGGCTGAGAAGGGGACAACTGCTTTGGTGGCAGTGGCAACTTTTGCACTAGTGAGGGAGAGGTTGATGGAAAAGGAGAGGGAGGGCGGGGGTGAGGGGGACGCGAAGAGAGAGGGGGAGAGGAAGGGAGAGAGCGAAGTGGAGGGGGAGAGGGAGGTGGAGGGGAAGAGGGAGGTGGAGGGGGAAAAGGAGGAGGTGGTATACTACATCTACATGCACATGCAATATTGAACACAATATAACGGTAACTTTCGGAGAGACAAATATTGCTTTGTACTTTCCCGGTAAAATTTCGGCCCTGTGGTCTTATAAAGTACGACTTTTTGTACTTAAGAGCAGCGCAGTCTGGACTAGAGTTAGTACAGACCTGATTGTGATACGTGACATGACATACTATATACTGTAGACAGTATAAGACTAAATAGTTCTTGGATATAATACATATATTTACATATATATCGCCGTTAAGAAAGCTATTCATCTCAGAGCGATATACCGCGCCTACTTCCTGTTTGATAACCGATAATATCGGTTATCAGAATTATCTCGATAGGAAATTTAATGATACACCGATAGTTTACTATTTGTCTTTATATAGTTCGTATAAATTTTAGAAGAAGATCAATTTCAAAATCAGTTAGCAGTTAAGAGATCAACCACACCGCGCCTTGCTACTAGAGATGGTGAATTATTAGTGTTACCATTTTTATCAGAATTTACTTCAATCAATTACGTTTCACTATGTGGGTCATACCGAACACTAGATTAAATCCTGTTATCAAGACTGATTTATGATTTTAAATTATAGCAATACTCACTTAAATAAGATTGATTAAACTCTAATAGGGATGGGCAGTGTGGTGACTAGAAAGCATAACTACACGCTGACCAAATCTTTTATATTGTATGGTTTGTTCTAATCTCAAATTCATTCCGTTTAAAAAGGAATCTTATTCAGAAAAAAATTCCATCAAGTGAAGAAATGAAACACAAATGAACATATGAACACTTGCTTTCTTCTTCTTAACACGAAATTTTTCAGAAATATACTCTTTGAACCATACCTTTACGAAGCACTCTCACTTCCGTAAGATGCAAAAATTCATTTACTGGCAATCGCACCCAAAGATATCGACCTCGTTTGTTGCATCTCTTTACAAATGGGAAACCATAAGAACCACTTTCAAGACTGAATACACGTGTGGGGTCGCATTCCGCATTTCCTTCTGCATTCCAGATCTCAACATTATTTCCTAACCATACTTGGACACCGTTCAGCCTCTTTTGACAAATGTCACATGGAACTGGTGGCCCACAACAAGGTCGATTATAAAGTTGCACATTATCTACTAGGATTACAGCTCCCAAGTCAACCCTCCACCAAGAGTCATAGCTGTTTGTGTGGAAAACGTCTCCCCAGGCGTCGCCGTCGACTCCAAATTCAGGTTCGTCTATAATCAAAAAAGGGTATCCACTACTCTCATATGGGTGACTCATAAACGCAGGTCGGTTGAGAGCAACATTGTCTGTAAAAAATAGAAAGATAAAAAACAAAGGGAAATTCGCATCTTAGTCAAATGCTAGTCAAGTACACATGTAAAAGTCTTAACAAGTTAGCGGTTTTATGCTTCACTTACAACTGGCGATAATTGCATTTCTATCCTAATCAACGCCAAATTTAAAGCCGGGTCTAATGCTTTCATGAGAAATATGAGATAGATCCTTGGTTGTAGCGTCGTTTCCAAGCTAACGAAAACCTTTCATTCAAGAATCCAAAAATGCGGATTCATGGCCAACATTCACCAAATGGGCCCCGATACAGCTCGAGCGTTCGAGTTTATTAACAAGCAATTTTTTTTAAAGAAACCACAAAGGCTGACATTCAAGATGAATATTCGAGAAAAGTTAATGGTATAGAACGCATACAAAGTTTATTTACACAAAGGAAATTTTAAAGTACCTCCAGAAAATCCGGAAAATGCAGAACCTTGGCCAACATTAGTAACATTCGTGCCGACGGAGGATTTCAACCAGCATTTCTTGGTTCCGGGAAAGTAAGTAAAAGCAATGCATTTTGTAACGTTGTTACAAAGTTCACAACAGCGTTCTTTAGATATCAGGATTACCCCATTGTAACCATTGATGTCCTGCCCCCAAATTGCCCATCCATCTCGGAAGGTACAGAATCCAGGAGGAGGGAGTGGGGGAGAAGGTGGAAAGGGTGGGGGAGAAGGTGGAGAGGGTGGGGGAGAGGGTGGGGGAGAGGGAGGGGGCGGGGGAGGTGGAGAGGGAGGGGACGAGGGAGACGGAGGTGAGGGGGGTTTCTTTGGTGGCGGTGGTGACTTTTGCACTACGAAGAAAACAAAAAGGGACAAAAGAAAGGGTGAGAATAAAAGTTAGAAAAGATAAATGACAAGAATATCTTTTTAAAGCTCTACAAGAAATAATCCATCCACCTCATCATTTTGTAGCAGTATTACTCGTTTTGAGGCGTAAAGAAAACATCAGTTATATAAATTTCTTGAGACACGGTTTTCTTTTGTTTGTTTATTTTAGTGTTGCGTATCTGTATGCTCTTATCGATAATCCACATGTAACTTTTTTTGACCTACCGATTTATCGGTTCGATACAACGGTAAGGGTATCATCGCAATATGTGCCGGTATATCGGCTCGATATGTCGAGACATAACTATCGAGAGCTTTTAGAGTTTTATGCCCTCATACCCCTTTCACAGAATGCTTCTAGCCTAAAATTGTTTTTCTTTACTTAATTAGAGAAAAAATTATGGATGTTAAAAATTACATTTGTAAAGATCGAAAGTGAGAAGCAAAATAAATGCTCTGAAATAATACAAGACATTGTTTACAAAGAAAATGCATGCTAAATAGTAAATACCCGTCTACAATGAATATAGTTTCTCATTAATATGTTTAATACAATGATGTCGCAGTCAACGTGGTTACTGAGGGAACAAAACAAATCAATACCATGTGTGCATTCACGAAACAAGATTCTCACGTAAGAAAAAGGCCAATAAAATGTATCTCTCAGTAACAAAGTATACTACATCTACATGCACATGCAATATTGAACACAATATAACGGTAACTTTCGGAGAGACAAATATTGTTTTGTACTTTCCCGGTAAAATTTCGGCCCTGTGGTCTTATAAAGTACGACTTTTTGTACTTAAGAGCAGCGCAGTCTGGACTAGAGTTAGTACAGACCTGATGATGATACGTGACATGACATACTATACACTGTAGACAGTATAAGACTAAATAGTTCTTGGATATAATACATATATTTACATATATATCGCCGTTAAGAAAGTTATTCATCTCAGAGCGATATACCGCGCCTCCTTCCTGTTTGATAACCGATAATATCGGTTATCAGAATTATCTCGATAGGAAATTTAACGATACACCAATACTTTACTATTTAGCTTTATATAATTCGTATAAATTTTAGAAGAAGATCAATTTCAAAATCGGTTAGCAGTTAAGAGATCAACCACACCGCGCCTTGCTACTAGAGTTGGTGAATTATTAGTGTTACCATTTTTATCAGAATTTACTTCAATCAATTATGTTTCACTATGTGGGTCATACCGAACACTAGATTAAATCGTGTTATCAAGACTGATTTATGATTTTAAATTATAGCAATACTCACTTAAATAAGATTGATTAAACTCTAATAGGGATGGGCAGTGTGGGGGCAGTGTGGTGACTAGAAAGCATAACTACACGCTGACCAAATCTTTTATATCGTATGGTTTGTTCTAATCTCAAGTTCATTCCGTTTAAAAAGGAATCTTATTCAAAATTACTTTCCATCAAGTGAAGAAATGAAACACAAATGAACATATGAACTCTTGCTTTCTTCTTCTTAACACGAAAGTTTTCAGAAATATACTCTTTGCAAAAATTCATTTACTGGCAATCGCACCCAAAGATATCGACCGCGTTTGTTGCATCTCTTTACAAATGGGAAACCATAAGAACCATTAACTCTCACTAACCCTTCCAAACAACCTGTTTTGATCTATTTTTTGGAAAATTACATTCTTGACATTTTCAACTGTCAAGTAGTATGGTTACAAATGCTATAAGTTTTTCGCCTGACTTTTCATCTGTAATTGAAGAAAAAACCGTAAAATATTCCCAAAATCAGTTTAGGAACCAAAATAGTTTAGCAAAAGTAACGGCATCCGCCAGCAATATCACTTTTTACTACAATTATATCAACTTAAAATTGCTAAAAAAAGAAAAAACAGATTGAAAATTATGGAAATTCGTCTTTAAATGGAAACGGACGACACATTGTGAAAAGAGGTTAAGTTAAATGTGTGAAACGTATCAACGAAAACACAATGCTTGAAACGTTTTGTCCTAACATTTTTTATCATATAGAGAATCGCTGTTGCACATGATTAGTTATAAAACATCAAACACGAGAATAGGCTAATCTTTGTTTGTAACTTGTTGATAGGTTTTTGAGAAGAACTTTCACCATCTTGCCAAAGAGGACTTACGTTCGCACGTGTATTTGTTGAATTGATTATTGTATCCTTGTTCGCATGCACATGCCGGCGTTATCCCATCCGTACCAGTAACACAGTTACCGCCTCCACCACAAGCTCCTCCGACTTGGGTCGCATTGCAGAAAGCTACACATTCGCTTACGTTGCGTTGATATTGGGATTCGCATCTTGATGGGAGGCTTGAGCCAAACAGGCAATTAAATTCCAAGTTGACACAACCTGGATGTCCATTGGTCGGTCCGGTCAAATAGTTTTCATTAACAGAACTGCACAGGTGGCCAGCCATTGGAAACGACAAATGGTATATTGATGCGTCAGAATCCATGAGAAGACTCCTAAAAGGAAAACGATTTTAAAGGTAATAGCCCTGATCGAGAAACAATAGGCTTACACTAAACGTTTCGTGTTTTGATATTACAAACATTAGATTAACCGAGTATTGCACCAAATTTTGAGCGTATTTCGTTACCATAAATCCCGCTCTCTCATTTTAGTGTCTACTCTTTCCACAACACACGCAATTTATTTTTAGGTCGTCCTCCAAGGCGGTTCATCTGGCTGCCCACGTTAGATTTATTTCGTATCTACGCCTGTTCTTTCCGCCCTCTACTTCTCAGTCCAAATTCTGCAAGCGGCCATCCAAGCCACTTTTTGATTCTCATCCATTGGCTGTCCTAGATTTGGTAGACAAGTGACCAATAATGGACAGTTTTTGACCTGTTCTCTCATGCAATCCGCAGCATACAATTAAAAAAAAAATCCTTTGTTAGCAACCTTTGTAATTGCACTCCTATCCGCAATACGACTCTGAAATTTATTCTAGACTGACCACCTATCAGTGCATCCACAGATTTTCTCTACAATTAGCTCATAGAGGACACAACCGTTACAAATGCTAACTGCTCTCTTTCTAAGCAACTGGCACTTGCATTTTCGATTCCACAATTTCGACATCAGAATCATTATCCTTTAGGGAGGACAGATGGACGAGCTTCATTTCACTCTCCAACATCCAGTAGCTTCTTAATTGTGAAGTGTGCTCTCACGCTCATTTTCCATCCACCTACAAAGTCAATTTTTTGCAATACATCTTTAAACATGAACGGGCAATTTTTCCAATGCATAATATAGATGAAATGGAAAATATACTGACGAAATACTGTGTCAACCGATATTCAATGATGAAAGCCCCCTTTAGCACATTTGCAAACAAGGTCCATCCCCATTCTTGAATTAACTATTGGTTTTATTTCGAATTCATTCTTACAATCTTTGGAGGGATGTTAGTTGATAGATGGACGGTGGAATGCCTCCAGTCAGCCGGTTTCTGACTAGATCTCTGTAACAACGGGCGTCCACAAAACAAATAGAAACAAAAAGTGGAAAGATTCAATATGAAGGGAAAAAGTCGATATCGAAAAACAAAACTTTCACATACAAGTGTATTTGATTGCATACCTTCCTTCCCCACAACACCGCCTCAGGACCCTCACCTCCCCCTCCTGTTCGCTCCCCCTGCTTAATAAATATCCGTCCCTCATTTGCTCAATTTATATGAAATTATGTCAATTTAAAATGTTAATAACATGACCTCAACAAAATCAGTTTACGACTGCTTAGAATACAAAAAACATTTTCTCGAAAAAGGGTGACAAAAAGGAAAGAAAGTTTGTAAAATTGTAAAAATGTTTAAGTTTGTTTGGTCACTTTGAAAGGCTATAACTTTATTTCGATATGCAATAAAATATTGAAAAAAAATCCAACTTCGATCAGTCTTCTACCAAGCCACCAGAGTTTAAATTTTTCCCTCCCATATCTAGGCAGTTACTCAAAGGGGCAAAATGGACCGATTTGCATAGTGAATGGAAAAAAATCGATACTTTAACTTTCATTTTTACAGTTCCTTTTCAATGGAAAAACAAAAGACAAACAAAAGACATTTTTTTTTTCATCATTAGAGGTCACAAGTTTATCTTTTAGGAAATACTAATTATATATTTAATATCATTATATATTTTTTATGATTCCCTATTTTTAATATCTATTATTATTAATGATTTTTTATCTCATATTTTCCTTGTGAATCCTTGGCCTCTTCTTCCTCCATTACGAACCCAACCAATTAGAGTACACTTTAGACGCGTAACATAACCACAATGTCAATTCATAATTCTTCAAAACCATAACAATTAATAGGATATCTTTTCCGCGTAACATAACCCCAGTGACATATGTCAACCAATTTTTTGAACCCGTACCAAGCTAAAGTACCATTTGATGCATAACATAACCATAGTATCATGTCTCACAATGCTTCGTAACCATAACATTTTAAAGTGCACTTTTAATTTGTAACATAACCATAGTGCTCTATGTCTCACAATTTCCAATCCACACGTTTTAAAACCATATCAATTTAAGGTACAATTTTGACACGTATCATAACAACAGCGTGATATGTCAAGTAATTCTTCGAGACCATAGCAGCTTAAATTACACTTCTGATGCGTAACATAACCATAGTGTCATGTCTTACAATTGTTGAAGATTTGTCAGGTTACCAATGGATGATGGTATACGTCCATAGAACTGGTTGTCATATAACAATCTGTGGCATTAAAAATCCGCAACCCACCAACCCTCTTTTCAAAGTGCCTCCCGATCAGTTTAGGTGCAAGGTTCAACTCTAAGAAATTTTAGACTCCAAATACTTTGTGAATCCATTTAAATGGTTTAATTCACAAGCACGCTCAAAAAGTATGATAAACATGATGGTGTGCGTTTTAACGACGTAACTTACCGATTTCACCTCCATTTTACACAATGGAAGGGAGACAAACACACCTTCAAAGAAAGTGTCCTAATATTTTTAAATACTAAATTCGTGCAGGAAAACTGTCATTCGTGTCAATTTCACTACTTTTCTGTATTCAATGAAAAATTGAGTATTCAACCAAAAATTTCACAATTCAAGAAGCACTGGAAATTCTCCCACACAGCGACAAATAAAAAAGACCTCAATGTCGACAATTTTTCACCCTCTAGTGATACTTTCCAAATTGACTTTTTTTGATAAAATCACTAAACGATTATCACGGGAATTACTCCGACTGCCCAACCACTCAGAAGCGAAAGCAAAACAAAACACTCAAAACATTCACATCACATATTTGTGCACATGTGAGTCAACCTTATACACATATTACGTTGCCATCCCTCTCCCTCTCTCTCCAAGCCCACTGCTCACTCACAAGGTCCTCAGGTTCTTCAGTAGGCCTATCTCCGGAGCAATGGGTCCCACCAATCCCAACCCGGACAGATCCCTGCACACCCTCCCTTTGGTTGTTCAAAAAGTTTTTCATTCTCTCCCCTCCCCCCTCCCCTCTTTCCCCTCTCCCACCCCCCTCTCCCCTCTCCCCTCTCCCTCCCTTCCCTTCTTTAGAAGAGAAATCCGAAAAGATCTTTAGACCCCCCCCTGCCCCCCTTTTTCTCCCTCCCTCCATCTCCTAAAGGCCCATATATATTTTTACATACTCTTCACCCCCTTCCCCCTTCCCCCCAAAATTGATTGTGGAGTAAGTCCCTCCGTTCTTCCTCCCCTCCCTCCTCTTTCCCCATCCCTTCCGCTTCCTTTCCCTCCGCTCTCATTATTCACATCTAGGTATCTAAACTCCCTCCTAATGCTCGTTGAACTAAGTCTCTCACTCTCCCTCTCCCTCCTCCCCCACCAACCCCTCCCATTGCCCCTCTCCATCCCGCGCCGCAAAATGACATCTTGGCATAGAGCACACCCTGCCCTATAATCAGAAATCAGTGCGCAATTTAGTGCGCATAGTGTGAATTTTGAGGAATTTGGGTTTCATCATAGTCGAGAGTTCACGCAGTAAGTGCAAAATTGAGTGCAAGATTCAATGCGTAATCATAGCAGTTGAGAGAGCACAAAGCCAAAGAATAATAATTTAATGCAAAATTTGGTGTGCTGACTCAACACAGAATTTAGTGCAAAGTTCACACGTGGATGCCGATTCAATATGGGGTATAATATGGTAATACCATACTCAAAGCCGCCCGAAATGAATGGGTACGGACCCGCCAAGCTCTACATCGAGCTGTAGGCTCTACATCGAGGTTGTGGCACAGTGGTTCGTTAGCACTTTCACTGTTGAGTGAAAAGTCCCAGGTTCGAGCCCTGGCCAGCTCAATTTTCCCCAGTATGGGACATGCCGAATCCCGAATCTCGCGGAAATCTAACACCCCGAATCTCGTGGAAATCTAACATCCCGAATCTCGCGGAAATCTAACATCCCGAATCTCGCGGAAATCTAACATCCCGAATCTCGCGGAAATCTAACATGGTATTGGAGCCAGCGGGAGGTGTTGGATTGGCACGTGGATGCCGGTTCAATACGGGGTAGAATATGGTAATACCATACTCGAGGCCGCCCCAAATAAATATGTACGGATCCGCCAGGTTCTACATTGCGCTGGTGGCACAATGGTTAGTGCGTTCACAGTTTCTATGTTTGAGCCCTGGCCGGCTCAATTTTCCCTAGTGTGGGAAATGCCGAATCCCGGATTTGAAGTGCACTCTGCGACAAATCACTCACACGCAAACCACGCTACCGAAATCTAGTGTGCGAATTACTACGAGTTCATAGCAACAAAGTAGAGTCAACAGTAGAGTTCATAGCAAGAGTGCACATTGCGGTAACCACTCACACGCAAACCACGCCACACCGGCCTCAATGCGAAACTTACTGCGAAATGTAATGGATTCATAGCACGTTACCAGAGTCTTATAGCAAGAGTGCACACCAATGTACGGTACCGACTCACAACTAACCCAAGCCATGCTACTGTACCAATACCAAAGTCACTGCGAATTTTAGCCGGAATTTATTCTTAGAATCGGGGATAGAATGAACGAGATCCCGAATATAGAGAATGATGAGCCGACGGCCAGGATTTGATCCTGAGACCTTCCACTGTAGCTGTGAACGCGCTAACCACTGCGCCAGGAGCCCGGATATTAAGAACGGTGAGTCCTTCTTATTTAGATATTTAGTGCGGATCCGGATAGTGATCGGTACAATTATCGTACGTCAACAGCAGCCACTCACACCCATGTGACGCGGCCGGAGTCGCTGCAGGCGAAGTAGCGCTCGCCGGCGCATTGGATCCCGGGGAAGTTCTCGGGATTCTTGAGAGCCGCCCGTACGGCCGCCAGAGCCGAATCTGCAGCAGCCGTACGGCACCGGCAACCGAATCAGAGGAGCGAATAGCAGCTAGGTTTTGCACGTGTGAAGACAAAGACTAGGGAGGAAAGAAGGGGGAGAGGGGAACGCTTACACTCTGGGTCACGTATGGGTCCGAAGTAATATCCCATTGCGAGTGCCACGTGGCATGCGATAATGAGGACTGTAAGGATGATCATGGTGGAAGCCATGGCTAGAAGTCGGGAAGTAGGATTTGAAAGGTTTTAACAAAGGCAACGTGGCATTTTTTAGTTAGTGGAAGAAGATCCGAAGTTAAGATCGATGCTTTTTTTTTACTTTGTTTTTTTTTCTTTCTTTTTCTTCCAAGGTGAAGATTGTATATTCAAATCGACGATGGATATGACTTTGGAAAACTGTTTCTTTCTTTTTCTTTCTTTTTCTTCTAAGGTCAAGATTCGATATTTAGATGGATCTTAAGTAAGGGTTTTTTTCTGTCGTTTTCCTGTCAAACTTAGAGCCGTACCGCGTAAGCATCAACCGTACAATAAAATAGAAAAAAAGAGAAGTACATTTTGCGTCATCATCGATTTTAAAATGTACTACATCTTGTCGTCTTATGTTCTTCGACCCACTTCGACGACAAAAAACGTCATCTTCAACCTTATCTTTAAAATACAGGGCCGATGTGTTTTAAAATTAGGGATTTTATATAAACAAATAGGAACACGTATTCGCACGTGTAATGTTTTGTTGAAAAAGTTCAAATGATTTCAAGCGACGTGGAAGTGTACGCGATTCGCAATGTTTTGTCCGTTTTTGTGTAATACGACAAATAGAAGTACACAGTTTGCTTTGTTTTGTCCGTTTCTATCCGGTACGGATTTTTTTTTTGCAGGGTCTCAAGGTTCCGATGCCATTTCACGTCGAGCCGACAATAGACGCAAAGTCAAAACGCATCTTCTTCAACCGTGAAACGTCACACGCTGGAGGGCGGTAGGTCTACAATGTCACGAAAAATCACGCGACGTCACAAGCAGTTACGAAAAATGACGTGGGTCATCTGTAGAAACTAATGGATTTATTAGTATTTTCTAGGTCTAAATAGAAATATAGAAAGAAGCCGAGGCAGTCTACCTCTAACTTCTCTCTCCAAATCTCAAACTTGTCGCAGTCACTGAGAAATTGGAGTCCGCCGGATCTGCGCTA
The DNA here is from genome assembly GCA_037447655.1 of Zygnema cylindricum. NCBI lineage: Eukaryota > Viridiplantae > Streptophyta > Zygnematophyceae > Zygnematales > Zygnemataceae > Zygnema > Zygnema cylindricum. The sequence goes on along the minus strand of JBBHKE010000367.1, from coordinate 63,129 downwards.
AACAACAAAAAAAAATCTCTAAGTTTGAAGTACATAGAGACGCACCCTTACTGATTTGACTTTGGAAAGCAGTTTCTTCGTTTTTCTTTCGTTTTCTTTCTTCTTCTTAAAACGTGAAGATTCGGAGCGACTACGGATTTGACTTTGGGAAACAGTTTTCTTTTTTTTTCTTTCTTTTTCTTCAAAGGTGGGAACCGAGTCAAGGACTTCACTACCGTACTGTAGTCGTAGCAAGAACTGAACTAACCGTCTTTCGTGCATTTTACAGCGAATCGGCGAACGTCAATTTGACCGTTCGCACTTTTCGTACGTTTCGCCTTAAGCAATCGCCGTACGGTCAACCGCTTCGGACAATCACCGTAAATTTCGAAAAAACAAGATGGAATCCAAAATGCGCGTGTCCGTACTGTGTTCGACGTCACTATCATTGTCAGAAATCTGTCACTTAAATCTGGACCAATTCAAAAGTACGCATTTTGTACGTCCATTATATCGTGCGAATCCAGCAAGTCATAATTTACGCATCCCAAAACCTTTATTTACAAAAGTGGCCGTTGGGACAAGTTTTGAGAGTTCGTTTACGGCTATCGAAGGACGAGCTGACCGTACGCATTATTGTTGCGATCCTGTGGTCCCGATTTTGTCGTGGAAAGTTGCGACGTCGAGATATTCCACGTGGCGTCAAATCATTATCCATTCATTTTGGCTTCTCTCGTCCGTGCATGTCTTGTCATGTCTCGGGTGACGCTACGTTATGAGGCCGCTTGACACGTCCCGATGCACGATTTTTGGCACGGTTTTGTCTTTATCGATGAAACTTAATATGTCAGCATCAAAACCTTTTGTGGTTAACCAAAAAAACCTGAAAACCTTTAACCTTTAACCTATTTTGTTTTTCTAGTTTTTTTTCCTTTTTTTTTTGGTGGTACTTTTAATAGTGAAAGTCGTCAATTCACATTTGAACTTTTGAAGACATTTCGCTGCGTCGCTTGTTTCGCAAAATTTGTCATTTATCCCTCGTGCCAAGTCATCTCTTTTTTTCTTTCAACTTTTGAGCCACGTCAGGAGCCGGCTTAAATTTCACACGTGCGAAAAGATTCGACGACCGGAAATCATATCGTGGGTTCAAGCTCTGTCCGCCGTACATATTCCCTTTGCATGCGATGAAAATTTCGAGTACACACCCAATTGAGTTCCCGCACACCGATCTATGCGGCAACATCAAATCGGAGAGTCTCGAAAGAAAAAGTACATCATATCGATTGGTGTTGTACGATTATTCTCACTTCTCTTAGGTAATTTTATTGAAACATAAATTTGATGCTTCCTCAAGATTTAAATAATGACATGTCACGGTGGAGCGCCAAAGTGATCGTAACTTAAAGCTCGGAGATCCCAAAACGGAGGGGAGTTTAAAGTCGTAAGAATCATATTGTAAAAAATGAGGAATTTGCCAAGAATTAAAGACTCCATATTCTTCGGAGCCTATCGGTGTGGCTAAAGGAAAAAATAGGACTTAGCAAGAAATGGTGGCATTTGTGACAACGAACCTAGCGGGAGAATTCTTCTTTGGGAAACTTTATTCTTACAATGAATAATATTTGTAGTCGAGGTTAACCTCGCTATTGGGCGACAAAAATCCACACGAATTATGATATGACAGAAATGTCGACTTTACTTCATCCCCGAATTTGGTTGTGTCGTAAGACGTTCAATGTGTAAACACAAAAACAGAAGGGAAAATTTGAATAAGGAGTTTCGTCTGATATAGTGTACAGGGAGTGTTTACCGCGTTTATGATCCGATCCAACATATCGTTGGAAATGAGCCGAAATGTCTACTTCAGGCGACCTACAAGCTAATGTACACCGTGAATCTCTATTAATGTTAATGTATTTTTGGTCACTTAAAAAATTATTTTTCCGAATACACATGTCCGATTATATATCTGACGGTTGCGATTGAAAGGTAACATTCTCAGCTTCCGATTGGCAGTCTCAATTTGAAAATCAGACAAGTGTGTACGGATAAAATATGTTTTCAACGGCGAAAAAATTATCAACCCTAATAGCGATTCAAGGTGTACTTCAATGTGGGGACGCGAACAAATATTTTGGCAGCGTTATGAATCGTGAGCTGATATGGTCAAGCTTCGAAAAATCACACTAGGAGGTGATAAAGTGTTTCTCCCACTCTCTAGGCTACATTATCAATATCGGCCTGGTTTCCAACCCAACTTTGGGTCAGATTCTTTAAAGTCTAATAGATTATGTGATACACATTGGGTGCAAAGACTTTGATAATGGAAAGTTAACATCCGGTTATGTTTTTGTTTCTTGCGTCACAACAATTTGTTAGAGTTTGCGCTAACAACCAAGGGTTGCTTTGAGTTCCACGGAGGATGAATCGATGGTTGCCTGTCATACGTCAAAGGTGCAAATATGGATTAAAGAGATTCTGAGAGAATTAGGGATACCGATTGGTCTTTCGTCCCTCTCATCATTCTCCCCAACGAAGTGGCCATGGCCACCGAATCGGCCGCATCGTCCACCGCACCCCCCTCTATCAAATCGGCCTCCGCCTCGTCCACCAAATTTGCCACCGCCGACGGCAGCGGCGGCCGCAGCGACGGTAGTGGCAAATTTGGTGGACGAGGCGGTGGCCGATTTGATAGAGGGGGGTGCGGTGGACGATGCGGCCGATTCGGTGGCCATGGTCACTTCGTTGGGGAGAATGATGAGAGGGACGAAAGACCGATTACCTTTTCCACGCTAAGTGTCACCAACGAACCTCTATCTTTCGAAATGCAAAACGACAAGGAGTGGATTATTGACTCCGGCGCCTCGCATCGAGAATTAGGGATACTGATTGGGTGTTTAAAATGTTAGAATACCAAGATAAGCTTGAGGACGCTTCCGTAAAGTGCGGTCATTGACAAAGTGGAGAAAACATATTTGAATTCAGTGGCAGTTTTGTCCACGGTTTACTGGCTGTGCAAAAAATCGATTTTTTATACGTATCGATATAAAAAAAAATCGCAGACATATTGACAAAAGTGACGGTCTATAATTTTTTGTTAAGAGGAAAACCTAAATTAGGTTTATTTTGATATGGGTAAAGGTTTCACATCAAGAGAAATATAGTTGGGTACATTATGAAAGGACGTTTTAATTTTACTGAACACTGTGCATTAGGTTTTTTTTTGTTTGGGAAGGGGTTTTAGAAAGAGAGCGTGATAGTTGGGCACATTGTGAAACGACGTCTTAGTTTTGTCGAACATTGTGTATTTTGAAGGATTATAGATTTCGTTTTAATTTGGTTTCAGATTACGTCTACACTTTTTGTGCGCATGTTAGGTTAATTGTCGTATGTTTAGTACTTCATTTCGTTTCGTTGATTTGTGTTGATTGGGGCGTATTCGCACGTCCAAAATACTTTTTGAATTGTGTACATTGCTTTTCTAATTTTATTTTAAGATTATAAAGATAAAAGAGTTAGAATGAGAGGGGAAAAAACAATTTGTATATGAGGAAAAAGAATTCAGTGGAAAATATTTGTCTTTTGGTGGAGTCTTCTCCCCGTGTGCATTGCTTTATTGTTTTCTTCCGCTTTTCTATTTGTTTTGTTTTTATCTATCGTTCTCTCATTTGTATTAAATATAGCATTAAAGATTTTGCATGTTCGCTAATATTTAAAACAAAATGGACCACAATTGATTCTCATACATGTATTTCAATAAACCATTGTTTTTTTCCATTAAGCAAGACGTATTTAGCCCAATTTAGACCAAGTTTTAAAGAGTATACTTGAACACCAAAACATAATCCAAACATGTTTGAAAAGGAAAACCAAGTCTCTTTTTTTATAACGCATCAAGAGAAACAAAATGGTTTTATGATTTTTATCCACATGTTCGCTGAGCAAAATGTAACCAGTAACAAATATAAAGTAAGGTAAATCCTCGTAGAAGACGAAAAGAGATGTTTTCACATTACGGGTGACGATTATTTGCATACCCGGTTATCATAACAATACAGGAAAAAAACCTTAACCAATTTGACGTATTACAAATATTTGTTGTATAGATTGTTTGTTGTATGTTCTCTCCTATAAAATTTTGTTGGCCAAAATCATATTCATTGTTTCCCTAGGTTTTTCTTAACAAATCAATCCATAAATGCATATTTTTTTCTAAAAACCCTTTTTTTGCACAATAAGTTGCCAAATTTAGTTCCAATTTTTCACGTTTGTAAAAATTATATTGACAACAAATAAAAGTCATCCGCGAAATATGAAATTTTGACCAATATAGTGTTGACCATGAGTAGTCCATTTTCAATACTCCAAACTCAACAAAATATTCATCATGGAAAGATAATGATCACCAAAACCAATTGTCAGTGTCTAATACGTTTTTTGGACCAGGTATCTTTTTTGCTTCCACATAATGCAGATATCATAAATTCCATTAACAAACTGATTTTTTTTTCTTTTGTATAGACCCGTCAATGTATTGAAAAATTGAATATTTTTAATGCATGACACTATGCTTAGTGACGTTTATTTGAGAAGGTGGACTATTTTAACAAAAATGTAATTTTTTATGTGCTCTTTGATTTTTTTGAAAAACTTAAATCACTCTAAAGTCTAAAGCTTAATTGTTGACGGTCTTAAAAATCACTTTCTAAACGTTGTAAACCACCACAACTTAACACATATACGATCATTATTGGAAATCTAGTTGTTCGTAAAACATCAATCATGACAATAGGTGAAAAAAATAAAGTAGTCGAATAATACTTTTTCAAAATAAAAGTTGATTATCATAAAACATGAATCATGACAATAGGTCAATAAAAAAAGTAATACATTCATACTTATTCAAAAATAATGTTAATTATCAATAATCATCAAATGAGAAGGGTGTACAACTACAATTATATTTGCGCACTTGATTTTTGTATCGTTGATTGCATTCACATATAGGTGCATCCCATCCTCACCGGTAACAAATGAAGGTCCTCTTGATTGTGTTACATTGTAGAAAGCTATACATTTGCTATCATTGTGTTGATCCATGGGTTCGCCATTTGTGTAAATTGTAATTCGGTTCGCCATATGTGTGAATTGTAATTTTGTGACCTCCATCGGCCCACAGAATGTTCAGCCTATATGAAACCTCTAGAATAATATTTGCCCTTTTGACTTTCCCACTAAATAAGTGTCGCCCACACACACAATTATTTTGACCACCTTCATGCGTGTCAAGTTAAGACTCCACTGAGCCGAATGCAAAAAGAATCATTGGATTTGCTCCCTTGAGCAATAAGTTATGGACGGCCAAAGATGGCCGATAAATACAAAAGGACTCTCAGAGAGAGGTGCCTCAAAAAAATGTCCAAGTTATAATTTCCTCTTTAAAACCCCTACTTCTACTGTAACTAACCAATTAGAAGATTTTAAAGTACAAAAAGACTGCAAAAAGACTGCAGCCCCTACTACAGTGTAAAGTACAAGAAGTACAGCAGCCCCTACTACTACTGTGCTACTCAACCAATCACAAGACTGTAAAGTACAAGAAAAGGACCGTAAAGTACAAGAAAATGACTGTAAAGTACACGCAGCCCCTACTACTACTGTGCTACTCAACCAATCACAAGATTGTAAAGTACAAGAAAAGGACTGTAAAGTACAAGAAGTATACCTGCAAACTACACATGTTGTAGTATTTTTTGTATGGCCATGGTACGGCATGGCCGTCCCGTTGACGCCTGTCAGTTTTTAAGCCACGACCGCTCTTCCTTTAATATATGTCGTCCACTCATGGCTTACCACGTGTCAACCGCCGACATTAGCTCACAAACCGCCAAATGACCACTCCGGTGCGTCCGCTCCACCGTGAGCCATCCAATATAAAGTCCACAATCAATCACGTCCGTTTTAATTCAACGTCGTTTCGTTTCGTAATCCGTAAAATAGAGTATGTAGATTAGTGCCATTGTTAAATACAAATTACACTAAATACAACTAATGTTTTATCAATACCTAACGGTAGTGTTGGGTATCGGGTATATTTATATCGCGTAACGTCAACGGATGACACGTGGCGCACTCTCATTGTTTAGGGGAATTCACGGAGTACATCAAAACAAGTGAGGAGTCAACATGCGTCTACCCCTCAGCCACGTCGTTCAATGATCGTACAGAAAGTAGTGCAACTTGTGTACCTTACTATACAATACAATCCCCTGCTTAGTTAGGTACATCAGTAATGGAGGATTTAGAGAGGGGTTTTAGGACTTAGGAAATTCTGAGGCAGCCCCTCTCCCAATGAGCTTGTATACAAAAGGTCAACTTTGACCTCAAATAACTAAATGCTCAGTTGAGCAAATTCAGATATTTCTTTTGCACCTGACTCAGAAAAGTCAAGCCCTCAAAGGGGTGAGGCTAGACACATCTGTTGGGGTTCACACTATTGATTATTGTTGTGTAAAGTATGAAATCTAACTTTATCCTAGAGGGCTTATAGTAGTCTGCCAATTCAGTGGGTCAATGGCAACCAGAGAATTACAGGTTATGGACCCACCCTCTAGGATGTTAGTATTCAACGAAAAAAGGTTTATCTATTGGGAAACTATGATCAAAGGTGCACTTTATGACAGGGACTTATAGGTGATAGTGAGTGGGCGGGTGAGTAGTCCATCAAAAACACTTAAGATCTACCTAGTTTCAGTGGAGTCAGATTCTCTAAAGGATCTGAACAAACAGAGGGGACAAACGAGGATGACAAAGAAAGAACTGTTGTGGAAAAATGTAGGGAGAAAGGAAAGGAGACTCTCACTCCAATGGCACCATCCATTGCATCCGACTCAGCAACAAGAGCAATAAAAACAGAGGCGAATGATGTAGAAATTTGGGACTACAACAATGAAGTCCCCAAACACCACACCCTCAGGCATCTCATTGAAGGAGTGGCTACCCCCCATCTAATGGTAGTCAAGGCCACATATATCTAGACAACTCTTGTTGATGTATAGAAGTGCAGTACAATTCAACACCAACAACTAGCAGATCAAAAGATAAGTTCATACACTTATAAAGGGGGAAAACTGTTAGGCTTATGTAATGACTTAGCCGGACTATACATGGAACTCGAGAGTGCTAGATGTCAGCTAACAAAAAAAGAAAAGGTGAACACGTTTATCATGAAATTACCAGATGATTACAAAAACATAATGAACCGAGTATAAGAGTTGCCAGATCACAACTAGATTTGGAACTCAATGGTAGGTATGATCCTTGTTTGGGAAAACACCATGGTGATTTATACGTATGATCCTTTCTCGGTATGATCCTTATTCAAGAAAACACCATGGAGATTTGTAGGGGAGGAAAAATTGCACAGGCTTTGGCTACAATAACAGATTGGAGAAACCAAGACTCCAAGAAACCTTACAAGAACTTTGGAGGAGGTCATGGAAGTCAAGAAGAGGGATCGGCAAGGGGTTCCCTAAAAGGATTGTGTCGTTTCTGTAAGAAAGCCTGGTCACTTCTGCAATTTTGAGACCTCCATAGGTCCTCAGATCGGGCACCTCACATGAAGCCCCTAGGATAACCCTGAACCCTTTGTGTTTCACCAAGAATAATTGCCACTGTGACCACCTTCACCTCGTGAAGACAAGACTCCCCTAAGTCGATAGCCAATTCAGGGTACTGACACCTCATTGGCATTGGCTAGTGAGCACTAGATGCTCAATCAGTGTGTAGAAACTAATGGATTTATTAGTATTTTCTAGGTCTAAATAGAAATAGAAAGAAGCCGAGGCAGTCTATCTCTAACTTCTCTCTCCAACTCTCAAACTTGTTGCAGTCACTGAGAAGTTGGAGAGGAAGCTAGAGCCATGGCTACCTTGGCTATCCTGAAGTTTACGGGAATTTAATACTAAAGTTTATTTATTTAATTAAAAGTTAAGCGCCAGCGACAGGATTTGATCCCTGTACCTACCGGCCGGCAGATAGGAAATAGCCGGTAGCCTTAGCCGTTAGGTCTAGCTATAGTGATACATACTATATAGTTTGATAATCATTTAAAGATGTATACGTACGATAAATTCATTTAACTGTTACGGATTACGGGATACATAGAACCGGTACGGATGACGGTACGGATTACGAATCAATACCGCGCATTTGTTTCGAAAGTGAAATAAATACCGCGCATATATTTATTACGGCTAAGATTAAATCTGAATTTAATCGGACGGCCGGAATTAGCGCCGAGATCGCGGAGGGAGATTTCGGCGGTTTGTGGCCATCGCCACATCGGATGACACGTGGCGAAATTCCGTTGGATTGTAGAATCTCCGGAGATTATGGCACCGAATCCGGATTTGACATGTGTCGACATTTAGGCCATGTCGTACAATGTCCGTACTGAAAGTACACCGGCGGCTGTACTTTTGCGTACGGAACTCAATTCTGATTGGTTCCGTACATCAGTAGATAGAGTCTGTGAGAGAGATAGGACTTAGAAAAATTAGAAGATAGGACCCTCTCTCCCAGAGAGCTTCTGTACAAAAGGTCGACTTTGACCCTCCATAACTTACTGCTCAGGGGAGCAAATTCAGAGATTCTTTTTGCTACTGACTCAGGGGAGTCTTGCCTTCACAGGGGTGCAGGTTGTCAGGGTTTTTGTCTGCCAGGGTGGCAGTTATTTTTGCTTAAACACAAAGGGGTCAGGATTATCCTAGAGGCTTCTTGGAAGCTGTCCACTCTGAGGACTTATGGAGGTCTCAGAGTTTCAGGTTATGGGCCCACCCTCTAGGGTACCAATCTTTAATGGAACTGGCTTCATATACTGGGAAAGTATGATGATAGGAGCTCTATGCGAAAAAAGGTTTTGGGGGATAGTGAGTGGACGATTGGGGCGTCCATCAAGTCTTGGAATTCCTCCAGGGTTTGGAGGAAGCAGATTCTCCAGGAAAGAGGATTCACCTTCAACGGAGGAAACAAAGGAAGGAGAGGTGGTGGACAAAAGAAAGGAGAAGGAGGCGACCACACCAATAGCAACTGGTTTAGCATTCATGTCACCTATTCCGAGGAACGAGGAGAATGATACTGAAACCGGGGACTTCAACAATATGGCGGCAAAGCACTTCATCCTACGCCATCTCACTCAAGGACTTGCATGTCCTCATTTGCAGGTAGAAAGAGCATCCGATCTTTGGATGGCTCTCATAGAGATGTACCGAAGTGGTACGATTCAGCAACAACAGTTGGCTGATCAGAAAGTTAAGGAGTATGTATACAAAGGGGGAAATATGTTGGATTTTTGCAATGAGCTTGCTACACTCTTCATGGAGCTACACAGTGCGGGAAAAGATTTTAGTGAAAAAGAAAAGGTTAACTGTTTACTGATGAAGTTACCTGATGAGTTCGTGAACATAGTTTACCGTGTGCAGGACTTGCCTGACTCAAGATGGATATGGAACTCAGTGGTAGGGATGATTCTCGTTCAAGAGAATACAATTGAGATCCGAAGGGGAGGAAAGAGTGGCCAAGCCTTGGCAACAGCGACTGATTGGAGGAATAGGGATTCCCGAAAACCGGTTGGAAACTATGGGGGTAGGGACCAGAAAAAACAGGCAGATGAGTTCGAACCAAGGGCTCCCAAAGGTCTATGTCATTTTTGTAAGAAACCGGGGCACTATATGGCAGAGTGCACTAAGCTAACCGAGCTTCGGTTAAAGGAGGGGCAGACCGGCGGTACCCCGAGAGGAAAGAAAAAGGCCCTTGTCACACAGGTACTTGAGGCTGAATCCGAGGACGAGGACGATGAGCTCTTTTTGGATGAGGAGTTGGAGGCGAAAAAAGAGGTCGAAATTCCACGAAGGCAAAAATGTGCTTACGGTGGATTGAAAGGTGAAGCAGGCTGGATTGTAGATTCAGGTGCCTCCATGCACATGTGTAAGGATAGACACCTGTTCACTAAGATAAGAAAGATTCCCACCGTAGAGATAGAGTACGGGGATGGGAGGATAGTCACCACTACTCTTGTAGGATCGGTAGATCTAAAAGTGTTAGTAGAAGGAAAGACATCCATATTAACATTCTCCGATGTATTGTTTATTCCGGAGCTGAACAAAAATCTTATCTCTACATCAGTATTAGATGATAAGGGTTTTTTTACTAGCACTAGGGAAGGAGTCTTTACTGCTAGTTTTGAGGATGATGTCTATTTCATTGCTGAGAAAGGTAGCCATGGGATGTTTAGGCTAATCTTAAGTAATGAAAAGAAGAAACTTTACCATGCTGGTGTTCATGATATTATGATGTGGCATAAGAGGCTTGGGCATGTGAATCTAGATAAGTTAAGAGAGATGAAAAAGATGGGAGTGGTGGAAGGGATTCAGTTCAGTGAGAGTGATGATATAAGTGATTGTAGTGGATGTGCTCAAGGTAAAGCACACAGATTACCCTTTCCTAAAACAACCACCTATAAGGGAGAAAAACTTCTAGATCTAGTACACACAGATATTTGGGGACCGGCTAGAGTGCCCTCACCGGGGGGGAAGAGATTTATGATGACTAAAACTGATGATTGGTCTCGGTATTCCCGGGTATATTTTTTGAAAAACAAGTCCGAAGCTGAGGATTGTTTTAGACAATATAAAGCATGGAGCGAAAAACTCCATGAAACTCCAATCAAGAGAGTAAGGAGTGACAATGGTGGAGAGTATACTTCTAACCAGTTTGAGGATTTTCTGAGGGAAGATGGGGTTCAACACCAAAAGACAGTTCCAGAAAATACGGAACAGAATGGGGTAGCTGAAAGGTTAAATAGAACACTAAGTGATAGTGCTAGAAGTATGTTGTCAGATAAAAAGATAGGAAAAAGGTTTTGGGCAGAAGCAATGAACTGTGCTAATTACCTTAAGAATAGAGTTCTTACTTCAGCTATAAAAGATCAAACACCTTATGAGAGATGGACAGGCCGGAAACCAGACATATCTCACTTAAAGGTTTTCGGTAGTCAAGTATTCAGTCTAGATACTGATCGGTCCAATTGGAAGCTAGATCCTAAAGGAAAACCGGGATACTTATTAGGATATGATGAAAATGTTAAAGGATATAGAGTTTATGATTTAAAAAGGGAAGATATAATCTTAGTAAAGCATCTAGTAGTTATGGATGAAGGAAAGTCTGTGGATCCCTTCAAATATACAAAGTCAGTAAAAATCAGATTTGAGTCAGAAAATTCCGATGACTTTGAGCTTCCTAACTATCCAGGTTTTAGAGAAGATGACATTCTTGCAGGAACAAATCAGACCGAAAAGGACTCGGCTGTGGAAACTCCAGTGACAACTCTACTCGAAGCGGAAGACGTGGTGGAAATTGATTCGGGATCAAGGGATAGGGGAGAAGCCGAGTTTGTTCGAAAGAATCCACGAGAACCATCTATTCCGGCATCAGATTTTGAGGGGGGGAGGAGAAGTAGCAAAAGACTGCAAGAAAAACAGGTTAATAACAAGGTAACTAAACTATCTCATCAAGATGAACCTCAATCTTATAGAGAGGCGATGACTTGTCCAGAAAGAAACCGGTGGAAGACAGCCATCAATGAGGAGATGGCTTCAATCATGGCAGCCGATACTTGGGAGTTGGTGGACTGTCCACCTAACCGAAAACCAATTGGTTGTAAGTGGGTCTTCAAATTAAAACTGAACCCAGATAACACAATCGAACGCTACAAGGCCAGATTAGTGGCAAAGGGATTTACACAAAAGGAAGGAATTGACTACGAGGAAACCTTTGCCCCGGTGGTCAGATTTCCCTCCGTCCGCATACTTCTCAGTTTAGCAGCGGCGCAAGACATGGAAGTGCATCAGATGGACATCAAGACAGCCTTTCTGCATGGAGAATTGGAAGAGGAGATCTTCATGCGACAACCCGAAGGTTTTGTGGAGGAAGGAGAGGAGAGTAAGGTATGCCGGCTGATTAAATCTCTTTATGGTTTGAAACAGGCACCTCGACAATGGAATAAGAAGCTTGATGAGTTTCTTACCGGTCTGGGATATATTCGGATCAGCTCAGATCACTCAATCTATGTTTTTGAAGATGAGGAAGGTTTGATATTTATTGCAATTTATGTTGATGATTTGCTTGTATTAAGTAAATCAATGGAAAAAATTAACAAACTGAAAACCGATCTTAAGGGGAGATTTGAAATGAAGGATATGGGAGAAGCAAGATATATTTTGGGAATTCAAGTAGAGAGAGACCGGAAAAGGAAAATTATAAAACTGACTCAAAAGGAAGCAATAGGGAACATGCTTGAAAAATTTCAAATGGATAAAGCTAATAGTTGTACAACTCCAATGGAGTTGAAGAAGGGAAGTGAGGGGAGTGAGGAAGAAGGAGTCATAGTCTTAGACGAGGAATTATCTCCTGATGAACAGAAGTTCATGCAGACTATTCCTTACAGGCAAGTAGTGGGAAGTCTAATCTATTTTATGAATTGTACCCGGCCGGATTTAGCTGCAGCTGTAGGAGTGCTGAGTAGAAGTCTAAATGCTCCCACTAAAAGGGATTGGGAGGCAGCTAAGAGAGTCCTTAGATATTTGGTAGGAACTAGAGATCTATGGTTGCATTTGGGTGGGGAGAATACTGACATCACTACTTGGAGTGATGCCAGTTATGGTGATGCTCCGATGAGGAGATGTACTTCTGGATATGTATTATATGTGGGTGATGGGGCTTGCTGTTGGAGTAGCAAACAACAAAAGGTTATTGCTCAGTCCACCATGGAGGCTGAGTATATGGCCTCTTGCTCTGCTGTAAAAGAATTGATGTGGGTCAAGTCTTTGCTTGGTGAGCTTGGTCACCTTAAGAGTGGTGTGCAGAAAATATTTTGTGATAATCAGGCAGCAATCGCTATTTCTGCCAATCCTAAACACCATTTTAAAGCCAAACACATGGACATCAGACTCAGCTTTGTTAGAGAGAAAGTAGAAAACAAAATAATCAGTTTAGAGTACAGACCAGATAGTGAGATGGTAGCAGATATGATGACCAAACCTGTGCCTTCCCCTAAGCTTATTTTTTGCAGGGAGAAGTGTGGTCTGAAATTAAAGATTGACTAGAAAATAAGGGGAGTGTAGAAACTAATGGATTCATTAGTATTTTCTAGGTCTAAATAGAAATAGAAAGAAGCCGAGGCAGTCTATCTCTAACTTCTCTCTCCAACTCTCAAACTTGTTGCAGTCACTGAGAAGTTGGAGAGGAAGCTAGAGCCATGGCTACCTTGGCTATCCTGAAGTTTACTGGAATTTAATACTAGGGTTTATTTATTTAATTAAAAGTTAAGCGCCGGCGACAGGATTTGATCCCTGTACCTACCGGCCGGCAGATAGGAAATAGCCGGTAGCCTTAGCCGTTAGGTCTAGCTGTAGTGATACATACTATATAGTTTGATAATCATTTAAAGATGTATACGTACGATAAATTCATTTAACTGTTACGGATTACGGGATACATAGAACCGGTACGGATGACGGTACGGATTACGAATCAATACCGCGCATTTGTTTCGGAAGTGAAATAAATACCGCGCATGTATTTATTACGGCTAAGATTAAATCTGAATTTAATCGGACGGCCGGAATTAGCGCCGAGATCGCGGAGGGAGATTTCGGCGGTTTGTGGCCATCGCCACATCGGATGACACGTGGCGAAATTCCGTTGGATTGTAGAATCTCCGGAGATTATGGCACCGAATCCGGATTTGACATGTGTCGACATTTAGGCCATGTCGTACAATGTCCGTACTGAAAGTACACCGGCGGCTGTACTTTTGCGTACGGAACTCAATTCTGATTGGTTCCGTACATCAGTAGATAGAGTCTGTGAGAGAGATAGGACTTAGAAAAATTAGAAGATATGACCCTCTCTCCCAGAGAGCTTCTGTACAAAAGGTCGACTTTGACCCTCCATAACTTACTGCTCAGGGGAGCAAATTCAGAGATTCTTTTTGCTACTGACTCAGGGGAGTCTTGCCTTCACAGGGGTGCAGGTTGTCAGGGTTTTTGTCTGCCAGGGTGGCAGTTATTTTTGCTTAAACACAAAGGGGTCAGGATTATCCTAGAGGCTTCTTGGAAGCTGTCCACTCTGAGGACTTATGGAGGTCTCAGAGTTACACAGTGTATAAAAGTTTAAAACTTAGAAATATTTTAGTATCCAGTTTCGGGAATATGGAAAATTAAAAGGCAATTTTTGCGAAACTTGCAGTCTCTATATCTTATGGTTTACTGGACCAATTGTGCTACAATTTTGGGAATATACAGTATGTATGGTGGTGTGATTGTTTGCTGAATTTGATATAAATTGGACTTGTGAGTCTGTTTTTATACTGTTGAGCAAACTGTTGTTTGTATGACTTCTTTTAGCTTGTGCTAAGAAACATGTCTACTTCTACAACTACTGCTGCAGCTCCACCTGTGCCAGTGGTCATACAACAACGGCTTATAGTCGTGTTTTCAAGAATTCCTATATTTAATGGGCAGAAATATGCTTACTAGGCGGATATGGTTGAGTCACACTTTGAAAATGCAGGTTTGTTGGAGATTCTAGATGGATCACTTGATAAATCTGATCTGACTTGGGCGAAGAAGAATTCACATGCTCAAAATACTCTCAAACTATGTCTCTCGGAGAACATGGTCATGTCAAGAATCAAGATGAAGAAAGCGATTGACAAATGGAAATCACTCAAAGCTTTTATGAGAAAGCGAACGTTCACGAGGAACTTCGTTGGCAAGAAAGATATGGGACTACAAATACCTGGGGGAGCAATGGTCGAGTATACAGATAACTTCAGAGCTCTTATTGATGCTCATGCCTGTGCTGGTGGCTCTTTTCCTGAGTTCGAGCAGGTTGCTTTGATCATTAGAGGTCTTCGCGTCTGTTGAACCGAAAAAGCATGATAAAACTAGTTGGACACTTCAGTTAGTTATTACTATAATTCTAGAGTATTCTACGTCAAAGATGCTTAATTGAGAGAAGCAAGTAGAGGCTGTACTTCTAAAAACCCAATTTGAAACACTATTTACTAAAGAACTATGCTATAGAAAACTGTTCTTTCATGTATTTACAATTTTATACCGTACTTATAATGTTGCTTGCTTAGTCAGCAAACGTCAAATACGTCCAACCTGCTATGGTAATCCTATACGAGAATCTGGAATGCTTCAGAAGCATCTCGTCACATGTGGTCCCCACTTGAGTTCCATCCGTTGATCTGATAAAAATCAACGTCCGGTATTTTCCTTTCACAATTGTGTTCCCAGATGTCAGGTTCATTTTCGGTCCGTCCGATTTGTCGAATTCAGTCGTTCGATAAGTGCCATCTGTCCAGGACCATTCCGCACTTTCTGCATTGTCCGAAATATCGACGCGTGTCTATGTGACCGTACAAAATACTCTTAGAGTAAACATTTCACTGTCACACTATTTGAGGTAAGTATTACACCCAACTTCACCAAAATTATTCTAAGTTATAAATCCCATCTCATAGCTCTATCTTCCGAGGTCAAAGCTTTGAAAAATAAGAGTTTGAGCAGACATATGTTGTGGATTTTACTAGAACTAAGCTCATATGGTTAAACTCAACTTATAATAGATAATTGTAGCCCTACCAACAGCCAAAGAGAAGCACATCCATCAAATAGATGTTTAGACTAAAAATGTTTATGACAAGGAGCGATATCTAAACTCGGTATGGTTTGGTGGCTTCGAAAGTCGCTCCGCTTTCAACCAAGTATTGAGAATTAGGTAACTTCAATTTTATAACGTTTTGACAAAGTACTGGTTTATATGATGTTTTTAAATCCAAACGAGTATGTGAAACAAGAGGGAGTAGCCCATATTTTCATCTCCGTGTTTGTGGACGACTTGTAATAACGTTCACCATTTTGGTATGTATTTGTGAGTGGAAACAATATCACTAAAAACACTTTAAAGGTAACGAATTCAGATAAGGTACGATGTGTTTAAGGGATCAAAGTGATCTTTAACAATGTGAAAAATACCATGATAAGTCAAAAGCAGTATCGCAAAAAAATTGTAGGGCGACTCTTTTAGAGAAAATTGTAGGGCGACTCTATTGGAGGGCACGAAGCCACTTTTTACGCTCACGGACTTCAAACTACAATATAAAAAACTTAACGCTGTAAAAAACATTAGGTATTCCGTATCGAGAGAAAATAACCCACCTCTTATATCCGAGTGTTCAATGCGCTTAACATCTTTATGAATGTGGCGGTCATTAGGTTTTCTCAAGCCCTAATAAATATGCATTAGAAGGTCACGAAGAGAATCTTAAGATATTTTGTGAGAACTGTAAATTTAGGGGTCACGTTTATGTTGAAATTAAAAAACATCAAGGTCTTTTTAATTGTTGTGACGCGGAAATTGGACATCCTAGTATGACATTGTGTTTTGTGGGAACGACAATTTTCATGGAGTCCTAGTCTCCAACCGATATTGGCCTTGAGTTTGGAGGATGCCGCGCACATGGTCGTGTGCTATCAGGCCTTGGGTTTAGAGGAAGCTGAGTCCATGGTCGTGTGTCATGCCTCAAAAGTTTTGGTATGAATCAATTGGATGTATGTGCATCTATTTGGATTACACGAGTTCGATGGAACTCGCGAAAAATCATGTATTAGACAAACGCAAATCATAGATACAAACCAGATGACATTTCATTCGTGATTTGGTGATGGTTGCAAAATTGAAGTTTGATTAATTTGCCACCCTAAAGAAAGCATAAACTATGTTGACCAAAGTTGGTATACATGATGTATTTGTGAAAAGTTACCATAGGTCACAATTCATTTGATATGAGTGAGAATTTCCAGATTCAAGGTGGAATGTTATGGTACAATTTCTAAATCAACCTAACGTATGTGCTTGCATCTCTATATTGTAATGTTGGGTTGTTATGGGTAATTGTTTCTTTGTGATTAATGTTTAGTACTATGTTTCATCTTCACAAGATTTAGTTTTGGTAAACTTATGTCTTTGTTGGTTGTCTTTTTTGGTGTAATAGTTTTGTATATGGAAGTCGCTGTCTCTATTTTGTCGTATTGGAGGTTGGTGGTCGTTGTAAGTAATGGTAACAAAGTATAGTGTGAAAATAGCTGTTATACATCTTCTGCGACTAGTGCCATAAAGCACAAAATTATTTACGATTTCATTGTGTACAAATCTAGATCTTACTTTGAATCAAATTTGAGTGTGTTTTTCCCTTTTGCGCTACCACTCTTTTGTGCGGACGTCGTTATTTCACAATTTTTATATACTTTTGTATAGAAAAACGAGCGATTATCATATGGATTAATAGACTACAGTATTTTAACCCCTTGTAAAACAATGTTGATGACAATGGTTGCACTGTAGTTTTATTAGAACGGAGGCTAAAATTTTACATTAATTTTATTAGCGGTTTAAGGGTCGCAATCTAGGTGTGCCCATAAAATGTTACCAACAATAATAACAAATCCATGTATAATTTGTGTTTACCCTTTACAACATTATATCTATTTTTCAAATGAATACTTATTCAAAAGCACAATAAACATTTTTGGAAAAAGTTTTAATCTTGGAAAACATTTAACATTAATTTTATTAGCGTTTTGAGGGTCATAATGTAGGTGTGCCAATATAATGTTACCAACAATAATAGCGAATCACTGTGTAGTTTGTGTTTACCCTTTACAACATAATATCCATTTTTCAAACTAATACTTCTTCAAAAACACAATAAAAATTTTGGAAAAAGTTTTAATCTTTGGAAACATTTAAAATAAGTAGTTTGAATCGCCAAAATTTTGTACCATCACAAAAACAATTTCAATGATAGTTTTATTGGACCTTTAAGCAATCAATAGTACATACCAAATTGTATTTTTTTGGATTGTAATTTTTGCTTCGGGCATACTTTTTGTATAACTTTTGTTTCTTTTTTTGAACTTATTTTGTGCGTACGCTTTAGTGACATTAATTTATGTTTTGCTCTTGCTTTATATGTACTTAGTGTATGTTGACCATAATTTTCTCACAATTCTACTTTGCATGCAATCCTTGTTTACTTTTTTAAAATACTATTTGAATGGCTAAAAACGTTTCTGACTTTGTTCATTTAAATGTTGTTTTGTTCGAATAAACGGGCCAGTAGAAAATAGTTTTTGCCATCTGCGGACTTCGCACGTAAACAAGTAAATTTTGGACGAGTAAGAAATACGTGCAATTTGAGTGTTGCCCGCCTTCCATGTTGCGTGTATCGCGTGGCGTAGCGTGCAACAGAGGTCGCAAACGGTTAACCGAAACCGAAACTGACCGTTACTCGACCGCTGACGTCGGATCCGGAAGGGATTCGGTTGCCAAATTTGGGGGGCCGGGCGGATTCAGGCTGGTGATTCACAAAATAAAATAAAAAAATTGCTTACGGTCAGGTAAGCAAAAAACGAAAAAATTTGGAGGTTTTGTACTGTCCATACTATCTAACATTATTGTACTTTTTACTCTTAGTATCGTGGAAGTTATGAGGGAGATGTACCATTAATTTTGTACTTATTCGGGTACGGGCGGGTACGGGTAGTCGCGGGAAATCGAGTTTCGGTTAACATTTATTGTCGTAAACGCGTATCGCGTAACGGTTTACAATTTAAGAGCGTGACATAACCTAGTCAGGCGTCGGGTACTCAGGTTTTGAAAAAAAAAATGTTGGTTTCGGTTATGTAAAATTTTGACTTTTGCGACCTTTGGCATGCAATGTCGACGATTGGAATATTAATATCGCTAATCCCTCAATAGGATATGAAACCCATATTTCACATTTGATTCCACGATTGTACTTCACGGCAGAGGTCGCAAACGGTCAACCGAAACCGTGACCGACCGTTAACCGACCGCCCGCGCCGGAACCAGAACGGATTCGATTGCCAAATTTTGGGGGCCGGGCTAATGCGGTCGGTTGATTCACCAGAAAAAAAAATGGTTGTTTACGGTCGGTTAACCAAAAAACAAAAAAAAAAACAAAAAATGTTCTTGTCCATACAATCAAAAATTATTGTAGTTTGTATCTTTGGTATCGTGGAAGTACGTGACATCGTGATTAGCTTCGCAAATCTGACACGGTAGTAACAATATTCCCTTCACAAATCTTAGGGAACGCGACAAAGCGTCGCAAATCTGACACGGTAGTAAACACTATTCATTTCGCAAATCTTAGGGAACGCGACAAATCGTATTTATTGGCTTAGGGTGAGGTTTCATTAGGGAAAAACTGTCGTTGTTTACTGAAAGTCGTACTGTTTCGTACAGTGCTGTGCCAAAAATAAATTTTGTCAGAAAAACAAGCCTACTAGATGAGGGATTTTATTCTCCACGTTTATGGGCGTAAACGTAGATCGTCGGATGCACAATCGAATACGCCGTCGTCTGACACTTTCAATTCGCAACAAGTGACCCGGAGTAGGTCTCTTCTAAGCTCTTGAAGGAATAGCATCGTGCCTCGTGGAAAAGTGAACAAATATCCACGACGATCGCACGACCAGGTTGGTACACGGTGCGTATGACATGTGCCTTCCGCAAGGGAGGATGCGAGGCCACCGGAAGCCGCAAGAAAATCTTTGACGGAGGATGTTGTTTCACGCTTCTGTTGTCATCCACTAACTATTCTAACATATTCGTACGCTTTTACAAATCTTAAGTTTCGTCTGCCTGTACATATTTTATTCAATGCGTCGTACTAGTCACTTTTTACCTCTGCTGGTACAAATATGTGGTCACAATTTGCTGTCAGAGATTCTTTGAAGATTGTTAAAATCGTATTCATCTACTACGTGGACTAATCAAAGTGTGCTACGCAAATAAAATGTCGGTTACTGACCCAACACAATGGAACGATGGCTTCAGTAAACGAATTGTCGACGTTTCCTGAGACCGTATAATGGAACAACGACCCTTATTCATACGTCGTACATTAATTAATTTTGTACGTTTTCGGTTACGAGCGGGCACGGTTAGTCGCGAAAAATCGAGTTTCGGTTAAATTTTATTTTCGTAAACGCCGGTCGGTTAACGGTTAACAATTTTGGAGCGTGACATAACTCGGTCGGGCGTCGGTTACTCAGATTTTGAAAAAAAAAAACGGTCGGTTTCGGTTATGTAAAATTTTGACTTTTTTTACCTCTGCTTCACCGCACTGAAAGTTCGCGATGCTAAATAGTAAATACTCGCACGGTTTCCAATTCCGCACTATAATCCGCACGATTCTTCACTCATATGACTGGGGGACGAGCTCTACGGTGTGCAAGTCTACGTTTGAAAAAGATACGAATTATAGATATCATCAACGCCAAATGTTGTATTTTTATTCTATTTATCTTAATTCATTCACTGTAATATGTGGTCCATTGTCACTTCGACCCCTTATTAACGTATACATTAACTCTAATTGGGTGTGAAATGACATATAAACAGCATATTAGAATAAACATTTACGCTATATTCGTGCGTTGCACCGAAATAGAGTACATATTGACGCTAATTGGACAAAATACATGTTATAGTGTTTATATAAACTAAACAGAAAAAGTTCACATAAAGTAAGAGTACGCAATTTCACGACGGTTTACGTGGATGTGTAAAATAAACACAGTTCACTTCTTTAACTGTAAGATCTTGACTTCTCACATGCGAACATATTTGACGTTCACACTGCAGAACAGGCGATTATAGGAGATCGTGTGCGAACGAGGTTTTTGGCGACGAGATTGAACCCATTTTTTCAGCGCACGTTCATATGCATGCGGGTATAATTTATATTTTATTTTTTATAATTTCAAGTAAAAAGGTACATGTATGTACGGTCTGACATCATCCGTACACTACACTAATTATATAAAGCTGTACTTTCGGTCTTGACGCTATTTTGTACGGAACCTCAATTAAAGTCAAGGAAAAAATAAAATCACGTATACTATTTTTGGAAAAAAAAATAAAAATTAAGAACCCAAATTAGAGTTGTTGACACTAATAACGATGCGCGGTGTAGTAACTCTATGTCCCCCATATTTTACCGTACTGTACGGTTTCTTCGTGTATTGTGCGCGTATAGGATGGGGTGAAGTGGTGAACTGGTGAACTGATGTAGCGCCTCCATACGTTTTGGAACTTTAATTAATACTATGGTACAAATTTGAAAACAGTACGAAGACCAGTCAGCAGTTCCACACTTCCATTTTCCTATGTTTGGCAAGCTTTTCGACTCATGAGTTTTTCGTCATTACTAATAATAATTTCCACATCGTTTATCTGATGTTGCTGGAAGTCTTGCTCTTACATTCCTCAACTATTGCAGGTTTTGCAGGTGATTTTGAGCGTACAAGTCCGTTCCGAGAATTATTTGGTTGTTTCTGTTTTCCCCCTTGTGTCGACCATGGTGACAAATGACACTCTTGGCACTCTAAAGCAGGCATTGGAAGCTCTTCATCGTCATCCAGATGCTGACGTCAGAGCGCAGGCAAGCAGGTGGCTGGAGGAATTTCAGCAGACACAAGAAGCATGGCAGGTAGGAGGACATTTCAGGACCATTTTTTTTTTTTTGACATTTTATTTGTTTAACTTCGTGATATACACGTCAGGTGATTTTGTCTTTGCAATTGTGGACAATCTGGACAGCTGGTCATGGTATGGAATGTATCACTTCACATGTGTACAAGCTGGTATATATGGCATGTATCGTACGGTGGTATGGTATCCTTCAAGTGGTTCGATAAGGTGAGGTTTAACGTACCAAATTTGAATGCTTTTCCATGGAAATTTACAGGTTGCAGATCAGCTTTTGCATGATTCCAGCAGCTCTTTGGAGATACTATACTTTTCTTCCCAAACGTTGAGAACAAAGGTAAGCTCTTAGATCTGGAAAGCTACTTTTTGATGCGTGTAGATCATGTCTTTCTTGTGTATTTAAACCGGAAGTACACCGCCCATCACTATTAATAACTCTAAATTTCAGGTAGTGTTATTTTGACCCGACAACATAGATAAATGTTAATAACACTTCTCAAGTACGCAAAACGTAATTTAGTGTTGTTAATTCTAATAGAATGTTCATTCTGATAATTCACTAACTCTTAAGAGCGATGGTTGGTGTACCTTTTCATAGTTGTGCAGTCAGAAAGACCCTGAGTGTTGAATTAATTTTTTATCAATAACTTTGGCATTTGAAGCAAATTCAGTGAATAATTTCCCGACAATTGTGTCCTCCTGGAGCAGGTGCAAAGGGATTTTGATGAACTTCCTCCTAATGCAACCGACTCACTTCGCGATTCCTTGCTGGTATGTCATGTCTGAGCAGAAGCTGGCTTCGCAGAGTTGTCGACACTCACGTTATTGCCTTGTACGTTCACGCTTGCTTGAACGAAGACAATTTTTCGACCGCAACAGAGATTGACTCGTATACTTTGTCTTGAACAGGCTCTGGTGATCAGGTTTCGAAACGGACCACCTGCGGTTCGAACACAGGTATTTCTCTTTTGCCACTGATGTGAACCTCAAACTTTTCGACTACGCAAAGTTCTTATTCACAATTGCAGTAGGGACTCATGTAGGATATTAGTTTTTTTTTTTGCAGCTTTGTCTAGCTCTTGCAGGTTTAGCGGCTCATGCTCCCTCCTCAAAATGGGGAGAGGGGCATGGAGTTATTCAATGGCTTGCAAACGAACTAGGCTCTCAGCCTGATGCTGGTCCTGGTCTTCTTGAACTTTTGACAGTGTTACCTCAGGTGCTCATTTCAAACACGTGTCCCTCTGGCTTAGCACTTTGAGAGTTCCCTTCTATTGTTTTTCATAATAGCTCAGTAAACATTTACCTCCAGATTGCAAGTCACTGACATTTATTTTGGACTAGAAATGCCACAGGAGAAATCTGCTTTGGTTAGTTAATGGCATTACAGTTTGTAAAAAAATTGTTGCCTCAACAGCGCAATATCTGTTTAAAGTTGTAATGTAAGGCAATTAGCTGGAATGAAACGTTGTGGTTTGATGATCAGTTGCACTTATATATTAAAGGGAAAGGCTCCTGTCCAGGTTTAATTCTGTAATTCTCAAGCCCTGACATTACCAGTCATTGGACCCCGTTTTCTGCTTTACAAGTGCCAATTTCACTTTTAATGGCCTTGTAGATTTTTTATTTTTTTTAACCGTTTTTACAGGAAGCAGAGAGCTATGTGCGACCAGAACGTCGGCGCCAATTTTTGGAAGAATTATCCGCTTCGTTTTCTGATGTCTTGAAACTTTTAGAGGCTTATTTGGCAGCAAATAGTTC
The DNA here is from genome assembly GCA_037447655.1 of Zygnema cylindricum. Taxonomy (NCBI): domain Eukaryota; kingdom Viridiplantae; phylum Streptophyta; class Zygnematophyceae; order Zygnematales; family Zygnemataceae; genus Zygnema; species Zygnema cylindricum. The sequence goes on along the minus strand of JBBHKE010000367.1, from coordinate 39,741 downwards.
TTCGACCACCCATCGAAAGCATGTAAGCTGGCTTTGCTCCTATTTCTACAGTTAATTATGTGTCAAATGCGCAGTATCAGGAAATGACCCCGTGTTGTCAAATTAGGTCTTAATTTTTCAAAGTTTGGTGTTCGAACTTATGCTGTCACACCGAGTCAAAATGACATTTCAAAAAGACCTATATCATTCTGTCTTTTCCCTATTGGCATCCCTTCTTAAATTCAGCTGCATTTGGCACTATCCTGCTGGTAAAGAAAATCTCTCTCAGATTGAATTCAACAGCTCACACATTGCATTTTGTGCAAGAAGACTTTTTTCCTTTAATGTCCATTTTTTCCTGCATGACCATCTACCTTACTGCTCAACTCAAATAACACGTTCTATGAAAGTTTTCTATGTGTTGATGCCCTTACTTATACTAGCGTTTTGTCTTAATTATATGGTTGTCTCCTTTGAAAACGTCAGAAGTGCTGCTACAACAGCTTCGAGGCATTGAAAGTTAGTTAGTGCTGAACATTTGGGCTTTTTTTATTTGTGATTAGAAATTTTAAAATGTTATTGTCAACTTGTAGTGGGCGCAGGACTCTGAATTATGCATGAGGGATTTTGTAGTTAGTCAATGGAGTAAGGAATTTAATTTTGCGGTTGTCTTTGGGTCTCTTCTAGGTTCTACAAGCACTCGGGGCCTGGATTCGTTATGCTTCAGGGTAAGTTTGCGTCAGTTTACAGGAATGTGCTGAGTTTTCTGGTCCAGATTTGCGACACGCCTATTTTCTTGTTGATGTTTGAATGAGTACACGAATGTCGATTTGCTCCGCTAATCTGACTATGGATATGCTCTAGAATCTCTTTCATACACCAAGGAGATACTGTAGATTACACACTGTTGTCCTTGTTGACATCATTTCCTCTCCAGTCATCTACTGGCATATGAGATTCAAAGATAATTTGTTTTTGTCTGACATACAGATTTTTGTTGTCTCACGATACAGATCAAGTTTAGAACTTCACAGGTAGTTGTGGGTAGCAAAACCATTGCAAGAAGTTGTAGCTAAGGGCTTTTCCGGAATCACTTTGTTGTTATGTATAAGAGAAGAAGTGGTGAAGTAATCCTAAGCAACCTACACCAGTCTGTTCCTGCCCCATTTTATGCACTTCTAATGCAGGTGGTGTTCTGTATAGTGTGCAGGCTGGTTTGTGGCCAAGGTTTCTAGCTACAACTGCTCGTGAAAGTTTTGCTTGTCGAAACACCGACACGACGTTGTAATTTTCAGAGGTTTCTTATTGGCGCCATGTTTTGGGTTTTTGGATGGCGATTCAGGTCTCCTGCAGCTCTGATAGCGAATTCAGTAATCCTGGCAGCTCTGGATGGTCTCGATTATCCTGAAACATTTGATGAATCTGTAGATGGTATGTTTGGTGCTCCTGGCTTTTGCTTTATGTCAGGCGTCATTTTTTTTGAAGGGGGAAATTTACAGCAAGACTGACGTTATACGACTTGCGCTTTTTTGCAGCTGTTTGTGAATTGATCGGATTTACTGTGGCTGGGGGAGCATTGAGCCTGTCTGCAAATATGGGTCTTGTCCAGCTCATAGTGTCTCGGCTGATGGCTGTGCGACAAAGGTTCAGTGTGGCTTTGTCAAAGGTACATCGTGAATCGTTATCAGCGTTAAGAAATAATTAGTTTGAGGACTGTTTTGGTGTTATCGAATCTATTTCCAGTGACTTGACGTGGACGATTGTGAACCATATGTTACGTGAAAACCAATTAGTTTGTTAACACTATTTTGTGTTCACGGTGCAAAAAAAAATCGGGACTAGAATTAGTGTTATTAACACTAATAGTGATTCACGGTGTAGTGGCTTGCTCATTTTACACTTGATGTTGTTATGCGTAACGAGGGATTATTAATAACAAAATCTACTGCAGAATGAAACTGACACTTGTGGAAATGTAAGGTGCTGGAACTGCAATGCTGCACAGCTTGCTGGATACAAAATAAAGTAAACTGCTATCTTTTGCAAATGTTTTCATTATCTTCCAAGTTAGTAAGCTGACCCGTTTTTTTTTTGCGATTTTCCAGAACTCAGTCAGCACCACTGTGCAGGGCAATGGTGATGTTGAGTTGGATGAGGTGAGATTGGATCAAAGTTTCTCTTATTCAAAGTTGTGAGTGTAGCACCTAAAACTTGTGTTTACAGAGTATTGTAATCCTGGAGCTCTGTTGTCGAAGTCAAACCAGTTATACTCGCATCACATTTTCTTCCTTTAAAGGTTCTGTATGTAAAACACATGAAGAAAGTTTGGAATTTTGAAGAATGGTCAAATAAAGCATTTTTTCCTGGTAAATACGTATTCCTAGTCCTAGATAAAGTAAATTTTGGAGCAATGTTGTTCAATTCATCTGCCCTTTCCTATGCTGGTACAGGCCTGTCGTTTATTCATTTCATTATTGCGGCTGAGGGTTTATGATGGCATTTAGCTGGCCCACGTTCTGTTCTTTTAATCCTTAGGATCAGACAGAGCATCTCACATCCGTGTGCATCACCTATTTGTGTAAAATTTTATGTATGAGAGAGGAAGTCCGGGAGACCAATTTTCGAATTGAACAGTTAGGCAGTCTGATGAGCTATTGGCATGTTCTGGACATTGATGTGAACCCATGGCAGGAGGATTGTGGCTCTGCGCCATTCTATAGACTTTCCTCTCTGACTCTGGTCGTTTGTATCGCAGGATGAGGAGACGCTTAAGGGCTTAGCAAGGCTCTTTGCAGAAATGGGGGAGGCTTATGTTGACCTTATTGCAAGTGGTATGTACACATCGGCGTTTGCATTTTAGGTCCTGTGTTCCCATTTTTTTTGCATTTTTCGTGGTTTGGCCACTTATCCTGTGAATGGGCCCACAACTTCATGTTTGTCTTGGTTTGAGGTTGTTATATTGGACACTCGACATCCACCAAGAATAAGCACTCTTAAGCTTAACGTGTTTGGTTTGTTGCTTAACTTGCCCAGGTACTGATGAAGCATTGCAAATGGTACAAATTATTGCGGAGGTTACTGCCCACAAAGACTATGAGATTTCCTCCATCACTTTCAAGTTCTGGCATGACTTGAGTACCCATCTGACGGACAGGTTTTGCTCTAACTTGCTAGCTGAATACTTGTTGAAAAGCCAGGGTATATTTATCATGTTGTACAAAGCAGATCTATTGGAATTCCCTTTCCAGTTTTTTCCGTCTAACACCGGATACACCATTGGTCGTAAATATGTCTTATCCTTTATTGTAGATTATTTGAAGCGCTTTGCTTTGTCTGGCTCTGCTATGTATACGATATGCGTGCTGGTGTGTTCCTGAATTCCAGCGATGCTCTTTTGTAATTTGGTCAACATTGGTCAAAGTTGTGATCTGAGCATTTGTTTTAACATAGTTGGAGCTGCGTCTAGATCTGCGAAGTCATTTCATTCATTTTGGGCTATGGCTGCCATGGCCTCCCATGCAGATCAAGTCTGGAGAATTATGGAGGGAATGACGAGAGAAGTGTAAGTTTTGTAGAGAAGGAACGCCGACTATCTGTATTCCGGCCTGCATTTGGGCTTCTCGCTTCTTTGGTATGCAGCCTGGTCTTTTTATAATTGCAAGACGGGTTTTCAGAAGCTATATGTGCATGAGATTTTTTTCTAGAAATGCTATAGCAGCGTAACATGTGCCAAAAAAACTTTGTAGATAATACATCATTCAATGTTCTCTCTGATTATCTCCTGATAGTGAGGGCCAATGGTGAATGGTCAATGTGACGTGTAACACGAGAGTTTTTAGATTTTCTTTCTGGCCACGGCTAGTCATTTTTCTACTGCTTAGAAAAAGTGAACGTGGTTGAACGCATTTACATTCATCTTGCGGTTAGCTTCTTACTGTGTTTAAAGAATCTGTAAGGAATTTGAGGCGAGAGCTTTCTGCAATTTACTGTTGAAGATTATTCTGACTTTCTTTCTCGTTGCAGGTCAGCTTTCGAGTCCAATATCCTCCTGATTATGAAACCTGGAGGAAGGATGAGCGGGCGGAATTCAAACAAACTCGTTACGGTACGTGCAAACTTAGTCTGTGGTTTATTCGTGTTTAAAGAAAGATTTCATTAATTGAACAACTGTGTGTCTTATTATGGATTCTGTTACTGCCTAATTATTTATTACGCACCACTTATACAGCCGGGTTTTAAATCTACAGATGGATGTGATGTCCTTCCTCTTTTGTTTTTATGCAGCCATAGCAGACATTCTTCTTGATTCTGCTGCAGTTTATGGGGGAGAGTCACTGCTGCAGCTCCTGGCAGAACCACTATTCAAGGTACTGCAAGTCTATTTCTCCTGGGTATAACAGACAGCTTTAGCTGTCTGCATCTCTCATCCTATCTGCAGGGTTTTATGTTTATTTCGTTGTTCTTTATCCGGGTGAAGAAAAAGCTTATCCATGTCACCAGTGCATGCACAACTATTAACACAGCTACACTGTGAATCGTTGTTAAAGTTATGAAATGCATAACATGGGGTTTATTTTAATGTTAGCCTAATTGAAGTCTGCGCCCTGGACGATTCTCAGCCACTTTCAAAATTAGCGTTTTTCAAAAAACTACTAGTATTGTTAAACTAGTATTGTTTACGCTATTTTATGTTCAAGGGCGAAGGAAACCTGCAACAAATTAGTAATATCAAACTCTAAGAATGATTCACGATTTACTGTCACAATGGGTGATGCAGGAAGCAGAAACAGCAGCTGCAGGAGGACCTTGGGATGTTCGTAAGGCAGAAGCATGCTTGTATTGCATTCGTGGGATTGGAAGTCTTATTCCCCGATCAGAAAACATTGTTTTACCCAAAGTAAGTGGCCGTACTTTATAGCTCCACTGTGATCTTCCTGCATCTTCTATTCTTTTCTCGCAAATATTTTTTTTCTGCTGTAACAAGAGGTTTTCTGTTTTTTCTGGATAGGATAGGTTATGGAGCTGCTACCGATGCTCCCATCTCATCCCCTGCTACTGTATACCGGTGAGTGTTTCTGCGTCATTTGGACAAACTGCTGATAAATGAAGGCCAAAGCCGTGTATATGATAGTGTTACATGAAAAGAGAAGCGACAAATAGTTATGCAAAGAAGTAACAGCTCCTTTTGAAGTTTTGCTTGAACTGAACTATTATCAACTTCAGGTAATGATTTGGAGTTGGTACAATTTCAGTGAACACCTAGGTCTCCAAATTCTGTGAATAGGGAAACGGTTTAGTAAACAATAAGATAACCGATCTATGGGACACTGTATCCCCATAATGTGCACATCTGCTTGCCATTTTATAACTTTGAGGTTGGCAGAATTCGGATGCTTGTCTTTCGAGGTGACTCGTTCAGTTATTAATTTGTTTTCAGCGCTTTCATATATCTTATTTCTTGCAGCCTCGTTGACCATAGCAGCGTACGCTGATTGGCTCACTAGAACAGTGAACGTAGGAGCTGTACTTTTACCCCTTCTTACTCTTCTTACGAGCGCTTTTTCTGCTGGAGAGGATGCACCTCCAGCCGCTGCTTTGGCTTTCAAACATGTTTGTGACGGTGAGTTGCCTCTGTTGCATCTTTTCTAAGGACAGGTAAGTTTGTCTGTGAAACATGGATTTGATTCTCCACGATCTTTGAAGAATCTGCGTAAAATAGAGATGCAATATTAATGTTCTTATGTAGATCGTTCACCAACCATTATGCAGGAGGATTCATATGTTGCATGTCATGCATGGGATATCTGACAGTAGTTTTATTCCCTCTTTTCCTTTTTGTCCTGTCCATAATGTTTAGCAATTGAAAAGTTCATTTGCATTTCCCTTACAGTAGTTCTCGTTTTTTGTCGGCAAGCTATTCGTGCAGTGGTTTGCCAGTGCTTGTGTGTTTATACGAGTGCCTGGAGGAGAGAGTGTGTTTAATCACAACATATTGGGAATTATTCTCTCTCCATCCCTCCCTCCCTCCCTCCCTCCATCCCTCTCTCCCTTCCTCCCTCCCTCCCTCCCTCCTCCCCTCTCCTTTTGTGTGTATGTTCTAAGTGGGGGCCCTTGTGGCTGCTCTGGGCAGCATGCAGGGACCACCTTGTGGTTTCCATTGAGCCGCTTATCCAGGTGTATGAGAGGGTCCTTGGTGGCGATAGTAATTTACGTCTTGAGAAGGATGACGTGCTGGAAGTTGTTGAAGGCCTCTGGTATGCTTTTTTTTCATGTTGTGGAAGTTGTTGAAGGCCTTGGGGCAGTTGTTGAAGTCCTTTTATATGTTTTTTCTTTTTGTTTCATTTTGTCTAATCGTTGAGTCTGTCTAAAGCTGTTGTCTGCCCTTGAAAAAAAGAAATTTGAAATCTGGGAGAGCACTGTAAGAGGAAAAACTTGGAGGATAAGCAAATTGTTTGCAAATTTCAGTTACCATTGAGGCTAAAAGTAGGAGTCAGATAAAGAGAAGCTCACTAAAAAGTGTGCTTAGAAGAACCAATTTGAGGTATGTTAGGTGTGGTTATAGATCGTCTTATGTATTCCTTTCAGCATTTTCTAAACATCTGTAGTATTGCCCGATTTTTTTTTCTTCCTCTATTCTTAAAGTTTAACCACTACACTATAATCTAACTCTCAGTAAGCCAACAGTATGATGAACAGTACTACTTCTAATCTTGTAATAGGAACATGTTTTATGGGACGATAACGAATCTTGTGAACCTGTCCACTATCACTCTTGGAACTCCTTGTTTGAGCATGAAAGTTATGTTCTGGATTACTCATAAGCAAAGCTTCCTGATCTATATGAACAGAAATTATGTTTCGAGAAAATGTGTTGAGCTTCCAGGCAGATAATCCTTAACATTTTTCAGTGTCAAAACAACTCAGTGCCTTTAAATGGCTATCCCTCAACTTGGGCAAGCGGTTGAAGATTTCTGAGTGCAAAATGGAAGGTTCTAGAAGCTGTAGCTCGTTGTTTGTCTCAAATATGGTCATTTATCTCAAAGCCCTTGCTGACTTGTCAGGTTTACATGAGTTTTATGTTTGGATGAGAGGTTATTCATGGACATGTATTTACTATGTTTTTTACTTTTTCCTTATCTCTTTTTCTGTACCTCTGGGGATGTGCAGTTTGGTTGTTAGTGCACTTCCACCGGAACAATGTCCAAAAGCTCTACAAGCTCTGTGTCGACCTGTTGTGGCAGGTTTGGAGGTACTGTTCACATGCAAAAGTTGACCCTTTGTATTTTGTAGGAGCTCCACATTACCCCTTTATTTTGTGTGGATGTTATCTTTTTTTTTGGTGGATAGCAGCTCCAGAGAGTTTGAATATAATGGGTTTGCAATGCTTTTTAGTTGCAGGACATCGACGCACTCAATTGTCGCTGTTGAAAGCACTTGTAAACTCATTGGCTAGTGAATTGAACTGCATGTGCTTCCAAAATCTATGTCTTGAGAGGAAATGGTTGAAGATGTTTAGAGGATCTTTGTCAGGGAAAACAGCTATTTCAAAAAGTGTTTTCTTTTGACAACGTCTCTCTTTTTCACCCCATGCAGAAGGTCGTTATTGCTGCCCAGACAAACCCCTCGGCACCACCTCCTGGTGAGCTTTACGCCGTTCATATTGACCGAATTGCCAACATTTTTAGGTATGTTTTCCCACCTTGCGGTCATGTACTGTACATTTTCGCTGAGACAAACATGTATGCTGGGGTGTTGGTTGAATTTTTGGACATCAAACTCAAGGGCCTGTCAGTGTCGTTCTCCATAATTGTTACTGAAGCAAGCCTGCAGGGTCATGCATTCATTATAGAAATAATCAAGGCCATTTAACGAAGACTCTGTATATTTGTTTTGTTTTTCTGGAGTATAAATGTACGATGTTTTAGATATGATATGTTCTAGATGTGGTTCATTCTACTGGCAGGCTTGGATTGAAGGGCGTCCAGCTATAGCTTTCAGCCTGATCTGGACTGACTTTTTTCTTTTTTTGTATTTATCTGTTTATTTGCGGTCAGATATGTGCAACAGCCGCAACCACTTGCTGCCATTTTTGCGCAACTGTGGCCTTTGCTTAAGGAAGTTTTTGTTCAGTAAGTGCCTGATCTTCAGTATACCGTGAATAGTTATTAGCGTTATCAACACTAATTTGGTGCGGGTTTTTGCTGGCCCCTGGACATAAAATAGCGTTAATAATAGTAATTGTTTCTTCTTAACGCTAACTCGGTATTCGGTTGAAAATCAGCCGTGTAGCTCGCACCCACTTTAAAGTTAATAGCACTAAATGAATACCACTTTAAATATTTCTTAAAGCTAACAGAATCATGTTAGAGTTTCTTTTCATCAAGGAATTCATCTGGCACAAGTTTGTGGCATGCGTAGGCAATATTGTTACGTCAGCGTAAATCTTGCGTGTGTTGTGAGCCTTATTTCAATTGGGGATATTGCCCACAATTTACACGTTTAATGTCCTTAGGCTGAATGGGAATTATAAAGGAATTGTGGCGTCATTCCCGCTTGCAAATATGGAGAACAGCAGCTAGATTTTACTGCACAATTGCCAATGTCATCTATGGATTCGAAAGTGTCGAGGCAAACATCTCCATTGCATAATTGAAATTTTCAGCATTTGTACGGATAAAGACATAAATGTTTGTTATCCTTCAGCTCCCTCACTCATTACTTTGTATGGATTGAATCACAGGAGAGCTACTGATGGCAGGACCATGGAGAGGTTAGGCCGGGCCTGCAAATATGCGGTAGGTCATAACTTCATTACCATTTTACTTATGAACAAAAGATACGGAAACGATGAAGCTGAGTTGGATAGGGAAGAAAATGAGTAGCTGTAGTAAATATCCACAAATTCTCTCAAAGAACATATTTTTGGAAGCATCAACAGTATTTCTTGGATTCATTACTTTGTGTGACAGGTACGCAGTTGTAGGGAACACATGGCCCCCTCTCTCGGGTCCCTTTTGGAGGAGGTCCAGAAGCTCTATCAGGCACACCAGCATCCATGCTGCCTTTATGTGGCCAGTGAAGTTATCAAGGTATGAAAATCTCAAAAAAGATGCTGTCCGCAATAACCAGGTGTAGGTGGACCAGCAGTGCTAGACTCTCTTACAAGAGTTTGTCATTTATAGGGGTTAAGTAAGCTGTTTTAGTGATCTTAACTAGTACGTTGAGTAACTAGTACGTTTACAGCACTATTTTTACCTCTGAACGGGAAATGATGTTGTTAATAGTAATTGGTTTTTTCCTTAATGTGTGGTTCACAATTGTCCACGTCATTCACACCGAAAATATAATTATTAACTCTAAGCAGTCCTCGTACTAATCAATTCTTAACGGTAATGGTAATAGCAATAGCACTTCACGGTGTAATAGTGCATATGAGCAGCTCTGCATAATGGATATCTGAACCAATCACTCACTTGTGAACACTCCTGATTCCTCTGTTATAGTCCCGATGCACATCACTAGTAACGAGGTCGAAAAGTAGGATAGGGAGCCTGCTTCTGGTCAGGAGATTGTGTGCCAAAAGAAGAAGGGTTATTGGGAAAAGAGGGATTGAGGACTGGAGAATTGGAAATGAAGAATTTGAATGAGGGAGGGGTAAGGGGGATGGGTCGGTGTTTTGGGATCCTCACTACTTTTCCGGACCGGTGCTTGTCCTGTTCTACTTTTACAAGAATTCGACCAGAAGATGCTTGTCTAACTACTTTGACCAATTGCTTCACTTTTCATTTTCTGTTTCCAGGTTTTTGGTAGAGATCCGTCCTGCAAAACTCCACTTGCGCTTTTGATTGGAGTAATGTTTGGTCAAACTCTACAGCTGCTCAAGAGTATCAAGGTAAATCTGCCTTGACTAATGGCAACGGGACCATTCTTACGCTTAATTGGAATCTTTAATTACTTATTTATTTATTATTATTCTGTTCTTAACTCGTTTGAGGAAAAGGTGGGCCCTTCAAGTACAGTACACATACAATCTCCTGTAGTATTTTAAAAAATTGGTAAAAGTCTTGTGCAGTAAAATATTTTGGTTATATATGGAGAGATGTGGTCTGCCCAACGTATTAACATCGCATCTATGATTTTTGTACTGATTCTCATAATCACTGGGAGTTCAGGAGGGAATTGTCTAAGATTCAATTGTGTTATGTACAAAAAACATACAAATAATGTTGTCGTTTCGGTCATTGCTGACGTGAGGGTCTTTAGAAAGACCTTATTCAAGGAATATTCATTTACGTTCATTAAGCATTCGCAGACCAAGAGAAATGTTGCTCTTTCTGCATGTATTCATTTTTCTGTGGTGTAAACAACTCCAGGAGTAGGTTTACAAAATCACACTTTTATTAGAGTTTGAGTTTGAGTTTGAGTTTACACTATCATTCATGGGTGGGAATTTCACTGGGTTTAAAAAAGCTGCTTTTGTGGTCTTGCATAATCATTGACTGATGGTAACACTTCCGTTTAAGCTTATTAAACTGTTGAACTTTCTCCAAATCAACGTGAATTGGAACCAAATTCTTTTATCTTATAAGCCGCACAAAACCCTGGTTGCTTTGGGATATCACAGGATTTTACAGAGAGGCCTGATATTGCAGATGACTGTTTTCTTCTGGCTTCCAGTAGCGATCTGTCCACTGTCCGGTCCATTGTTCCATTCCTTGTCCATTCCATCCGCAACCCCCCCCCCCCCCCTTCCCCCCCCCCTCTCTCTCCCTCTCCCTCCCTCCCTGTCCCCCTCTCCCCTCCCCTCTCTCCTCTCTCCTCTGCCCTCTGCCCTCTCCCCCCTCACCTCTTGGCAGTTGGAGTTTAATCGTTCTTGGTTTATCCTGACTCAACTGCTCTTTGGATATTGGACATTTGACAATGGCATTTGCTTCAGAGACAGATAGTCTCGAGTCATCACTTACAGACTAGTTTAAGGGAAATGCTGGGAATATTTTTCAGGGAGGCTTGTAAATCTGTCTTAAGCTTTTTGAAAGACACTCTGGAGCTTCCACTGTGTTCAGAGGGTGCTGGTTTTCGGCCCATTATAGAATCAGCTTTTATACCACGTGGGCCGTCTCTCATGCGTCCTCTTCTGGCGGCACTCATGGGAGGTCTTCCAGAGTCACGGGTGGACGATGTAGGTTTCTCCTGCTGCAAATACTGAAAGTTTTTGTTGAGGTCAATGTCAATTCGGATGTTGATGTCGACGTCGATGCCACGTTGATGTCGATGTTTATGTTGATGTTGAGGTTCTTGACGATGTCGATGTTGATGTTAATGTCAATGTCCATCTCCCTATCTATGTGAATTTCAATCTTAGTCTTTTTAACAGTCTTTTCGAAAACAGTGTATCCCGTTACATGTCTGTTTTGTTTTGAACATTATTTCCTGAAAAGTACTGTTCCGGTGACCTAACCTGCAGTACTCATTGGCATTCCCATGCATAACAGTAAAAATCAAGGAACCATCTCATTCCTTAGGATTGCAAAAAAAGGAAGGGAATAACCTTGTCTATACTGACTCTTCACACGTGCTGTTTTTGCAGATTGTTGAAGTTACTAGATCTCTGGCGGAACTGATCGGTCCCTCGGTTTCTCAGTGGGCTTCGGCTGTGATGAATCTGGTCCCTCTTGCGGCTGTTTCCGAATCAGAGAAGCTCGGATTGTTGCAGGCACTTAATGCAGGAGGGCTGGGAATGGATGGGAGAACTCTGAGAGTGAGGATGGAGGAAGTTTCGGAATCTTCACGGAGAAGCAAACGAGTGATAGGGCTCGTGCAAGCAGCTTTGCAGCAAAATGGATAGGAATGAGACGGAGAGGGAGAGGGAGAGGGAGTGGGGAAGGGAGAGGGAAAGGGAGAGGGAAACAGAGAGGGAGAGAGGGGAAGGGAGAGGGAGAGGGGAAAGGAGAGGGTGAGGGAAAGGGAGCGGAAGGGGGAAATAGGTGGAATTGCAAGGATTGAGGGAAACATCGAGTGGAGAGAGAGAGATAGTGAGAGATTTTCACGTCTACCCGTATCGGTCTTTTTTTCGGAATTGGCTATTTTTTTGTTCCAGTAGTTTTGTCAGGTATCCTATGTGAGCATATGCAAAGCTTAAGAATTAGGGCGAAAGGGATATAACAATGTTAAATAATTCTTTCCTGTTTCTTTGATCAGCTAACGATCCACTCTGTTTCTATGTGTTGATAAGATCAATGCCATTTGTACATTTTTTGGACCTTGATTTTTTTTTATCCACACAGTGAGGTATAGTCCAGGTTCAGGTCGTCACGACACACGTTAGTGATTTTGGTTGTGTTTGAGAAAATTACCGGGTCCTATTTGATTCCCAATTAAACTCTTTACCAGATTGTAATACAGGCTACTCTCGATATCTTATATACCTTCCATTGCGACTGATATATTATTTGGTACGATTGGGCACAAGCAGCCAACAGTGCCATATACTATGAGCCAGTTTTCAGTATATTCCGTATCATCGATAAAATTAAATTCTTACTGCTTTTAAAACTTTATTGCACACATTTAGAATTGCTGATGTTTTTGTCTAGGATTACTTAGCTGGGAGGTGAGAGTTTTACTTTTTAAATCTTGTTCCTCCAGATGGTGACGTTTCTGTTAGACATAATCAGCAAAAACATAAATCTGTAACGAATTTGACTAATTCGAGTGTGGGCCCTTTTTTTTCCAAGAAGCTTATAAAAGGCCAATAACCCTAACCAAAAGACTACCCTTAGATGCTCCAGTCCTTCGAACCTGATCTGTAGTCTTGTCATTCCATCCAGTTTAATATGTGATTGTCCATATGTGCTCCTCTTTTTTGAAGCTACGCGTTTTACGGTCAAGCAATCCGACAGTTGTGGCTATGTGATTCGATGTTACCAATGCCATGTGATGTATCAATATGAAAGTGGGACAGTTGAAAGTTCCATCGGTGACCATTCTCTATGCCGTTCTACACGAATAGTTCTGTTGCCTGTGGCGTTGCAGTTCTCTTACCAACACAGTGCTCATGAAATTGGTTGAACTTTGGAACTTTTAAGGCAGCGGTCACAAAAGTCAAAATTTCAACAAATCCAAATCCGATCTTTTTCCTCTTTTTACTTGGCTTACCCAATCGTACCAGATTTTTCTATTTTTTTTTTAAATGACCCGGCCGAATCCGGCTGGCCCCCAAATTTGTCACCCGAATCCGTTCCGGATCCGACGCGGCTGGCCGGGTATGGATTCGGGTACTCGATTGCGACTTCTGACTCAAAGGGCTGACGATATTGAAAATCTATAAATCTACTTAGGAAGTTTACAGCATATGATGTCATCCACCATGTCAACAATACATGCGTTGCGCCAATGTGACATCGGTGAGAGGTTTGACATCGTCTCTCAGGGCAGAGGTTGCAAAAGTCAAAACTTCCGATACCCGAATCCGACATTTTTTTTTTTTAAATCTGAACACCCGAAATCCGCCCGCGTTATGCCACTCTCCTAAATTGTTACCCGGTAACCGATACGCGTTTACGAAAATAAAAGTTAACCGAAACTCGAGACTACCCGTACCCGCCCGTACCCGAATAAGTACAAAATTAGTGGTACATCTCCCACATACCTTCCACAATATCAAGAGTACAAAGTACAATAATGTTGTATATTATGGATGATACTGTACTGGATCTTGCAAGGTTTCGGAGCCCCGTAGGTGTGCCAAAGGCGTCCACGTCGCCTCGGCCTCCCGCTTTCTGCGCGCGACCGTTAGGGCTTTTTATTTGGTCGTGGTGTTTTTTTATTAAAAAAAACAAAAAATAAATGACCCTGACCCTATAACCCTATTTTAGATACCCGATTACGGCATTTGTCTGGCGAGGTGCCGAAGTTCCTGCAAATGACTAGAGGAATGTAACGAACCCATACTGTACAGTACTGTAGAACGTACCTACTAAACCTTCATTCTTTTTCATTTTTTGCTTACCCGGCCGTACCCGAATTTGCTTTTTTTTTTTTTAATCACTCGGCCGAATCCAGCCGGCCCCAAAAAATTGGCACCCGCATCCGTTCCGGATCCGACGCGGCCGGCAGATAGGGTACAGATTCGGGTACCCGATTGCGACCTCTGTGACAGGGTCAGACCGTTTTCTCGGCATATCGCTGAAAATTGAGTTACAAAAAAGTCAGAAAGAACATCGAGACATCAGAGCATGTCGCATTTTGGAAGAAAATAGACAACGGTACACCGTGTTTCTCTATTAGTGTTGAAGTTTTTTTTGTCTTTTAAAACATCTTTTCTCCGTACACACATGTCGGATTTTCAATCTGACAGCTGCGATTGAAAGTTAATTCTCAGCCTCCGATTGGATGTCTCAAATACAAAATATGACAGCTGAGTACGGAGAAAAGGTGTATTAAGTGGCAAAGATTTTATTAACACTAATAACGATTCACGGTGTACACGGTACAGCAACACGGAGAACGTACGCGCGTATCCGCAAATCTAGTGCCGGTACAATGCGACAGGATGGCACTGAAAAACTACACGGTTGAGAGAATTCGCCTAGATTCATGACACGTCAGCATATGTGTGCATTACACCCTGAATCGCTATTAGCGTTAACAGCGCTAATTCTGTGCCCCCAAATTTTGACCCTCGAACCTAAAAAATACTTAATAACTTTAACTGTTTTTTTACGTTAATATAGGTACTGTCGAATTAGCGTTAATAACAGCTTTTAAATACTTTAGTGTACGAAATGAGTCAGTCCGTACTCAGATTGCTCGCTATTTCGTACAGTCGTACTAAAAGTGTGTCAGATAAACGCGTCCACATGCGAAAGTGAGTGAGGGTGGAATTCCATTAGACGAAAAGTGGCGTTCGTTACTGGACGCCGTACCTTTTTGTACAGTGCCGTACAAAGTCGTACCTTATCTTTTTTTTTGTCAGCCGAAACATCGTTACTGGAAAGCTGTCGGGAGGCTCCAATGATGTAGGCGTAATTCCTGGCCGTTGGATATTCCACTTTTTCAGATCCGCGAAGCAATCGCGCACATTATATAGGAATTGTGGCGTCATTCCCGCTTGCAAATATGGAGAACAGCAGCTAGATTTTACTGCACAATTGCCAATGTCATCTATGGATTTGAAAGTGTCGAGGCAAACATCTCCATTGCATAATTGAAATTTTCAGCATTTGTACGGATAAAGACATAAATGTTTGTTATCCTTCAGCTCCCTCACTCATTACTTTGTATGGATTGAATCACAGGAGAGCTACTGATGGCAGGACCATGGAGAGGTTAGGCCGGGCCTGCAAATATGCGGTAGGTCATAACTTCATTACCATTTTACTTATGATCAAAAGATACGGAAACGATGAAGCTGAGTTGGATAGGGAAGAAAATGAGTAGCTGTAGTAAATATCCACAAATTCTCTCAAAGAACATATTTTTGGAAGCATCAACAGTATTTCTTGGATTCATTACTTTGTGTGACAGGTACGCAGTTGTAGGGAACACATGGCCCCCTCTCTCGGGTCCCTTTTGGAGGAGGTCCAGAAGCTCTATCAGGCACACCAGCATCCATGCTGCCTTTATGTGGCCAGTGAAGTTATCAAGGTATGAAAATCTCAAAAAAGATGCTGTCCGCAATAACCAGGTGTAGGTGGACCAGCAGTGCTAGACTCTCTTACAAGAGTTTGTCATTTATAGGGGTTAAGTAAGCTGTTTTAGTGATCTTAACTAGTACGTTGAGTAACTAGTACGTTTACAGCACTAT
This sequence comes from Zygnema cylindricum, assembly GCA_037447655.1. Classification (NCBI taxonomy): domain Eukaryota; kingdom Viridiplantae; phylum Streptophyta; class Zygnematophyceae; order Zygnematales; family Zygnemataceae; genus Zygnema; species Zygnema cylindricum. The sequence continues at coordinate 23,957 of JBBHKE010000367.1, read as the reverse complement.
TTTTACCTCTGAACGGGAAATGATGTTGTTAATAGTAATTGGTTTTTTCCTTAATGTGTGGTTCACAATTGTCCACGTCATTCACACCGAAAATATAATTATTAACTCTAAGCAGTCCTCGTACTAATCAATTCTTAACGGTAATGGTAATAGCAATAGCACTTCACGGTGTAATAGTGCATATGAGCAGCTCTGCATAATGGATATCTGAACCAATCACTCACTTGTGAACACTCCTGATTCCTCTGTTATAGTCCCGATGCACATCACTAGTAACGAGGTCGAAAAGTAGGATAGGGAGCCTGCTTCTGGTCAGGAGATTGTGTGCCAAAAGAAGAAGGGTTATTGGGAAAAGAGGGATTGAGGACTGGAGAATTGGAAATGAAGAATTTGAATGAGGGAGGGGTAAGGGGGATGGGTCGGTGTTTTGGGATCCTCACTACTTTTCCGGACCGGTGCTTGTCCTGTTCTACTTTTACAAGAATTCGACCAGAAGATGCTTGTCTAACTACTTTGACCAATTGCTTCACTTTTCATTTTCTGTTTCCAGGTTTTTGGTAGAGATCCGTCCTGCAAAACTCCACTTGCGCTTTTGATTGGAGTAATGTTTGGTCAAACTCTACAGCTGCTCAAGAGTATCAAGGTAAATCTGCCTTGACTAATGGCAACGGGACCATTCTTACGCTTAATTGGAATCTTTAATTACTTATTTATTTATTATTATTCTGTTCTTAACTCGTTTGAGGAAAAGGTGGGCCCTTCAAGTACAGTACACATACAATCTCCTGTAGTATTTTAAAAAATTGGTAAAAGTCTTGTGCAGTAAAATATTTTGGTTATATATGGAGAGATGTGGTCTGCTCAACGTATTAACATCGCATCTATGATTTTTGTACTGATTCTCATAATCACTGGGAGTTCAGGAGGGAATTGTCTAAGATTCAATTGTGTTATGTACAAAAAACATACAAATAATGTTGTCGTTTCGGTCATTGCTGACGTGAGGGTCTTTAGAAAGACCTTATTCATGGAATATTCATTTACGTTCATTAAGCATTCGCAGACCAAGAGAAATGTTGCTCTTTCTGCATGTATTCATTTTTCTGTGGTGTAAACAACTCCAGGAGTAGGTTTACAAAATCACACTTTTATTAGAGTTTGAGTTTGAGTTTGAGTTTACACTATCATTCATGGGTGGGAATTTCACTGGGTTTAAAAAAGCTGCTTTTGTGGTCTTGCATAATCATTGACTGATGGTAACACTTCCGTTTAAGCTTATTAAACTGTTGAACTTTCTCCAAATCAACGTGAATTGGAACCAAATTCTTTTATCTTATAAGCCGGACAAAACCCTGGTTGCTTTGGGATATCACAGGATTTTACAGAGAGGCCTGATATAGCGGATGACTGTTTTCTTCTGGCTTCCCGATGTATGCGATACTGTCCGGATGTAATTGTTTCACTACCAGTTTTTCTGCAACTTTTAGACTGTGCCATCGTTGGCTTTCTTGTTCAACATAGGTCGGTGTGAATTACCGTAAACCTCCCTTCTCTCTCCCTCCCTCTCTCCCTCCCTCCTCCCTCCCTCTCTCCCTCCCTCCCTCCCTCCCACTCCCCCTCTCCCTCCCCCTCTCCCTCCCTCCCTCTCTCCCTCTTTCCCTCCCCCTCTCACTCCCTCCCTCGCTCCCTCCCTCCCTCCCTCCCTCCCTCCCCCTCTCCCCCTCCCTCCTTCTCCCCTCTCCCCCTCCCCCTCTCTCCCTCTCCCTCTCTCCCTGTCCCCCTCTCCCCTCCCCTCTCTCCTCTCTCCTCTGCCCTCTGCCCTCTCCCCCCCTCACCTCTTGGCAGTTGGAGTTTAATCGTTCTCGGTTGATCCTGACTCAACTGCTCTTTGGATATTGGACATTTGACAATGGCATTTGCTTCAGAGACAGATAGTCTCGAATCATCACTTACAGACTAGTTTAAGGGAGATGCTGGGAATCTTTTTCAGGGAGGCTTGTAAATCTGTCTTAAGCTTTTTGAAAGACACTCTGGAGCTTCCACTGTGTTCAGAGGGTGCTGGTTTTCGGCCCATTATAGAATCAGCTTTTATACCACGTGGGCCGTCTCTCATGCGTCCTCTTCTGGCGGCACTCATGGGAGGTCTTCCAGAGTCACGGGTGGACGATGTAGGTTTCTCCTGCTGCAAATACTGAAAGTTTTTGTTGAGGTCAATGTCAATTCGGATGTTGATGTCGACGTCGATGCCACGTTGATGTCGATGTTTATGTTGATGTTGAGGTTCTTGACGATGTCGATGTTGATGTTAATGTCAATGTCCATCTCCCTATCTATGTGAATTTCAATCTTAGTCTTTTTAACAGTCTTTTCGAAAACAGTGTATCCCGTTACATGTCTGTTTTGTTTTGAACATTATTTCCTGAAAAGTACTGTTCCGGTGACCTAACCCGCAGTACTCATTGGCATTCCCATGCATAACAGTAAAAATCAAGGAACCATCTCATTCCTTAGGATTGCAAAAAAAGGAAGGGAATAACCTTGTCTATACTGACTCTTCACATGTGCTGTTTTTGCAGATTGTTGAAGTTACTAGATCTCTGGCGGAACTGATCGGTCCCTCGGTTTCTCAGTGGGCTTCGGCTGTGATGAATCTGGTCCCTCTTGCGGCTGTTTCCGAATCAGAGAAGCTCGGATTGTTGCAGGCACTTAATGCAGGAGGGCTGGGAATGGATGGGAGAACTCTGAGAGTGAGGATGGAGGAAGTTTCGGAATCTTCACGGAGAAGCAAACGAGTGATAGGGCTCGTGCAAGCAGCTTTGCAGCAAAATGGATAGGAATGAGACGGAGAGGGAGAGGGGAAGGGAGAGGGAGAGGGAGAGGGAGTGGGGAAGGGAGAGGGGAAAGGAGAGGGAGAGGGAAAGGGAGCGGAAGGGGGAAAGAGGTGGAATTTCAAGGATTGAGAGAAACATCAAGTGGAGAGAGAGAGATAGTGAGAGATTTTCACGTCTACCCGTATCAGTCTTTTTTTCGGAATTGGCTATTTTTTTGTTCCAGTAGTTTTGTCGGGTATCCTATGTGAGCATATTCAAAGCTTAAGAATTAGGGCGAAAGGGATATAACAATGTTAAATAATTCTTTCCTGTTTCTTTGATCAGCTAACGATCCGCTCTGTTTCTATGTGTTGATAAGATCAATGCCATTTGTACATTTTTTGGATCTTGATTTTTTTTTATCCACAGAGGTATAGTCCAAGTTCGGGTCATCACGACACACGTTAGTGATTTTGGTTGTGTTTGAGAAAATCACTGAGTCCCATTTGATTCCCAATTAAACTCTTTACCAGATTGTAATACAGGCTAATCTCGACTGAATATATATATATATATATATATATATATATATATATATATATATATATATATATATATATATATATATATAATATATATATATATTGGTACGATTGGGCACAAGCAGCCAACAGTGCCATATACTATGAGCTAGTTTTCAGTATATTCCGTATCATCGATAAAATTAAATTCTTACTGCTTTTAAAACTTTATTGCACACATTTAGAATTGCTGATGTTTTTGTCTAGGATTACTTAGCTGGGAGGTGAGAGTTTTACTTTTTAAATCTTGTTCCTCCAGATGGTGACGTTTCTGTTAGACATAATCAGCAAAAACATAAATCTGTAACGAATTTGACTAATTCGAGTGTGGGCCCTTTTTTTTCCAAGAAGCTTATAAAAGGCCAATAACGCTAACCAAAAGACTGCCCTTAGGTGCTCCAGTCCTTCGAACCTGATCTGTAGTCTTGTCATCCATTCGGTTTAATATGTGATTGTCCATATGTGCTCCACTTTTTTGATGCTACGTGTTTTATGGTTAAGCTATCCGTTTTAACGGTAATAGTTTCTTTGAGGGTAACCGCTAAAAAACTGTATTGGGAATATTCGCAATGCAATGTGACTATGTGATTCGATGTTACCAATGCCATGTGATGTATCAATATGAAAGTGGGACAGTTGAAAGTTCCATCGGTGACCATTCTCTATGCCGTTGTACACAACTAGTTATGTTGCCTGTGGCGTTGCAGTTCTCTTACCAACATAGTGCTCGCAATATTGGTTGAACTTTGGAACTTTTAACTGAGGCAGCGGTCACAAAAGTCAAAATTTCAACAATCCGATCCGATCTTTTTTTTTTTTTACTTCGCTTACCCAACCTTACCAGATTTTTCTAATTTTTTTTTAATCACCCGGCCGAATCCGGCCGGCCCCCAAATTTGTCACCCGAATCCGTTCCGGATCCGACGCAGCCGGCCGGGTATGGATTCGGGTACCGATTGCGACTTCTGACTCGAAGGGCTGACGATATTGAAAATCTATAAATCTACTTTGTTGTTGGATACAGCATGTGATGTCATCCACCATGTGAACAATACATGCGTTGCCCCAATGTGACATCGGTGAGAGGTTTGACATCGTCTCTCAGGGCAGAGGTCGCAAAAGTCAAAGCTTCCGATACCCGAATCCGACATTTTTTTTTTCAAAATCTGAACACCCGAAATCCGCCCGCGTTATGCCACTCTCTTAAATTGTTACCCGATACCCGATACGCCTTTACGAAAATAAAAGTTAACCGAAACTCGAGACTACCCCTACCCGCCCGTACCCAAATAAGTACAAAATTAGTGGTACATCTCCCACATACCTTTCACACTATCAAGAGTACAAAGTACAATAATGCTGTATATTATGGACGATACTGTACTGGATCTTGCAAGGTTTCGGAGCCCCGCAGGGGTGCTGAAGGTGTCCACGTCGCCCCGGCCTTCCGCTTTCTGCGCGCGACCGTATGTTTAGAGCTTTTAATTTGGTTGTGGTTCTTTTTTATTAAAAAAAACTAAAAACAAATGATCCTAACCCTGTAAACCCTATTTTAGATACCCGATTACAGCATTACAGGTCCCGCGAGGTGCCGAAGGTCCCACAAATGACTGGAGGAATGTAACGAACCCATTCTGTACAGTACTGTAGAACGTACCTACAAAACCTTCATTCTTTTTCATTTTTTGCTTACCCGGCCGTACCCGAATCCGAACACGTATGTAAAAACTTGTTTACAGACAATACGCGATGCAACCTAGGCCTCTGTAATACATAAATTTTGTTTTCTGTACTATTACAAAGACCTCCTGATGTAACCATGCCCCAAATAAGTAATTATATGAATTACATAAGTAGTACTTTTTTGTCGGTTACATTTTGCGACGTCTACCTTTAAGTCACAGAACGAAAATCAAGTTGTACGTGGCGTATTAAACAATTTGTCTTTCTCTAAAATTACATATTATATAGAAATATAAAATATTAAATTTAAAAAAATACTATGCATCGCGATATATATCGCGATAATTTATGTTGGTCTCGATACGATATATCGAGGATTCTGCTCGATCGATATTCAATATATCGAATATCGAAATTATCGCGATATGAATTTACCCGATACCCAACACTAGCTGTTAGTGTTGAACTTTTTTTTCTTTTAAAACATCTTTTCTCCGTACACACATGTCGGATTGTCAATCTGACGGTTGCGATTGAAAGTTAAGATTCTCAGCCTCCGATTGGAGGTTTCAAATACAAAATAGGACAGCTGTGTACGGAGAAAATATGTTTTAAGTGGCGAAGGTTTTATTAACACTAATAACGATTCACGATGTACAACAACACGGAGAACACGGATACGCACGTACCCGCAAATCTAGTGCCGGTCCAATGCGACAGGATGGCACTAAAAAACTTCACGGTTGAGAGAATTTGCCTAGATTCATGACATGTCAGCAGATGTGTGCATTACACCTTGAATCGCTGTTAGCGTTAACAGCGCTAATTCTGTGCCCCCAAATTTTGACCCTCGAACTTAAAATATAATTAATAACTCTAACTGTTTTTTACGTTAATATAGGTACTATCGAATTAGCGTTAATAACAGCTTTTAAATACTTTAGTGTACAAAATGAGTCAGTCCGTACTCAAATTGCTCGCTATTTCGTACAGTCGTACAAAAAGTGTGTCAGATAAAGGCGTCCACAAAGTGAGTGAGGGTGAAGTTCCATTAGGCGGTCCCAGTAAATGTACGGCCAAGTCTACTGAAAAGGTACATCATGAATCGGTATTAGTGTAAAGTAATTATTAGTGTAAGGAGAAAAATTGTGTTACTGATGATATTATGGGTTCAATGACCTAACCTTAACAAAACATTAACGTTAATTTACACACATTATACTAATATATCCACCAATTCCCATACTGTGGCCGATACAACCTAGTTCACGTAGTCGACGTTTGAACATGTAAAAAGGGTTCGCGCTATTTTTTGCTTTATGTCTATTTATTTCGCTAGTCAACACGCCTCGCTTCCTAATGTCATCGTCGTTATTTGACAAGGTTTTTGTACGTTTTTACGAGAGAATGAGTAGTTTACGTATAACCTCTAATATTTTGTACTTTAATAATACTTCATTGCCTCTTTTCATAAACCTAACTGACACTAATTAAACAACACCTATGTCATCGTCAAAAAATGTTAGTATAATTAACACTCTTTTAGGTTTAAGGGTCAAAATTTATAGGCCTCGATATAGTGTTAATAACGATGATAACGATTTACGGTGAAGTTTATCGAAACGTGTACGTTTCCTTACCATTCATTAGTTTTTTCACGTTTTTTGAAAAACATTTTTTTAGGATTTATTAAGATTATTCAATAATCTGAACATAAAATATTGAACAATCAATCGCTCTTTCAAGCGGAGTACATCACCACCGTCCTCGAGGACAACAGTTAATAACTAAGTGTGTGCTAATCTTACCCCTTAAATAAGACAAATAGTTTACCATAAAATAAACGATACTTAAATCAACAAACTGTAAAACATTAGTAGAACTAACATTCGTTGACGACCATTGAAGGAGAGAGATATAAAACCCCTCGATACCAATAACACCATAAACACTAAACAACACTAAAAGCCTACAATTGAAAGTTATACGAACGAAAAGAAAAACAAATATCGAACTATACGAGGAATAAAAACCACTTTATACATTGATTTTAAAAGACAAAGTGGGCAAACGACGTAAATGCCAAGGTTGTGCCACACTGAAAGTCATAATTAGGAATATTGTTTATATGCATCGGGTGTGGCGGAGGCAAGTCACCTAGTCCCCGAACCATCACTCACCATTTTGCTATGCAGGATAAGGGTTGGAGCTTAAAGGCGTTGAAGGGCTATAAAAATAAGATGGCGGTTGGAAGTTGCCACGAGAGTTGGGCGCGGTTTGATTGGTCTTCTAACTTAAAGGGACATCAAACGCAATAAATGGAGAATATGTCGAGAGAAGAGTTTAAGGTCCCATATATATTAAAAAAAAAATGGTATGAGCTGTCAGTTTGGTTAAGGTGACGGTAGTCGCGTTTTTCAAGGGACAATCCATCTCAAGCCACAATATATGTATGGAATTTTACGCATAAATAAATATGGGATCACATAGTGTGTACGATGACTACGTCACATAGCATTTTTTTCCCTCCGAGCAAAAACTTAAGATCCACACACGGGCCACGCATACCCTTAAATTGAGAAAGTGGCGAGAGTATGTGCAACGTTTCACGTTTGATATTGTATCGTGCTTTGTTACACACTAAAGCGATTTCATCACGAACCATGTCCTGTGTTGTTGTAAAATACTCATTTTTCGACCAATGGAGCAAATGGTTTCCTTGCTCATATAAGTTTATAGCAAAGGTAAAGATGCATGTTTAAAAGCGAATGCGCAAAGTAAACGTGAAGTGGAAACAAGTGAAGTGAGGCAAAATTTGGTGCAACAACAAGCTAGACTTCAACCCTTTGCCCCAAATGAGGTTAATGTTGACCCTTTGCTTCAATCAGCACAACATACACCTTATCGGCGAGATTTTGTTGCATCCGTGAGTAACGTGTGATGAGGATAGAAGAAATAAGCGAACTTCATATTGGGCTTCAACTGGCAAAAGCGACCTTGTGGACAAAAACGATAGTTAAAATCCCGTCCTTGGCGTGAGGGACCACATGAGTTGAGATAGGATTATCCTTTACAAATCTTGGAGTAATGATATGTGGTTAGTGGATCCCAACTCCCTACATAAGCGGCTAACGTCATGGTGGTCGTAGGACGCAAATCAAGACTCTCGAACGAGAGTGACAAAGCACCTTACTTAAGAGGAGTATCACAATGGACAGTTAATGAGAACCTTACATGTCGTGTAGGTCATGTGACTTCGGACGAGGTTGATGTAAATCAACCAAAAGCGACTTCAAATTCATAGATGTTGAATTCGTACGAATTTGGATTTTTTACGATTTATACGTAGTATTCGTCGATTTTATGCTTTTCGTAAATTTCGTCTAGTTTTCGCTGTACGATGTATGAAAATGTACGGAAATTGTCCCCTTAACCATAACAAATCATAAAAATATCCTAAAACGTACGAAAAATATACGAAAATGTACGAAATCGTATGTAAAGTGTACCCTATAAGCCCTAAAGAATAGAAAATGCAAACAATTTTTTTCCCTAAAAACCGTAAAACCCCCTTAAATAATCCTTAGAAGTACGGAAATACATGGACACTGTACGTAAATGTACGGAAAATAACTGAAATATACGGGAATGTATACGGTCATTGTACGTAAATGTACGACAAATAGACAACAATTGTACTGAAATATAAGAGAATGAACGAGAATATACCCTAAAAATCCTTAACCCCCCCTTTAATAACCCTAAAAGTATTTATATGTACGGATACAATTTTTTAAAAAGTACGGAAAATTACAGGTACATAGTCGGGTACGCATTTTATTATTTTTTCAAAATCGTTAGATGCGAATCGTACGTAGTATTTGCACGTTCGTTTCGTGCGTAATATGCGAATTGAACAACTGCTGAAATTCTTTCACAAAGGATTTCGTGACAGGCTAAAATAAAATGGCTCCCTTTGCCATTAATTTACCTCCGTGGTTTCCCTCGTTTTTTTAAGTTTTTTTCTTTGTTTTTCCGCGTGTGATGAGGGGGAGATTTCGGGTTTGAAAACGTCACAGCACACTTGGTACAATGACATAGTACAGTACGCCCCTACGAATCATACATTTAGTACGTTTGCCCAAATCTGACATTCAGATTCTACGCTTGAAAAATCTTTGGCGGTTTAGGCACGGCTGGTACATACATACTCCGCACGGGGGAATCTTTAATTTAATTTGTACGTACAAAGATCACATTTCATGCGCTTCACAAATCGTAAAATCTCATACGCTGTACAAATCTTACAATCAAATTTTAAGTTTGAAAAATCCTTGTCGCGTTTCAGCAATCTGAGTACGAGCTTGCGTCATCCCAGCCAGAATAGGGCACGTAGGCTTGTTTTTTGGCACGACCTGATGGCAAATTTGTCGAGGCATTATTGCTAGTCAGCTAGAAGTCTAGAACACAATTCCGTACAATCACTGGTGGCGTGTCAAGGAGGTACGGCCTCAGTTTGCAAATTTGAGCTCGTGTTTCAAACCGAACCGTTCGATTTAAAGATCCAAACGGGTCTGAGCTCTACGCTAGGGTTTGATTTAGTAGCGGTGGGCAGTATCAACCTTTACCGTACAAAATTTAAATATTTCACATAAATTGGTACGGTATGAAGGACAAACAAAGATTCTTTTGAGCTGGGCGATACGATCGAGCTCTTCGGTAGTTTGAACGGTTAAACGTCGTCCATGGTTGTCAGATCTTAGATTTATACTAGGGTAAACACTACGTAGACACTCTATATATGTTTTGCCTTTAAAATAGCCACTCGCGTTATCAATGATACTAATAAAAGGCAGAGTCATAGGGTAATTAGTAATTACTAATTAGTTGAAGTTCCACCCTCGTTTCGAGGGTAAATTACTAAAAAAACAGTTTGTACGATCCTATAGCTAAATTTACGTACGGACTCGTGTAAAACTGTACTATTCACACTCAACATGATGGGAAAACTTCTTCAATGTAATTACCGTACCGCTGGCCGATTTATAGCCTCTCAATTAAATAGCGCTGTTAAAATTGCGGCTTGTATGATTTTCTGCCAGAAAAGTCGCCAATTTTTTTTATGTACTACAGTACTGTAGTAGCGATTGGTAAAGTACAATAAAGTACGCACTTTTGTAATTTACCGTTTCTATTGGCTACAAGTTTGTCAGGCTTAGGGGATCAGAAGTATCAATATGTGTTTGCTGTACCCTATGTACTGTGCCATAACGTTACTGGCCACAGTATACACTGGGCCGTACAGGTCCTATGGGTCGGTGGAAAATACTCGAGCAGATAATATCTCTATGCCTGGAAGCGTCCACGTAAGGCTCAGTTTTCTCAGCTTTGCGCTGTCGTTATATTATAAAGCATTGTGATTGGCTTTGTGTAGAATTATTTTTTCTTTTAAGCGGTATATTGACGACGGGTATATAAAACATATTCCTTTTTTGTTTTTTCCGTCAGCGAAGTTCCCGAGCTTTCAAATTATTCGCTCGAAGAATCCGTACGTGTGAATTTTTGTCGGCAAAGCTGGCGGCCGTCCAATGTTTCATGTGCATATAGCGCCGTACACCGCGAATCGCTATTTGAGTTAAAAAAGGAGTTATAATTCTGGAGTTTTTATGTGTGGTTGATTCTAATTCAGTCTCGAGTGACGTGGCTTCTTTCGACGTTTTAAGAACTACAGCACTGTAGCGCTAAAAAACAAACAAGCTAGTGTGATCAATACTATTTTAGCTACATGTCCAAAAAATGAAGGGCGCCTATAGAAGTGTTCTTAACGTTAATAGCGGTCACGGTGCACGTCGCCCTTTAAGACAAATCACCCGGCTTTATTGTTTTTATTTTTTAGTGTGGTGTGTGGAATCTGCTCCCGTTTCATTGTCCAGCTATGATTAATACCGCGATCAGATTGGCGCGCGCCGAAACCGCTTTCTTTGGTCATTCGCGATATGGACTTTCATTTAGTCATCAGTTACCATCTCGCCAGAAATATTCTGTCAGCACCTTGTCTATTTGTGATAAGATCTTAGATTCGAGTACGGAAACACATGAAACGACGTGAAAAGCTGTCAGCTCCCTTCGATTTTGTTACTTGCCAGGTCAGCACAATTGACCATTTCTTCAAATGCCCGGATTTTGATTTCCAAGCAGGTCCGATTAAAGAGCCGGAATTGTACGCTTCAAACAGCATATTGTGCCTGTATCGGACGGTCGTCGTTAACCCGCTGCCGCGCTTGTCCACGAACCATCATTCGAACCGTTCCAAAGCGCTCGTTTGCAAGAACTACATTCTACGAACAATCCAAACTGTCTGTCGGCGTCTCTACCGTCTTTTCGTTTCATTAGCCTGTCTTCTTCTATATTCTCTCGGTAGAGCCGTATAGTATATCACCATCCGTCAGGGAATCAGGCGACTGTGTGCTTTTTGTCAGGGAGTTTAACTGCTGGTGAGCTGATTATGTACGGCAGGAAAGGCCTGCGCAGACAATGGAGAACCGACAGCAGCCGTACGTGTTTCTGTACTCCAACCACCAAGTCACAGCTATTTGCCACTGCTGCCCGTGACTCTATTTCACCCTTCTATTGCCACGTGTATATTGTATGCAAGCCGCATTCATACGAAGAGACCAGCCCAAACGTTGGAAGAACTACAGCATCCCACATGTCGTGACAGACTTATACGTACGTGCTGGTACTTTGTACTTTGCTGATGACATGTACGACACTGTACTCTAGGCAGTCTAGTCTAGCGTCCCCTCCGGTCGGACTATGTGCGCCAAGTTTCGATGTTCCGTGAGCATTGTGCGATTACGCCGAACAAAATTGTACACAATGCGGCTCGTTATGTACGGCTTATAATATGTATCTGTACGGCACTGCGTGGCAACCATAGAGTCCATTTCTCTTTTCGTTGCTTGCAATCCTCCCTCTAGCTCGTGTCCCTTCCTCACAGCTCACCTCTCACCTATCACATCTCTGCGAACCTTAACGAACTTGCGTCCCTCTCTCCCTTCTTGCCATTTGGCATCACACTGTAAACTATTCCTGTTCCTTCTCCGACGTCTTACTCCCTCACTCTCTCTCTCTCTCTCTCTCTCCCTCTTTCTTTCCCTCTCTCTACATTTTCCCTCCTCTCTCTCTCTCGTACCTCTCCTGCATCCCCGCATGAGACTCGCGTAGTGATGATCTCTCCGATTGTCTTTTCGAGCGAGCCAAGCAGCAGTCAGGGAAGTACGCCGGACGAATGGCTCAGCTGCTCTTCAAAGGATTTTAGGAACGGTCAGGATTCCGCCACGTGGCAGGACGTGCACCGTCAACTCGCATCATTACGAGGCTCGTCTCCGTCGTTCAGAAGAGAAGAAGAAACGACAAAAGATAAGGATACAGAGCACGAGCAACTGAGTCTGGATATGGACTCAAACCACTGTGGTAGCTGTGAGAAGTTACCAAAAGGTGACACGTGGCAAGTAGCAGTGTACGGAAATCCAGGAAGCTTAAGATACCGTATGCTTTTCCTTGACAACTTCGAACGTAAAATTAGTCCGTGGCACGACCTTCCTCTCCATGCCTCGCCTCACGGATTCCTAACTTTTGTGTGCAAAACACCTACTGGAAAATGGATAGAATATGAACTTGCCAAAGAAGAACCTTTTTCTCCTCTTCGTGTGAAGAAAGTCCATGGCCGGCCCGGCCATTATGTTAGGAACGTTCCGTGGAATTACGGCTTTTTTCCGCAAACTTGGACAAATAGTCGCTGTGAGATAAGAGGCTCCCGAGCTCTGAGGCAGGATGGTTATCCCATGGAAGTTATTGATATTAGTGAGAAAGTAGTATGTACTGGAGAAGTTTATACAGTGAAGCTTTTGGCGGCCGTGTTAGTGATAGAAGAGGGATTGCGTCCATCTTGGAAGGTTGTCACCATAGCTTCGGATGATCAACTGGCATTGCTGTTGAATGGATTGGAAGATTTGTTCCATTATTTGCCTGGGAAGGTGGAGGAGATTCAGACATGGTTACAGACCAAGGATTGTGCAAGTCCAAGTATGTTTTTTTGTTTTTTTTGTTTTTGGTTTGTTCCTGTTTACTTAAGGCTGAATTTGTTTTGTTCTGGAGGAACTTGTTGGGGAAATCTTTTCTGGAAAATGTTACTCACTCGGGAATCAGAAATTTGCAAAAAACCAGAGAATTTTAAAGATGTAGGATTAATTTGTATGAAAACAATGTTTGTTCAGCCCTTAACAGTAGAGCTGACTTCGCTTTGTACGTTACGAGGTATCTTCTTCACATGCTTACCTTTTCTCCTCCGTTTGCTTTGTTGCTTTGTTCTATGTGCAGAAGGGAAACAAATTGGCACGGGTCTCAGTGGCCAGGTTTCTGATGAGAAGCTCGCGACTCAGATTGTGGCTCGGGCACACGCTTCGTGGCAACTTTTTGTGAACCAGCAGCGACTTGTAGAGAATAGCAATGCATCACAGTCTTGTGACTATGAGGAAATATGGGAAAAAAAAACTATGAATGAAAGTGGAGAAAGCATGCCTCTTTGTGAACAAGAGCAGACGTCTGCTCTGCGGTACGAGCACGCATGGATTCAGTCAACCACAACGGAGGATTTAGAGGGTTCAAAAGTCGCAGAAACTAGCCCTGTAAATCCTCCGGAAGATGCATATGGGCAGAGAACAATTCTTAGACTAGGTAGTGAAGGTTCTCGCAAACGAATGTGGCTGAGTTTTTTGAAGCGACAAAAGCACAAGGGAAAAGCTGGAGCCGTCAAAGTAGCAGAGGAAGTGGACAAAGGACGTCTGGTTGTAGATCCTTTTGTTGCGAGGAAGACACAGTACATTCCCGTCTTTCATGCCCAGTCTCCTAGTAAGCTGTTATCTGACGGACGTCGGCATAGTCTGGATGAACCCACAATGCGCAAACTGTCTGCTTCTCCTGCAAGAGATGCCGCTGTCGGTGGCAGACATAAACTTGGAAAGTCTGTTGAATTCAGAGGAGACTGTGACATGGTCGCAGATGGACGACAAGAGGATCATTCTGTTACATCGAACGAACAAAATATAAATATGTCTTCGCAGTTAATGGCAGAGTGGGAGGAGCTTTGTACCCTCGGGAAAATGCGTCAATCACCAAAAAGTAAACACGACAGGGAAGAAAATGGAAGGAATACAGATTGTTCTGGTAGTGACGATGAGTTGAGAACAAAGGAAAGTTTGTTGCGTCTGACATCTCATTTGGCCAAAGTAAGGAGTCGGCAGGTTTCTGCAGAAGAACCTCTAGAGAGACCAGCCGAACAAACAACAGGGGAAGGGTCAGGAGGTCTGAAGAGAAAAGATTCGGGAATTGCCGTTGATGTCCTTATTGATGTCCCTTTAAGGTACTCACAGAACCTGGTGATTCGATCAGATCGGCAACGAGAGGGAGCTTAGGATTTTAAGAAGTGGAAACAGGGGTTTTATTGATGGTGGTTTCAACAAATGAGCCATTTGTACAACTAGTTATAGATACCTTCAGGTGTTATTAGAGGTTACACTTCCACTTTCTATTTTGCCCTCCATAAATGAGTCGCTGTCGCTCTTTTTAATCTTCATTATTTTTGGAGCAGATGAAGGAGATTGGCAAGTACAAAGAGCTGACTCTGGTTACACTCGGAAATCCCATAGGGAGATAGGAAGTGAGTATAAATTTTCTGATTGGCAGGCCGATTGGCAACCGAATTGTAAAATAATTTAGCATCAGTGAATTTTTCTTAGTGTGAGGGCCTATGGGGTTTCCTGGAGAAACCTCCCAATTCTGAATTGTGTAGAGAAATTTGAGGAGAGTTGATGGTGTGGAAGGTGGAAAGGCGAAGAATGCGGTACGGAAGTATTGTGTATGATGCCTTTTGATTAACTATTAGGTCACCAAACCACAGCAGGGCAGATTTTGTTATTGCTGTGGCAGAAATAGCGAAAACGCACTAGGTTTTTGAAGCTGTTATTTGGCAGACTTCACCAACATTAGTGTGGATTTAGGAAAAGGACATACTGCGGTAAAAAGTACCGAGAAAGTCGGTTTTGTGTTGGCTTACAGATGAATAATTAAAATACCACATACGAGATAAATGTTAAGTTACGAGAAAAATGACGATCAATTTTTGGGTGTGCTATATTGTAACTCTTGTTCTTGGAATGGAGCCTCTCGCTGTTTTGAAGAAAGCGTGAATGCAGTGTTGGATGTCCGAGTCGATCTGTCAATGGTTTTGTTCTTCCAAATCTTGTGTTCTTTTTTATATTTTAGTTTCCATTTTTTATTTTTCTTGCGTTCACTTTCAATCTTGTGGTTTCTGAGCTTGTCACGGTTGATTGAAAATGAGTGGGACAAGCAATCTGGAGTACATATACACTATAAATGGTGTGTAATTGAGTACTGTAGCATCTCTCGGACATTTCTTCAGCACTTTCAAACAAATAATTACGTCGAAATCCATAGTAATTGAGAAAAATATTGGCTTGTTATGTTAATTTAAGGTGTGATACATGCTTTAGTTATCAGGCATGGGCGGACATCTGCTGTATGTGAGAAATGTATGTTAGAGTATTGCAGCGCAGATTTAAAGCAAACAGGGAAGGACCAAAATATCGTCGCTTGTTGTGATTCAGGTATAGAAGAAGTATTTGAAATCAGGACGTTATTTGGAGGACGAAAATTCAAAGTTTTAGAAGCGTATTTTTTGTGTCTGACGTAAGCCGCTTTCGTATGCCGTCAGACAAGCTCGGAATGGCGTCGTTTCATCCATGTTCTAATAGGAAGGAACGCCGTGAGTCGTTATTAGTTTATTGCAGTGAAGACATCAAACGTGGCTGTTTTGAAACCGTTTAAAGAATTAGCGTGAAGAAAAAAACAATGTGTTACAGTTAGTGCTGGGTATCGAGGACCTTTTTCCGATATTCGACATATATCGAACTTCAGGTACCCAATAATCGATATATCTCTTCAATATATCGAAAATAAAAATATCGCGATGCATTGCCAATGTATTGTCAATATATCGTATCACCAATATATCGAGGCATTTAAAAAAAAATGAAAATTTTCACAGGTCTCCAAAGTCACTTGCCTTCGGACAAGGTGACCGTAAAAGTTTTGCCGAAAAGAAATACGGTTTTTTCCTGAAAGTCAGCAGAGTGAAGGAGATCTCTGAGGTACATTGACGCCGTACACTTGCGAAGTACACGTACATAATACGCAAGTACGTATTTCCATAGGAAAATGGTCGGTTTTCAAATCTTTGACGGTTTTAAATATTTGATCGTCAACTTACAAGGAACCACTCAAATCAGAACACGTATTAAAAACTTGATTACAGACGATACGCGATGTAACCAAGGACTCTGTAATACAGAAATTTTGTTGTCCGTTCCCGATGTAGCCATACCCCTAATAAGTAATTATATGAATTACAGAATTAGTACTTTTTTGTCGGTTACATTTTGCGGAGTCTACCTTTAAGTCACGGGACAAAAATCACGTCGTACGTGGCGTATCAGACAATTTGTCTTTTTCGCTAAAATTACATATTAGGGTGGCGTTCCAACAGAGGAAAAGTGAGGTTCTTTACAGAAATCGGGGCCTCTCCGTACCTTGCCGTACCTCTTATTTTGTTTTTATAAGCGAACAACATTACAGAGAATCTTGTCAATATTCTCCAAATTTCTGGGAGGAAAGAACGACCGTTGGATATTTTTCCGCGAAGCATTCGCTTCCAAAGTTTCTGTAAATGGTGATTTAGGTACATCACCATTTACGGGAAAAATTTAGCGACGACACGTTGGACAATGAATATACGTGTCAAGACGGCAACCAACGGAAATCGAAAAAGTTCGCACACGATGCATACATTGAAAAATCCACCCGAAATCACAAAAGTAATTTCGTAACGAACTTTCGTCGCGCTATTTTTGTTACCAGTCATTCTTCACACTATTTGTGGAAGCGCTCATTCGTCACGCGAAAAAGCAGAAACCCTAAATAATGAGCTGGCATCTGACAAGCGTTTGCAAAGAGTACAAAATATGTGTGGTACGATGCCTTGGTCCGCACGTACATGGTATGCAAAATTGCAAATGATGATTTCGAGTTGAAGCTGGTCGGTGTAAAAAATATTTGACGATTTTCAATATACGATCTTATCTTACGTGGACCACTCATTCCCGAGCACGTGGATTACAGACTCTACGCGAAAGAACATCGTTCAAAATGTAGCATCCTGTAATGTTCGCCGTACAATTACAGGAAATCCTGATGGAACGCCACCCTTATATAGAAATATAAATTATTAAATTTAAAAAAATACTATATATCGCGATATATATCGCGATGATTTACGTTGGTCTCGGTACGATATATCGAGGATTCTGCTCGATCGATATTCGATATATTGAATATCGAAATTATCGCGATATTAATTTACCCGATACCCAACACTAGTTACAGTATTACTAAACCTATTAGGTTGGACTGGATATAGGCGGCAATATAGTGTTACTAACTTTAATAATGATACACAAACACACAGTGTAGCGTTGCGTATCGAAACCCATCGCCGATGTAAGCGTCGGTACGCTGACTAGCTTTAGCGATGTACACCGTTGATGTCACTGTCACATTACAAACTTCCAATCTGACGATTTTACATATTTGCACTGCGATGCGGTGATTCGGTTGCGATGAGAGCAATGCGCAACATCGTACGGTCAAAATATAATCTCATAGTAAGCTATGACAGGTAGCAGTTAAACGGTTGAACTATGAACTTGTTCTTTATAATTGTACGCGAAGTTACAGTCTTTAAAAGGACTAAAGTTTAGGGTCTGAAAGAAAGGTACGCTGCCTGTGGCGTGACGTTTTCTTATAAGGGTGAACTTCCATTAGAGGAAAAGTGGGGTTGTTTACTGGACGCAGTACGATTTCGTACAGATTCGTACCATTTTTTTTTTGTCAGACAAAACATGCCTACTCGATGGCTCCAATATTATAGGCGTAAGTATCGACCGTTGGATATTTCACTTTTTTAGATTCGCGAAGCAATCACGCACATCGTTCAGTTTGAAGAGACTCTCCTCGGTGAGGATAGTTTCTTCACATTGGTCGCGTACCATTGGTACACGTGAAAAGTAAAAAAAAAATCCACCACGAACAGGCGATGAGAATCAAACACGTCGTTCATGCCATGTGCCTTCCGCCACGGTGTATGAAGGTCGACCGAAATATCTTCGCACGCTCCTTCTGACATCCGCTAACCTTAAAAGTTTGCTGCGCCTTTTTTACATTCCGTTTCGAAAGTTTGATTTTAAATTTCAAAATTGAAATCTGGTCGCAAAATTTGCGTACGAATCATTAACTACCTCCCCCCGTACAAATATTATGTACATATTTTCAGCTTGAAGAATATTGATAGATTTTAATAATATGAAATTAACCTACGTGGCGCCAATCATAATGATAAACGACGTCTACTGGCACGACATAATGGAAGGTCGTGCCAGTAAACACTAGAAATAGACGTATACGCATGTTTACTAGGACCGCCTAATGGAGAACGGGCCTAAGAGTATACTCCCTTACTGAATTATAAGACGCATGACGCCACCTGCCTCGTCAACGATATTGGTGTATCACAAATGTGACATTGGCAATGTTTTGATGTCGCGACATCGTCAGCATTAGCACAATGTCAATATCGACGAATTATCGCCAAAAAAAAAGAAAAAAAAATGGAAAAAAAGCATCACATGTTGAACATCATTTTATCGGCCGATTTAAAAAAAGTGGTTGAGCAGTATGCATCCGCAAGCAAGACATATTGCCGCATTGCACATCAGTCAGATATGATATGATACACTACACTAAAAGTGGTGGATTATTACATAAGGTAATTTGGGGGGCGAAAACTGCAACTATTTAAGTTAAGTTTTTCAATTTGCCTATATTTCATGGGTGGAAACCCGTTAAGACTTACGACAGCTGAAGGGGGGAATGCCCGCCTTTCATCGCTATTCAAGTAAAACAATTTGAGGACTCTAAACCGTTTAGCTTACGATCTTACAATCAAATTTGTGATTGCAACATCACAATTGAAAGGTGAGACTTAGAACTTTTGATCGGTTGTCCCAAATCAAAAACACAAAAATCATGTAGGGAGAAAAAACTATGGGTGATTGAAAAATCAACAAACCCAAGAGCAATGGAAGGTGTAATTTTTTTTTGACGGCCCGGAGGCGTGGAACTGTTGATGGCTTAGCCTTATGCTCAATGCCTTTCTTTACTTTGAGATTTTGTATGGGCAAGAAATAATGATGTGCTTTGTGGCTCATACTATCCAGTGCTCGATGGTATATACATGAGCTTTAAGATAGTTGTGAGGTATAAATGTTAACGTAAAAACTTTAATGATCTCGAAATGGACAAGCTTACACGTTGTGTAGCAAAATTAGTTGTTAGTAGATGAGATGAAATAGACAAGCTTTTAATAAAGTAGACAAGCTATCAATATTTAGAAGTATCGATTGATATAATGTGTTAATGTGGCATAAAATGGGCCACATTTTCAAAATACTATACAAATTTAGATGAAGATAATTTCAACATGCACATTTGATTGTTAAGTTGCTTATATACAATGTTTTTGAATTTTAGTATTCGTGGGAAATAAATTTCATAATATATGGAGAGTCGGATTTATGCATAACTACTAAAGTTTTTTTTATAATTAAGTAAATTTTCTATTGATTACTAACTCCATTATATATAAGCGTGCGTAGCTTTTATCGTCTCAACACTATTTGGGACCCGAAAACGCCCAAATCCGCGAAATAATGTCGTCGCTAGGTCCGAAAACGTGAAACTCAATATTTCAGATCAGAAATAAATAATTTTTACATGGAGTTTTCACAAAGGATGCCATAAAAAATCGGATGGATGTGAAAAAAATCGTAGCGTGCAAGTCTCGTCCTTAACTGCACTTGGATGGTAAGTATTCCATAGTTTGACAAAATGACATATGAACATGCCTTGACAAAATCGCAGCTTACAAAATGCATTATGACCATAGTTCAAAAGTAGGCGTTTTTATGGTAGGCCTTTGGTAGGCGCACAAAACTTGGCACAAAACTCGCGCAGAGTAGGGCATACTGTATGTGTGTGCGTTGTGCACACTCTTGTACGAACGTACGGATCCGACGTATCATCATAGTACAGCGCACGCCGCCGGACGATTTTTTCTAGCGAACTGACACGGGCGTAGGATGACATTCCGCGAGAAAAAAAACCCGGAAAAAAAAACGCGGACGTAAGTCCTATCGTAAGTTGTGTTACGGGATTTTCATGTGATCTTCTTAGATCGCTACTTTGATTAGCGACCGTCCGACCGTCCAAATCTGACGGTATAAATGAAAAATACCTCAAAACTCACGGAAAAATTAAAATTTGTCCGAATGTTTTTCAAAATTTAGACATGACGTTTAATTCTCTATCGATCGATGTGCAACTCAACCCTGTTACTATTATTTTTCATTTTGCGACCAATACAATATGGGTCTTAAGGCCATGCTTACGCGGTACGGCTCTAAGTTTTACAGGAAAACGACAGAAAAAAACCCTTACTTATGCACATAGAGACGCACCCTAATTCGGTCGCTTGAAATTTCGACTCTATGACATCAAATAGAGTAAACGACTCTATTTTTTTCATTATTCTAATTTAGGTCAGTTTAATTAACGTAAAAAATTGTAACATAGGTCCGTTTTAAATAGTGTGTAGGACGGACGACGTTCGACCGTGCAAAGTTGTACTTTTTTAAGTAAAAAGGTACAAATAATGATTTAATAGAATCGCGCTCGCACGTGAAATCGCACTAAACAAAAAAATAATCACATCGAAAAAAAGCCGTTCGCATAACTCTCGTCCGTCGACAGCATCGTCGTCAGTGTGAACAATAACTGACATTCAGAGCGACAAATAATACTAACGTAATTTAGTGTTCAGAATTTCAGCGCGGATAATTAATGCCGACATAACCCAATATAGAGTACTTAAATATATTAGAGTAAACTTCCTCTGTGAAAAAGTTCTATCACATAAATTAGAGTTAATTACTCTAATTGTTTTTTTTGTTTTTTTACTCTAGTTTTTTCACTACTCTATTTACGACTGGTGGTGTAGAGTATTGTTTTTTTTCTATTTAGGGGGAAGGAAAAGTGCTCGTGAACTTTTCGCGCCAGCAAAGAGTTTGCCGTTACATTCGGAATTTGTTCCGTTTTGTAAAATCTTCTTCGTTTAGAAGTACGGATTGACGGTGTACGGATGTCGTAAGTGGGCAGCCTATCTTATTCATCCGTGAGGTGACGTTTGTCGGCCGCCGCCGGCAGGGAATTAATTCAGCATTCGAATTTCGAAAGGTCGTGCGAAGTTCTCAGGTTTGTCGGTCGCCGCTGGCAGTGAAGAAATGTACGGTACGGTACGGTGGCAGCCAAAAGGTCCCTAGTGCGAACTCATCCAATATTTCTGTCAGATAGAGAGGATTGGGAAAGGTTCGGACTGCGAACGTTCAGAAGTCAATCGGACAATGGTTTAATATGTATACGATTCAACATACGATATGCATATAAGTGTATAACCCATAGTTGTTCATGACGTTTAGTGTGAACGATTTAATCGCGACGAACTATACGTAACAAACGCATTGAACCTTTTGAAAAAATCGTCAAAATCGTTAATGAATTTTTATCCGTACTATTTCGTACATGTAAACAAAAATAAATTTCACATATACTGCAGTTTGTACATTCTTCGTACATTTTACGTATCTTTTCGATGTAGTCCGTACATTTTTAGAAAAAGCCCGTACATTTCCGTAAAATTTATGTTCAGTTTACCGGACAGAAAGTACGACTAAGTGCAACTTATCTTTTCGCCAAATTCTGTATATTAACCGTACAAAACCGTACATACATCGTAAAATACCGTACAGTTTCCGTGAATTAGCCGTTCAGTTTACCGGACAGAAAGTACATCGCGTTTTTTCCCGATTTATTCAAAATTCACGAATTATACGTTTTAATCGGAAAAAAGGAAAAAATCGCGCGATTTGAACAACTATGATTATGACTCACGTCAGATTTCTGGAGCATCCCAAGGACGCTCGGATCGGGGAACACCTGCAGTATCGTGATGTGAGCTATGCCGATCGGACGGCTGAAAAAGAACCAGGTGATGTTCCTTAGAAGCTGGTAAATAGAGCGTAATCGTGCGTCCAAATTTCAGCGTGGTACAAGTCAGCTCACACGTGCCCAAGTGAGAGCGTCAGAGTTATCCACGTGATACCGTTTAGAAACAATACTTGACTCACACGTGGCCAACAGAAATCGTCGGATGCCACCCAAGTACCCAACTCATGCAAAAAGCTGGAGGACCGAGGAAACCTCCGAAACTCGTGCTACTACGTCAGCAATTGCTCTCCAAGGATGCAGCACTTCTCGTAATACGTCACTTAGAATATCCAGCCAATTACACCTCCATTATAACGTCACTATTATGGTCACTACCTGTCGGAGAACTTCCAGCTGGGCAAAAGTATCTGTACTTTGGATATCGGGACGGCATTGTGTCTCGATTCATAACCGTACATCATGGTTGTACGCTGCACTGCTACAAGCGTTTGCATTAAAAGAGATACACGATGTGTACTGAGAACAATCATGTACGGCTAAAAGTGTTTCTGTACAGTACGAGATTCTTGTTACTCTCCGTACAAGCCACGAGGAAGCTACAGTACAGTACTGTACTGTAGATTATTTAGACATTCAGGCTACCATTTTGATGCTCTTGCTTGTCCAAAGTTCAGATTCTAGGAAGCTTTCCGTGATAAACTCTTGAAAGATATTTTCTTTTCCTTGTTCCTGCTTCTGCAGGTTAACTTGGCAGAAGCTTTTTCTCCGTTTCTTCTGGATACTATACTTTGTAGCCTGCAGCCATGAGCGCCATAGCGACACTAGATGCAAAAGTGACGGAGCAAGTTGCTCCTGCACTTGACTTTGACAATCTCAAGACGAAGAAGGCTCCTGATGTAGTCATGCAGGTGAGGATGGACGGGAGATACTGTTTTACATGAAGGTCATTCATTCTTTGCAATATTGAATCGGTTTAGTACAAATGTATTATGTTTGTTAAATGATGTACTCCAACCACGGGTTGTTTTTGAAAATCATTTTATGATGCTATTGTACCGGTCACGGCGTCTTTTAGTCCTTAGAAGTTTAAAAAAATTTGTTTTCCATTTTTTTAATATGATTTTGTTTGTAGCAAGCGAAAACAGTTCTTAGCGTAAAACTATTACATTAGTACCATATATTAACATTTATTTGGTTTTAGTGACTGCCATTGTTGGCATTTAATGGAAGCATTCGTCGTTAATATTTTTTTTCTAAGTAGATACAAACAGTGCTCATTTGATTTTTTGTCACTGAACTTGAAATTCTGTTTTCGATCTTTTCTTCAATTTCCCTGCAAATGGTTTGTTATGACCATGGAAGTCTGCGCAACTGATTTTGTGCTTCTCGATTTACTTTGCAATAATATGATGTCTTTTTAAGTGACGTTACAGTTTGCCAGACTTAAAACTGTTCGTGATCACAGGCAGCTCAAACAACTTCTTGTGCTTGTTACGTTACGTAGGGAGGATTTCTTTCTATTGTGGTTCTGGGAGCTTCTGGAGATTTGGCAAAGAAAAAGACCTTTCCTGCTATATTCAACCTTTTTCGGCAGGTATAGTTATTCAGAAAGTTGCTTTGTCATTTT
>JBBHKE010000364.1:0-27928 GCA_037447655.1 Zygnema cylindricum | reverse complement strand
CAAGATTCTCCAAACTTTTGGGCGACAACGTCAACCCTCCGATTATGTGTTTTCGAAGCAAACGCTCCTTCTGTCCAATGCCTAGCGACTCTCCTCAACTGTCCTCAGGAGGAGACTAGCTAGAAGCTGGACGTGTAAAATTTTAGCGCGTGGAATGGTCACGTGCGATCCCTAATAGAAACCCTACATGTGGCATACGCCACGCGCCTTCGAACATATGCCACACCCCTTTGGACAAGCGGGAATCAAATCCTAAAGAAAACCACGAGAAAATCTTTGTCGAAGAATGTGCCGTGACGGCCTCCTCCACCATCCGTTGACATCCGGAATTTGCGGCACCACGACGAAACACGGACAACAAAAAAACGATAAAAAGGACAACGCACGAAGGTACAAATTGTACATTTACGTAATTTAATTTTGCGGTTGGCTATACGGAGACAAGTTCAGATATTGCGCTTTTGGAATATTTGACATGCTCGCTGTCAAAACATGAACCTACGTCCATCCAATAGGAAAAAAACACATACGCGATAGATTCCTTGCTGACACGACCTGATGGAGAAGTGAACGAAATATTTCTACCAGTAAACGTTTTTGTACGATTACTGTCGACGCCTAATAGAGGTTCACCCTTAAATAGCAATTTTGTGTTTTACAACTTGTCTTGTACCTGTCTGGTATTTGATTCTTGCTCGGTAATGTATGTACGATTCAAAACAATGCCTGTTAAAAAACGACAAATCACGCCTCTATTCTATAGTTCAAAAGTAGGTGAAAGTAGGCCCATACAATATGCCTATTGTACGCAAAATATCATAGTTGTTCAAATCGCGCGATTTTTTCCTTTTTTTCGATTAAAACGTATAATTCGTGACTTTTGAATAAATCGAAAAAAAACGCGATGTACTTTCTGTCCAGTAAACTGAACGGAGAATCTATGTAAAAGGTACAGAGTTTAGCATAAATTGTACGGTTTTTTACGGTAATGTACGGAATTTAACGAAAACACACGTCGCAGTTATTGGTATTTTCTGTCCGTTAAACTGAACACGAAATATATGGAACATATACATTACTTTTTAAAAATGTACGGACATTTTCGACAATAGACGTTTGAAATGTCACACTATTTGCGCGCGATAGGTTTGAAAAATGTACGAACGTCTTTTTCAATTATTTATGAAAGAAGCCTCCATGGAATGTTGAAAATCTGCCAAGAATCTGCCTGTCACATAATATCAGACAGACGAACTTTGACAAAAATATTGCGTTGGCCGAGATTTGAGCCTGACTCTACGCTATTTCACTTTAGCCTATTTCACACTTGTAACGAAAAACTTACAAACTGCGGTATTATTTAAAATTCATTTTTGTTTACATGTACGGAATAGTACGGACAAAAATTCATTAACAATTTTTACGATTTTTTCAAAAGGTTGAATGTGTTTGTTACGTATAATTCGTTGCGATTAAATCGTTCGCACTAAACGCGGTGAACAACTATGCAAAACATACAATATGACTTTAAGACCCATATTGTATTGGTCCCAAAATGAAAAAAATAGTAACAAGGTTGAGGTGCACGTCGATTGATAGAGGATTAAAAGTCATGTCTAAAATTTGAAAAACATTCGGACAATTTTTTTTTTTGTGAGTTTTGAGTTATTTTTTATTTAAATCGTCAGATTTGGATAATCACAACGTCGCTGATCAAAGTAGAGATCAAGAACATCACATGAAAAGCCTATGGCACAACTTACAATAGGACTATGGTCAAATTTTGACGATCCTACAGGTCGCTGATCAAAGTAGCGATCTAATAAGATCACATGAAAAGCCCATAACACAACTTACGATAAATGCGCCTACGAAAGGCCTAGCATAAAAACGCCTACTTTTGAACTGTACTCTATTCCATTAGGCGGTCCCAGTAAACATGCGGAGACGTTTATTTGTAGCGTTTACCGACACGGCGTTCCATTGTGTGGGGCGAGTAAACAACGTTACGCAAATATGATTGGCCCCACGTAGGTTAGCGTCCAGATTTTGAAAATCTGTAAATATTATTCAAACCATAGTTCAAAAGTAGGAGTTTTTATCGTATGCCTTTGGTCGGCGCCTTTATCGTAAGTTGTGTTATGGGCTTTTCATGTGATCATCTTAGATCGCTAATTTGATCAGCGACCGTCCGATTGTCAGAATTTGACGGTGTAAATATTTTTTTTTGGTCCGAATGTTTTAATTGGTCCAATTTTTGGTCTGACTGTTTTAATTGGTCCGAGTAGGTCCGAATACAATATGGGTCTTAAGGTCATATTGTATGTTTTCCATACAAAAGGCATATCGTATGGGCCTACTTTCACCTACTTTTAAACTATGCTTCAAACAGAAAATCTGAACGTAGTATCTGTACCAGCGGAGGTAACCAATGATTCGTCCGAAAAGGTTGCGGCTAGATTTTAATTTTGAAAGTTGAAATCAACATTTTGAAACGGAACGGCAAAAAGACGCAGCAAACTTTCAAGGTCTGTGGTTGTGAGACGAAGCGTGCGAGGATTCTTTCGGTTGACCTGCATCCAGCCGGGCATGAGGCACATCCCCTCCACGACGTGTAGGCCTGTAATCGCCTTTTCGAGTTGGATATTTATTTTCTTCTTCACGTGTACCAATGGTACACGACCAATATGAAGAAACTCTCCTCCGTTCACACTGGACGATATGCGTGATTGCTTCGCGAATATAAAAAAGTGAAACACCCAAGGTCGAGACTATAGTATTGGAGCATCTCGACAGCCATGCGGTAAGCATGTTTCGTCTGACAACATAAATAAAACGGTACGAATTTGTATAGTATCGTACGGCTTCCAGTAAAAAACCCCACTTTTCCTCTAATGGACGACCACCGTCATGCAACTTTTCAGAAATCAATCATGTCCTCGTATGCAGTTTCACAACATTTAATTGGTGCGTCAATTTTGAGGTACATATGTTCCTTCTATCGTCAAGCTTGTAAAAAATCATTATTTTTTAACGTTTTCAATTCAAGCTTTGAAGTAATTTGCGTCAAGTCGTCCCATTAGGCCTGCCGAGAAATAAACTACTGCTGAAACATTACATTTCTTTATATTTTCTAGACCAATGAAACGCATCTGCTACCTTCTACCGTACGTTTGGAAGCTAGAGACATATCAAAAAATTTTCACGTTTTTGTCGACGTCGAAACGGAGGCACAAATGCTTGATTTGTTATAGTATTGTACTGTACTATACACTACAATACTGTACTAGATCTTGCGAGGTTTTGGAGCCCCATAGGCATAGATGTCCTATGCGCATAACACCCACGGAATAAACTAACGATTACTACATACAGTGCGCATCAAATGATTTCGGAATTTTTAAAATTCGTACCTTTGGGTACTTTCGCATGTGCTGAAGTTAAAGTTATTTTTTGTCATTTTACTCTATAACTTAGAAAAAAACATGAAAATCCGCAGCCGTACCAAAAAAATGGAATTACCACTGTACAAGTTGCGTTTTCTTAAAACTTTATACGTACTACAATTTTTTGTCTACCGCAATGTAGTTTGTCGTCTAGCGTGTTTCGACCCAATTTCACGTCCCTTCAGCTCATCTTCAAACTTTTTATAAAACCACCTTGCGAGGTGATTTTAAATATAGTTACATGAGGTGAGCGAATAGGCAGATGCATGCAGGGTACAACCAGTTTTCACAAACTACTTTCAAACCCTAGAAACTTCTTAAGGAACCCTAAACAAATCCTCATAAAACCAACTGAATACTAAAAAATCCTAAATAATCCGAGAAAACCTTACTCCCAAAAGCTGTCTGACATACCCTGGCAAAATATGCAGTAAAATGTAGACATAAATCAGGCATAAAAACAAGAAAAACAGTCGAAGTACAAGAAATAAACTCAGAAAAGGTATACCAGAGGAGTTCGGAGAGTCTCATCTACACTTCGTCTAATGGCTAAGTTGTTACCGGTGGCGTGCTGAATGATTCTTTCTCTGCTAATGATGAACATGCAATTCTGTGTCCCCCATTGGATCACTGAATTCAGGAAGCCTCTAGATATATTTTGGCTAGCCCTCTTTCAACTTGGATCAATGCCACCCAAGCAGACTAATACTTAATCTAACTGCACCTCTGTGCAGTTTGGACTCCTTTGAGTCCACAGATAAAAGAATCACTGAAAATGCCCAACCAGGCAATTAATTATCAAGTGGCGAAGATGTCAATATTTATACAAGCTTGTTGGGAGAGAGGCGGCTACCTCCTCAATCCTCTAAGTCCTAAACCCTTCTCACAACCCCTATCTACTGATGTATGAACCAATCAGAAGAGTGTATAGTATAGAAAGGTATTAGGGCCAATGTACTTTCTGTACGGCATGTGTACGACATGGCCATGGAGTGGACGTCT
The DNA here is from genome assembly GCA_037447655.1 of Zygnema cylindricum. Classification (NCBI taxonomy): domain Eukaryota; kingdom Viridiplantae; phylum Streptophyta; class Zygnematophyceae; order Zygnematales; family Zygnemataceae; genus Zygnema; species Zygnema cylindricum. Next base: position 23,480 of record JBBHKE010000364.1, on the reverse strand, counting down.
GTCTCCTCTAGACTTGTCCTGCGCTCCTTGGGATTCCCGCTTCCCAATAATATCTTGCCACGTGTCGACAGGCCATGTCACGTCCAAAAACCACCAAGGCGGCTATTCTGGGATCGCGGCGATGATGCGGACCGTCGGATCTAAACCGACTTTTAATGTTCCCCTTCCAAAATAACAAATGTCCGGTACATTTGTTTGGTATGCACTGAAACTCAACTAGTTTCTATGTCTTTATTATTATTTTGTAGAACGAATTAATGATTTTGCTAATGTTTAAATAGCTATCGAACACTATGTATCCTAACGGACAACTACGATAGACTCGTAAGAACTGACAGCTACGCCTCGCTCTGCAGGTCGGAGGTTCGAGTGTTACCGGACTCAATATTTTTGTTGAGAGTGACTTAGGTCACTCTTTAGTCCTGCCTATGGAGCTGAGGTAACCATGGCTCCACCGCCCTCTCTCTTCTTCTGTGACTAAAAGTATGGGGGCTAGAGAGTGAAGGTGGAGGCAAGCTGCCTGTGCTTTTTCTTTTAGTTATTTTATCTAATTAAGACCTTGAAAATACCTTCCCTAAATTAGTGATTTCAACACTCTCCTTATTTTTGTTGAAATTTATATATTTCTAGAGTATTTTCTAGGTTTAAATGTGATTTTATAAAAGGAAAAGAAAAGGACGGACAACCTGCCTCCACCTCCGCTCTCTAGCCCCCATACTTGTTGTAGTCACTGAAGGAAAGAGAGAGAGGTTGATCCATGGCTGCCTTAGTTCAACAGACAACTATTTTTAGTAGGTTACTAAAAATATACTTGACGGACCACAGATTTGATCCCGGTACCTGCGGTTCGTAAAGTTGACCGGTAGCGGTCAGCTTTATCCTAATAGACTAGGACCAATGCTAAGTGCTATGGTATGTGATAGATATATATTTAGTTTAAGTGGATAAAATTCATTTAACTAGAACTGTTTACGGCGTACATAGATTCAGTTATATAAAGAACGTCGTACGACGGTAAATCAAAACAGATACCACGCATTTTATTTCTACATCGGAACAAATGTCGCACAAGTATTTATTACGGCCAAGATTGAGTTTCGCATAAAATCCAACGGCGCACATCATCGCCGAAATCCCGGAGTGGTCACTTTGGCATTTAGTGACGTGGCATGACCCGGCGCCACGTGGGAAGACATCATTCGGTCGCGGGAATTCCGAGGAACGTACGGACGAGTGAAAAGTGGACACGCGTCCACTTAATGGCCTTGTCGTACAGAGGCCGTACAGAAAGTACATCGGCAGTAGTACTTTCTAGTACTATACAGTTTTGTGATTGGTTCGTACAGGCAGTAGATAGGAGTTGTGAGAGGGAATTAGGAAAAACTAGGACCTAAGAAAATTTAGGTAGATAGTCCTCTCTCTCTGAGAGTTTGTATAAATTGGCATCTTTGCCACCCTATAACTTATCGGCTGGTTGGCCATTTTCAGTGATTCTTTTTGCTACGGACTCACGGGAGTCCAGGCTGCACAGGGGTGCAGTCAAATTGTCAGTTTGCCTTCTTGGGCAGAAGTGGTCGTGGCTTAAAGTGGGTTAGTTAAATACTATCTAGAGGCTTCCTGTATTCTGTAGTCCAATGGAGGACACAGAATTGCAGGTTATGGGCCCACCCTCTAGGGTGCCCACCTTCAATGGATCTGGGTTCATCTATTGGGAAGCCATGATGATGGGAGCTTTGTGTGAAAAACGATACTGGGGTATCGTCAATGGACAAGTGAAACGTCCACCTTCGGGAACTCCACCAGGATTTGGGTGAGTAAGGTTTTCTGCAACAACGGCTGCCTCAGCGGAGGAGGCAGATGATGGGGACAGTAGTGTGTCCGAAAAGGTGAAAGGGAAGGAGACACCCCTCACTCCTATTGCCACAGTATCGGGAGCGGCGACCGTGAAGACCGTGGAGAACGATACTCAAATGTGGGAGGATGTAAACATGGCTGCCAAGAACTTCATTCTGAGGCACCTCACTCAAGGTTTGGCCACTCCTCATCTTCACATTTACAAGGCCGAGGAGTTGTGGGAGAGTTTAGTGGAGATTTATAGAGATGGAACTATTGAGGAGCTCCAGTTGGCTGAGCAAAAGCTATTGAGTTACACTTACAAAGGAGGAAAGATGTTAGATTATTGTAATGATCTTTCATGTTTGTATATGGAAATGGAAAGTGCCGGGTGGACACGTACAATGAAAATGAAAGTTAACACCCTTACCATGAAATTACCAGATGAGTTCGAAAACATAGTGTACCGAGTACAGGGAATGCCTGATAGTTCATGGAAATGGAACACAGTAGTCACGATGATACTTGTGCAGGAAAACACAATGGAGATTAGGAGAGGAGGAAAGAGCATTCAAGCTCCAGCAGCAGGAGGGGACCGATGGGGGAAGGACCCGAAGAAACCTTATAGAGGGGAAAGAGATCATTCTGGGGGACAGAGGCCCCCAAAGGGTCTTTGTCATTATTGCAAAAAGCCGGGACACTTTATTGCAGATTGTGTCAAGCTATCAGAGCTGAGGCTTCAAGAGAACAGTGGAGGAGGTTCTTCCGGAGGGAAGAAAAAGGCACTTGTGGTTACAAAAGTGTCAAGAGAAACCGAGGATGAGTCCTCTGAGGAGGATGGGGAGCTTCTTGTTGACGAGAGTCTGGAGGAGAAGGAGATCCCTCGGAGGCAGAAGTGTGCCCTTGGAGCAATTCGGGAAGCTCCACAGGAAGGATGGATCATCGACTCAGGTGCATCCATGCATATGTGTCGTGATAAAGAACTCTTCACTAAGCTAAGAAAGATTCCTACTATAGAGATAGAGTATGGGGATGGGAAAGTGGTTACTACAGATCTAGTGGGATCAGTAGATCTGAAAGTCTTAGTGGAGGGTAAGAATTCTATACTTACATTCTCAGATGTACTTTACATTCCTCAGCTGAGTACAAATCTTGTCTCTACGTCTGTATTAGATGACAAAGAGTTTGATACTTTCACCAGAAAGGGAGTCTTTACAGCTAAGTATGGGAATGAAGTTTACTTCACATCAGATAAGGGTAGCCAAGGAATGTTTAGGCTTAACCTGAGTAATGAAAAGAAGAATGCTTATAATGTTGGTGTTCCTAAGGTGATGATTTGGCATAAGCGGTTGGGGCATGTGCATTTTGATAGGTTGAGGGAAATGAAAAAGCTTGGGGTAGTAGATGGCATTCAGTTTGAGGATAATGAAATGATGGATGATTGTAGTGGTTGTGCTCAAAGTAAGGCTCACAGACTTCCCTTTCCCAAAGCCGCCACATATAGAGGTGAGAAAGTGTTAGATTTGGTCCACACAGATATTTGGGGACCTGCAAAAGTACCTTCGGTTGGAGGAAAGAGGTTCATGATGACAATAACTGATGACTGGTCTAGATACTCTAGAGTCTACTTTCTAAAAACAAAGTCTCAAGCATCAACTTACTTCAAAGAATATAAAGCTTGGAGTGAGAAGTTGCATGAAACCCCCATTAAGAGGATAAGGAGTAATAATGGGGGGGAATATACCTCTAACTAGTTTGAGGAATATCTGAGAGATGAGGGAGTACACCACCAGAAAACTGTACCATATAACCCGGAACAAAATGGGGTAGCTGAGAGGTTGAATCGAACAATAGGAGATAGTGCATGCAGTATGTTGGCCGACAAGAAAATAGGAAAGAGATTTTGGGCAGCAAATGAACTGTGCCAACTACATTAAGAATAGAGTCCATACCTCAGCTGTAAAGGGAGTGACACCTTATGAGAGATGGGTTGGAAGGAAACCAGATATCTCACACCTTAAAGTATTTGGTAGCCAAGTTTACAGTCTTGACACGGATAGGAAAAACTGGAAACTAGATGCTAAGGGAAAACCTGGATACTTTGTGGGATATGATGAGGATGTTAAGGGATATAGAGTCTATGACTTAGCAAAGAAAGATATCATTCTGGTCAAACACTTAGTTGTCATGGATGAAGGTAAGTCATTTGACCCCTTCAAATATACAAAGAAGATAAGGATCAGATTTGAGTCCGAAAGTGATGAGAATTTGGTCGTTCCCGAAAGGGACATGAGTGAAACCGTGATTACAGATTCAGGGGAGATCGAAGATACAGGAGACTCACCGGAAACCTCACATACTCCTATGGACTTCGAGGAGATAGAAGAAGCGGGACAAGATACGGCTTTCATGGACAGGGGAGCCGATGAGACAGTGAGAAGAAATCCAAGACTTCCATCCATTCTAGCTTCGGAGTTTGAGGGAGGAAGGAGGAGCAGCAAAAGGATACAGGAAAAACAAGCTGCCCATTAGGTAACTAAGCTATCTCACCCAGATGAGCTTCAGTCTTACTTAGAGGGAGTGAATAGTCCAGAGAAAGAAAGATGGATTAGAGCCATAAATGATGAGATGGCTTCTATTATGGAAGCAAATACTTGGGAACTAGCGGATTGCCCTCCAGACAGAAAACCTATTGGATGTAAATGGGTATTTAAACTAAAACTGAACCCAGATAATACAATTGAGAGGTATAAGGCTCGATTGGTAGCGAAGGGGTTCACCCAAAAAGAAGGGATTGACTATGTGGAGACCTTTGCTCCAGTTCTTCAGTTCCCATCGGTAAGGATTCTCCTCAGTCTGGCCGCAGCGGAAGACATGGAAATACACGAGATGGACATTAAGACTGCTTTACTTAATGGTGAGTTAGAGGAAGAAATTTTTATGAGGCAACCCGTGGGGTTTGTGGAAGAAGGAGAAGAGAGCAAATTCTGCAGGCTCATAAAGTCCTTATATGGACTGGAACAGGCTCCCCGACAGTGGAATAAGAAACTAGATGAATTTCTCACCGATCTGGGATACATCCGGATCAACTCTGACCATTCTATCTATATGTTTGATGATGAGAATGGTGTCATTTTTATTGCAATTTATGTGGATGATCTGCTTGTGTTAAGTAAGTCTTTGGAGAATATCAATAGGCTAAAGAAAGATCTTAGGGGCAGATTTGATATGAAGGATTTAGGGGAGGCAAAATATATTTTGGGGATCCAAATGGAGAGAGATAGGGGGAAGAAGATTATCAGACTTACTCAGAAAGAAGCAATAGGTAATATGCTTGAGAAATTCCAGATGGAAAATGCTAACAGTTGTACCACTCCCATGGACTTGAAAAAAGTAAGTGATGGGAGTGTAGAAGGAGGAGTGATGATCTTAGACGATCAGATGAGTCCAGAAGAGAGAGAGTTCATGAAGTCTATCCCTTATAGACAGGTCGTAGGAAGCTTAATCTATTTTATGAACTGTACCATGCCGGACATAGCGGCAGCAGTTGGAGTACTCAGTAGGAGTCTTAATGATCCTAGGAAGAGAGACTGGGAGGCAGCCAAGAGAGTCATGAGATATCTGGTTGGAACCAGAGAATTATGGTTGCATTTGGGAGGGGAGCACACTGATATCACCACTTGGAGTGACGCCAGTTATGGGGATGCACCTATGAGAAGATGCACTTCTGGATATGTTTTGTATGTGGGGGAAGGTGCTTGCTGTTGGAGCAGTAAGCAACAAAAGGTGGTTGCTCAGTCTACTATGGAGGCTGAGTATATGGCGTCGTGTTCTGCTGTAAAAGAACTAATATGGGTGAAATCATTGTTACAAGAACTGGGATTTATGAAAGAGGGAGTGCATGAAATCTTTTGCGATAACCAAGCTGCAATTGCAATTGCAGCCAATCCAAAACACCATTTCAAAGCAAAACATATGGACATAAGATTAAGCTTCGTAAGAGAAAAAGTTGAAAATAAAATTATAAATCTTGTGTATAGACCCGATGAAGAAATGGTGGCTGACATGATGACCAAACCTGTGCCCTCTCCTAAACTAAAATATTGTCGGGAAAAATGTGGGTTGAAAGAAAAATTAAAATTAGACTAGAAAATAAGGGGAGTGTTGAAATTTATAGATTTCTAAAGTATTTTCTAGGTTTAAATGTGTTTTTATAAAAGGAAAATAAAAGGACGGACAGCCTGCCTCCACCTCCGCTCTCTAGCCCCCATACTTGTTGTAGTCACTGAAGGAAAGAGAGAGAGGTTGATCCATGGCTGCCTTAGTTCAACAGACAGCTATTTTTAGTAGGTTACTAAAAATATACTTGACGGACCAGAGATTTGATCCCGGTACCATGTCGATTATTCCATCAAACCTTAGATGTTGTCATAGGGTTTATTTATGTTGATTATTCCATGAAACCCTAAATGTTGTTGTATGTTAAATGGAGGATGCATTTCAAATGATTGTTCGTCGACCTAGCTTCGCTTAGCTTTTTGCATGATAGTTTGGGTGGCTTCTGCGGTCTATTTTAGACCAAAGAACAACACGGAGTACTGTACTTGTTTGAAATGGATATCGCGCATTTTGTTTCGACAGCGAAACAAATATCGCGCAAGTATTTATTACGGCCATGATTGAATTTCGCGTCAAATCTAACGGCGCACATCATCGCCGAAATCCCGGAATGGTCATTTTGGCATTTAGTTACGTGGCATGACTTGGCGCCACGTAGGAAGACATCATTCGTTCGCGGGAATTCCGAGGAACGTACGGACGAGTGGAAAGTGGACACGCGTCCACTTAATGGCCTTGTCGTACAGAGGCCGTACAGAAAGTACATCGGCAGTAGTACTTTCTAGTACTATACAATTTTGTGATTGGTTTCTACAGGCAGTAGATAGGAGCTGTGAGAGGGAATTAGGAAAAACTAGGAGTTAGGAAAATGTAGGTAGATAGTCCTCTCTCTCTGAGAGTTTGTATATATTGGCATCTTTGCCACCCTATAACTTATCGGCTGGTTGGCCATTTTCAGTGATTCTTTTTGCTACGGACTCAGTGGAGTCTAGGCTGCACAGGGGTGCAGTCAAATTGTCAGTTTGCCTTCTTAGGCAGAAGTGGTCGTGGCTTAAAGTGGGTTAGTTAAATACTATCTAGAGGCTTCCTGTATTCTGTAGTCCAATGGAGGACACAGAATTGCAATTTTCTAGTCTAATTTTAGTTTCACTTTTAATTCACACTTTTCTCTACAATATCTTAACTTAGGGGATGGCACAAGTTTTGTCATCATATCAGCCACCATTTCCCCATCACCTCTATACACCAGATTCACAATTTTGTTTTCAACTATTTCCCTCACAAAACTCAATCTTATATCCATATGCTTAGCCGTGAAATGATGTTTTGAATTGGCTGCATTTGCAATTGCAGCCTGATTATCACAAAACACTTCATGCACTCCCTTGTTCATATACCCCATTTGTTGCAATAAAGACTTGACCCACATCAGCTCTTTTACAGCAGAAGAAGAGGCCATGTACTCAGCCTCTATAGTGGACTGAACAACCACCTTTTGTTGCTTGCTGCTCCAGCAGCAAGCACCTTCCCCCACATACAACACATACCCAGAAGTGCATCTTCTCATTGGTGCATCCCCATAACTGGCAACACTCCAAGTAGTGATGTCAGTGTGCTCCCCTCCCAAGTGCAACTATAAATCTCTAGTTCCCACGAAGTATCTCATGACTTTCTTGGCTGCCTCCCAGTCTCTCTTCCTAGGATCATTAAGACTCCTACTTAGGACTCCAACTGCTGCTGCTATGTCCGGTCTAGTACAATTCATAAAGTAAATCAAGCTTCCTACAACATGTCTGTACGGAATAGACTTCATAAACTGTCTCTCTTCTGGACTCATCTGATCATCTAGTATCATCACTCCTCCTTCTACATTTCCATCACTTACTTTCTTCAAGTCTATGGGAGTGGTACTACTGTTTGCCTTTTCCATCTGAAATTTCTCAAGCATATTTCCCATAGCTTCTTTCTGAGTAAGTTTGATTATCCTCTTCCCCCTATCTCTTTCCATTTAATTTCCCAAAATATATTTAGCCTCCCCTAAATCCTTCATGTCAAATATGCTCTTAAGATCCTTTTTTGGCTTATTGATCTTTTCCATAGACTTACTTAACACCAGCAAATCATCCACATAAATTGTATAAAAATCACACTATTCTCATCCTCAAACGTATAAATAGAATGTTGAGAACTGATCCGAATATATCCTAGACCGGTGAGAAACTCATCTAGTTTCTTGTTCCATTGTCTAGGAGCCTGCTTCAGTCCATATAAAAACTTTATGAGCCTGCAGACTTTGCTCTCTTCTCCTTCCTGTACAAAACCCTCTGGTTGCCGCATGAAGATTTCTTCCTCTAGTTCACCGTTGAGGAAGGCGGTCTTGATATCCATTTGGTGAATTTCCATGTCTTCCGCTGCTGCTAGACTAAAGAGAATCCTTACAGATAGGAACCAAACCACAGGAACAAAAGTCTCCTCATAATCTATCTATTTTTTTTGGGTGAACCCCTTTGCTACCAACCGAGCGTTATATCTCTCAATGGTATTATTTGGGTTCAGCTTTAGTTTAAATACCCATTTGCACCCGATAGGTTTTCTTTTGGAGGACAGTCCACTAGCTCCCAAGTATTCGCTTCCATGATAGAAGCCATCTCATCATTTATGGCTCTCACCCATCGGTCTTTCTCCGGCCTGTCTATTCCCTCCGAGTATGACTGAGGCTCCTCTGGGTGAGATAGCTTTGTTACCTTGTGAGCAGCCTGTTTATCTTGTAGTCTTTTGCTGCTCTTACGTCCTCCCTCGAAGTCCGAAGCTGGAATGGAGGGAAGTCTTGGATTCCTCTGCAATGTCTCATCATTCCCCTATCCATGAAAGCCGGTTTTGGCTCCTCTTCCTCTCTCTCCCCAAAGTGTGTAGAAATATGAGGAGATTCCGGTATATCTCCCCCATCTTGGATCTCCCTTGAATCTGCAATCACGGTTTTACTTGTGTCCTTTCTGGGAAGATCGAAGTTATCCTCACTCTTGGACTCAAAACTGATTCTAATTTTCTCGGTGTATTTAAAAGGATCAAATGACTTCCCTTCATCCATGACAACTAGGAGCTTTACCAGAATAATATCTTTTTTAGCTAAGTCATAGACTCTATATCCCTGACATTGTCATCGTATCCCACAAAATATCCAGGTTTTCCTTTAGCATCTAGTTTCCAGTTTTTTTTATTTGTGTCAAGACTATAAACTTGACTACCGAATACTTTCAAGTGAGAAATATCCGGTTTCGTTCCAACCCATCTCTCATAAGGTGTCATTCCTTTGACGTCCGTAGTGAGGTCTCTATTCTTAATGTAGTTAGCACAGTTCATGGCTTCTGCCCAAAATCATCTTCCTATTTTCTTATCTGCCAACATACTACACACACTATCTCCCAAAATCCGGTTCAACCTCTCAGCTAACCCATTTTGTTATGGATTATTCGGTACAGTTTTCCGATATTGAACTCCTCATCTCTCAAGTATTCTTCAAACTGGTTAGAGGTGTACTCTCCCCCATTACCACTTCTTATTCTCTTAATGGGGGTTCCGTGCAACTTTTCACTCCAGGCTTGGTATTCTTTGAAGTACTTTGGTGTTTCAGACTTTGTTTTGAGGAAGTAGACTCTAGAATATCTAGACCAATCATCAGTAATTGTCAGCATATACCTGTTCCCCCCAACCGAAGGTACTCTTGCTGGTCCCCAGATGTCTGTGTGGACCAGATCTAATACTTTATCACCTCTATACGTGGCATTTTTGAGAAAGGGAAGTCTGTAAGCCTTACCTTGGGCACAGCCACTACAATCATCCATCATTTCCTTATCCCCAAACTGAATGCCTTCTACTACACCCAGTTTTTTCATTTCCCTCAGCCTATAAAAATGCACATGCCCCAACCGCTTATGCCAAATCATCAAGCTTGAGACACCACCATAGTAAGCACTTTTCTTTTCATTACTGAGGTTAAGCCTAAACATTCATTGGCTACGCTTATCTGCTGTGAAGTAAACTTCATCTCCATACTTAGCTGTAAAGATTCCCTTTCTAGGAAAGGTATCAAAATCTTTGTCATCTAATACAGAAGTAGACACAAGATTTTTACTTAGCTGAGGAATGTAAAGCACATCTGAGAAGGTGAGTATAGAAGTCTTACCCTTTACTAAAACTTTTAGATCTACCGATCCCACTAGATGTGTGGTAACAACTCTCCCATCCCCATACTTTATTTCTACAGTAGGGATCTTTCTTAGCTTAGTGAAGAGATGCCTATCACTGCACATATACATGGATGCACATGAATCAATGATCCATCCTTCCTCAGAAGCTTCCCGAATGGCTCTAAGAGCACACTTTTGTTTCCGAGGAATCTCCTTCTCTTCCAAATTCTCGTCAAATACAAGCTCCCCATCCTCCTACTCAGAAGACTCTCCTCCTCAGTCTCTCCTTTCATTCGTGTGACCACAAGTGCCTTCTTCTTCCCTCCGGAAGAACCCCCTCAACGGCTTTCTAGGAGCCTCAGCTCCGACAACTTGATCGAATCAGCTATGAAGTGACCCGACTTTTTGTAGAAATGGCAAAGACCCTTTGGAGGCCTAGGTTCTCCACATTGGTCCTCTTTGAAGATGTTGTACGGCTTCTTCGGATCCTTCCTCCACCGGTCTGTTCCGGCAGCTAGAGCTTGAAAGCTCTTCCCTCCTCTGCGGATCTCGATGATGTTCTCCTATACAAGTATCATTTTGACCACGGTGTTCCACTTCCAAGAACTATCATCCATTTCTTGCACTCGGTACACTATGTTTTTATACTCCTCAGGGAGCTTCATGATGAGAGTGTTGACTTTCATCTTCATAGTGCCTGTCCATCCAGCACTCTCCATCTCCATATAAAGGCAAGAGAGATCACTAGAGTAATCTAACATCTTCCCTCCTTTCGAACTGTAACTCCCCAACCTTTCTTCCACCACCTGCAGCTCTTAAATGGTACCATCTTTATAGAACTCCACTAAAGTCATCCACAACTCTGCGGCCTTGAAGATGTGAAGATGAAAGGTCGTTAGAGCTTGAGTGAGGTGCCTCATAATGAAATGTCTAGCATTCATGTTGGTGTAGTCCCACATTTGAATATCGTTTTCCTCGGTCTTCACGACCACCACTCCGGGTGCCGTGGCAATAGGAGTAAAAGGTGTCTCTTTTCCTTTCCTTTTTTCGAACACACTGGTGTCCCCATAGTGTGTCTCCTCCGTTTGGAGCAGATGCTGTTGAAAAATACGTCACTCCATCAAACCCTGGTGGGGTTCCCTAAGATGAAAGTTTCACTTTTCCACTGACGATATCGCAATATCGTTTTTCACACAATGCCCCTATCATCATGGCTTCCCAGTAAATGAACCCAGATCCGTTGAAGATGGGCACCCTAGAGGGTGGGCCCATAACCAGCAATTCTGTGTCCCCCATTGGATCACTAAATTTACTAAGCCTCTAGATAGCTTTTGGATAGCCCTCTTGCAAACAGGATCTCTGCTACTCAAGCAAGTAAATAGACAATCTAACTGCACCCTGTGCAGTCTGGACTCCCCTAAGTCCACAGCAAAAAGAATCACTGAAAATGCCCAACCAGGCAATTAATTATCAAGTGGCATAGATGCCAATATTTATACAAGCTTGTTGGGAGAGAGGCGGCTACCTCCTCAATTCTCTAAGTTCTAAACCCCTCACTCAACCCCTATCTACTAATGTACGAACCAATCAGAAGACTATTCAATACAAAAAGGTACTACGGCCGATGTATTTTTTGTACGGCTGGTGTACCACAAGGCCCTGGAGGGGACGTCTATCTCCTTCGGACTCGTCTTTATGCTCCCCGGGATCCCCGCTTCCCAATGATATCTTGCCATGTGTAGACAAGTCATGTCACATCCGAAAACCGCCATGATGGCCATTTCGAGATCCCGATTATGATGTGGGCCGTCGTACCTAAACTGGCTTTTAATGTTCGTCGTCGAAAATAACAAATGTCTGGCACATTTGTTTCGTGCGCACTAAAACCCAACTAGTTCCTATGTCTTTAATTTGGTATTCCGTTAATCGGATTAATGATCTAGCTAATGTTTAAATAGCTATCAAACCCTATGTATCCTTACGGATTACAACGACAGACCGGTAAGAGCTGACAGCTACGCCTCGCTCTCCGGTCGGAGGTTCGAGTCCTGCCGAACTCAACCTTTTGTTGAGAGTGACTTAGGTCACTCTTTAGTCCTGCCTATGGAGCTGAGGCAGCCTTCGCTCCATCGCCCTCTCTTTCCTTCACTAACTACGACAAGTATGGAGGATAGAGAGAGAAGGTGGAGGCAGATTGCGTGTGCTTATTCTTTTAGCTATTTTAGCTAATTAAAACCTAGAAAATACTTTCCCTAAATGTAGTGATTTCAACATAATGAAACTGGAATTGTGGGAGGATTTCGAAGGTCTCGCGGCAAAACTCTTGGAACTCTTAGTGGAGTGAGTCTCTCCATTAGAGGAAAGATGGTGGCTATCTTTCTGCTCATCAAACTTACCTTGGAGGTCATGGTATTTCATATCCAAGAGACCTATGTGATGATCGGCGACTGCCAGCCGTCGCCGAGTGATCGGCCATCTCAAATCTTCATTCCTTCCCTCTATAACATTCTCTAGTGCTAATGGTTGCGATTGGGGAAGATCTAATTCCTCTAGTGCCGTACTTTAGGGAGCCGCGGATGGTGCTTCCTCTTCTTCCATTTCGAGGTTCCACTAAGGCACCTTTCTTAGCTTGAAGGATGAGTGTTTCCGAACCACTCGGGCTTGCTGCAGCGCGTTCTTTCGGGCTAGTTTTAGCGTCGTACCGCGGGTGTGACTTCGGCTCTTGTAATGTTGTGGTGGTGATGGACGTCCCATGGGTGATACTGCCAGAGTAGGCTGGGAACATCCACACGATAGCGGTAGTGGTCCTCAACCACCTCTACAAACAGCAAGGAGTGAGGGTTTAGTTTCACGTAGCCCTTCTGATTGTTCCCCGGATCTGTCGTCCGCATGAAATTCCACACAGGGTGATAAGGAACATTAGTAGGGATGTTGAGTGGTTCTCCAGACTTCCCCGTGCGCCACTTTGCTAGCCACTTCGATGGTTTAGAATAGAGCCGTTTTCCAAAACAGAAGGTGAGATCGGGGTTTTCGGGATCGGCATGCTGTGGAAATAAGTAATCGGGAATTTCTTCCTCTCTTTTGATTTCTTTCTCCGTTTCCCTTACTTCTCGTGGGAGTACATATACATCGTTCTCGTTAGGGAACCGCTCTTCTGCCCTCTTGTTAGAGTTTTTCAGAGATTGCTCATATGTAGTGCTCTCCTTCTTAGGGTCCCTCCACACCTCCAAATCAGAGGCGCATTTCTCCTCTGGTGGGGGTGTTTAACTCTTCTCGGGTTCTTCAGCTTCTAAGAGCTCATGGTCGCCTTCGTCCTCTAGTTCACCCTCTCGGAGCGGATTGTACTCAGGTTCCTTTGAAATTTGTGATCATTCACCCCCACTGCTTTCACTTGCCTCCCCCCCCTAGCAACGGTTGGAATATCCCTCCTCCGCTCCTCCTCATCAAAGGCCTTAGCTGCGGCCAGAAGTCTATCCTAGCGAGACATCTCATCATTTCCCTTCTGCACTAACCTTTTTCTTTTTAATGGTGGTCAGTGAAATTTTGTGGTCTCCATTAACCCATAGAATGAGCACCTTATGTAAAGCCTCTAGGATAATATTTGACCCTTTCAGTTTCCTACTTAATAATTGCGGCCCAGGCACACAAATATTCTGACCACCCTAACTCTTGTGAGGACAAGACTCTCGTGAGTCAAACGCAAAAAGAATCAGTGAATTTTCTCCCCTGAGCTGTAAGTTATGGTTGGCCAAAGATGGCCTATAAATACAAAAGGTCACCTGGAGAGAGGCGCCTCGAACACGCTAAGTCCCTTCACTCCTACTCATAACTACTTACTGCTCAACCCTCGCCCAATCAAAAGGGTGTATAGTAAAATAAGGTACGGTGGCCGATTGTACTTTTTGTACGGCCATTGTACAACATGGCCTTCTGGTTGACACTTGTCTATATAGGAGCCATCGTTCCTCCTCCTATCTTTTCTGGCGTCCAAAGATGTGGCGCCACGTGGCACAGCGTGCCGCTATGTTTGAAAGCCGCCAAAGATTCATTTGGGTTAGGCGGGGGCGAGGATGTCCGTCTTATCAGGTATTTTACAGGGTTAGATTTGCATTCGCGAGCGCCGTTTGACTATAGATGCCTTTGCGTCAATTTTGGTCTGATTTAATGAAAGTGACGTTTTGCGTGACACTTTAAATACTTAACAAACTGGATTTGTGTATCGTTTGGTTATTCCATAATGGTTAAGGCGTACGTCTATGTGATACTTCACTGACTTAGGTTCAAATTTGGTTTAGGGTCACATTTTGGCAATCTATCAATTTGTCTGCCTGTCACCCTGTTTCTTTCTGACTATGGCGGCAGCCATGAAGAATCTCACTCACTCTCTCTTCACTCTAGATTATAAATTAAGAAGTGAGTATTAATTACTTTTTTTCAACCCTCCCCTTAATTCTTAGTTAACTTTTAATTTAAGTCCACAATTTTCTCTGCAAAATTTTAACTTAGGAGAAGGTATCAATTTTGTCATCATGTCTGCAATTATCTCTTTATCACTTTTAGAGAACCAGTTCAATTATTTTATTCTCAACCTTCTCTTTGACAAAGCTTAGTCTTATATCTATACGTTTAGCTTTGAAATGGTGTTTTGGATTAGCTACGATAGAGATAGCAGTTTGATTATCACAAAAGGCATTTTGAGTCCTAGATTTCATGAACCCTAGTTCTTCGAGTAGAGATTTTACCCACATTAACTTTTTAGTGGCATCACAAAAGCCATGTATTTAGCCTCCATAGTGGACTGAGCAACTACTTTTTGTCGTTTGCTACTCCAACAGCATGCACTAGATCTAATTTGCAACACATTTCCAGTTGTACATTGTCTCAAAGGCACATCCCTTATACTGGCATCACTCCAAGTGGTGATGTCAGTGTGCTCTCTTCCCAAATGCAACCATAATTCCCTTGGTCCCACTAAATATCTCATCACTCTTTTGGCTGTTTCCCACTCTCTTTTCCTAGGTTCATTTAGACTTCTACTGAGAACGCCTACAGTCGCAGCTATGTTCGAACGTGTACAATTCATAAAGTAAATTTAACTGCCTACAATTTGCGTATAAGGATATTCTTCCTTTAACCTCTTTTCTTCCTCATCCATCTTAACATTCAAAATCAATATCTCTCCCTCTTCACTCTCCTCTTCGATACTTTCTGTAGATCAATGGGAGTGGCACACCCATTTGCTTTCTCCATCGGAAACTTTTCTAGCATATTACCAATAGTTTCTTTCTGAGTGAGTCGTATAATTCTATTCCCTCTATCCCTCTCCATTTAAATCCCCAAAATGTATTTTGCTTCATCGAGATCTTTTATGTCAAACCGACTTCTCAAATCTTGTTTGAATTTGTTAATTTTATCTAAATACTTGCTTAAGACTAACAAATCATCAACATAAATAGCAATAAATATCACTCCATTTTCATCTTCAAATATATATAGGGAGTGATCTAAACTTATTTTAATGTATCCCAAATTTGTCAAAAATTCGTCCAATTTTATGTTCAATTGCCGCGGGGCTTGCTTAAGGCCATAAAGTGATTTTATTAGTTTGCACACCTTGCTTTCTTCTCCACTTTCCACGAATCCTTCTGGTTGCCTTTTGTAAATTTCTTCTTCCAACTCTCTGTATAAGAAGGCGGTCGTAATATCCATCTGGTGTATTTCCATATCCTCTAGTGCGGCTAAACTTAAGAGGATTTTGACAGAAGGGAATCTGACTACGGGTGGAAAGGTTTCTTCATAGTCTATTCTTTCTTTTTGAGTATAACCTTTATCAACCAACGTAGCCTTATATCTTTCAATGGTATTATCTGGGTTTAGTTTAAGCTTAAAAACCCACTTACATTTAATCGGTTTTTGGTCCGGTGGACAATCTACCAACTCCTATGTATTGCCTTTTTTATAATAGAGGCCATTATTTCATTGATGGCAGTGATCCACCGGATGCTTTCTGGGGTATTTATGGCCTCTAAGTATGTCTGAGGTTTTTCAGGGTGAGACATCTTTGTGAGTTTGTTATTTACATGTCTTTCTTGAAGCCGTTTACTGCCTTTTTTTCCTCTTTCAAAATCTGACGCCGATATGGAAGGCATCTTCGGGTTTCGTTTAAGAAGATTTTCATCTCCATTATCTTCTAATTCCGGTGTTTGATCAAGTTCCTCGTTGGTTTCCACTTCGTATTATGGTGTTACCTCGTATGTTGTCTTTTCGTCTTTCTCTTTAGGCACATCTGCAGATTTTTCCTTCTCTTCATTTCCGAAGTCAAAGTCAAAATACTTACCCCGATTCAAATCTGATTTTGACTTTTTTGTTAGATTTAAATGGATCAATAGACTTTACTTCATTCATCACCACTATGTGTTTTACCAAAATGATATCTCTATTTTTCAAGTAATGCATTCAATATCCTTTTGTGCTCTCATCATATCCTACAAGATATCTTGGTTTCCCTCTTCTCTCTAACTTCAATTTGGTCTTATCGAAATTCAAACAGTAGACTTAACTTGCGAACACTCTCAAACTAGACAAATCTGGTTTTCTTCCCGTCCACCTTTCATACAGAGTTTCCTCTTTATTTGTTGAAGTTAACACTCTATTTTTGATGAAGTTAGCATAGTTCATAGACTCAGCCCAAAGCTGCAATCCTATTATTTTATCAGTTAACATACTTTTGGACATATCTCCTAAAGTTCTATTCACTCTTTCTGCTACTTCATTTTGTTCTGGATTATAAAGAACAGTTTTCTCATGATGGATTCCTTCTTCTTTAAGAAATTCTTCAAATTCCTTTGAGGTTTATTCTTTCCTATTATCATTTCTTATCTCTTTTATTGAGGTTTCATGTAAATTTTCACTCAATACTTTGTATTCTTTGAAAACATCTTGGAACCTCTTACTTATGTCTAAGAAAATATACCTTAGTGTATCTAGACTAATCATCTGTAATGGTTAGCATCCATCATTTCCCCCCATTTGAAGCATACCTAGCTGGTCCCCAAACATCACTGTGAACTAGATCTAATTCTTTCTCTCTTTTAAATGTGGATGCCTTTGGAAATGGAAGTCTATGAATCTTTCCTTGGGCATATCCACTACAATCATCTGAGGTCTCATCTCTCCAAACTTAATTCCATCCACTATTCTTTTTATCTTCACTTTCTTTAATCTATCTATATTCACATGCCCCAACTTTTTGTGACAAAGCATCATATCACTTCCACACTAGTAGAGAACACCCTTTTTATTGCAAAGTACAATTCTGAACATTCTTTGACTACCCATTTCACCTATGAAATACACCACATTATCAAAGCTAGCTGTGAAGATTCCTTTCTTAGTTTCGGTTTCGAACTCTTTTTCTTCTAGAACAGTTGTAGAGACTACATTCTTCCTAAGTTGTGGAATGTAAAGAACATCTGAATGTGTTACAATTGAAGCCTTTCCATCAAGTAAAACTTTTAAATCAACCGATCTAACAAGACTTCTGATTTCTACTCTACCATCTCGATACTCTATCGCAACTGTTGGAATTTTTCGTAATTTAGTAAACCACCTCTTATCCTTGGACAAATGTATTGAGGCCTTTGAGTCTATGATCCACCCATCCTTAGGTGGGTCCCTCTTACCTCCGAAAGCACACTTTTATCTCCGTAGAATGTTTGCATGTTTCTCAATGGTTTTTGTTTTAAAAAGAAGCTCCTCGAACTCCTCTTCCAGTTCGGTTACGTCATTTTCTTCCTCATCATGAACTTGAGTCAGAAATGCCTTTTTCTTTCCTCCATCTTTTGAGGAACCTTGTCCATCTTTTAGTCGGAGATCTGCAAACTTGACATAATCTGCCATATAATGTCCTGGTTTCTTGCAGAAGTGACATAATCCACCTCGAGGAGCTCCTCTCCCCAGTCGATCAAATTTGCCACCTATTTGTCCTTTTCCTCCAAAGTTTCGATAGGGATCCTTTCCTTTTTCCTCATCACGCTTTTGCCAATCAGATCTTGCAGCCAATGCTTGATCATTTAGACTTCCTCTCATAAGTTCTATGGTACTCTCTTTCACTAAAATCATCCCCATTGTATCATCCCTATTCTAATTGCTATCACCTAGATCCCGCAACCGATTAATGATATTCTCATACTCTTCAGGTAGTTTCATTATCCTTGTATTTACTCTTTGCCTCTTAGACCGTGGGTTACTTCCGCTCTCTAGTTTCCCAAATAATGCTCCTAAGTCATTACAATAATAATTTATACTTCCTCCCTTGTTAGTATAAGCTGAAATATTATTTTGTGCCAGCTGTTGCTGCTGCAATGACCCACTCTTATATTTGTTTACTAGAGATACCCAAATCTGAAAGGAAGATTGACATGCATAAGGGGAATGGCAATACCCTTCACTACACTTTTGAGAATTAAGAGCTTCGCCACCTTGTCCTTATAGTTCCAATTTCATATTCTGACCGTTTAGTCTGACTTCTTGTCACCATTGCTGGTGGTGTTGTTGTCGGTATCGTCCTTCACAATGAAGTCCTTTGAGAAGCAACTCGTCCTTTTTCTCCTTCCATGATTATTTCCTCAGCTACCTTGTCGTCGTTCGTGATGGTGGTTGTTATTTTAACAGCTGTTTTGATCGAGGTGCCGAAAAAACGTGTTCCTCCAAACCCAGGTGGAGGTGGGCATCGAATTTGCCCGGACACTATACCCCATAGGTGCTTCTCAAAAATTTCTCCCTCCATCATCATTTCCCAATAAAAAAAGTCTAATCCATTAAATATAGGCACCCTAGAGGGTGGGCCTATAACCTGAAATTTTGTGGTCCCTATTAACCCACACAATGAGCAGCCTATGTAAAGCCTGTAGGATAATATTTAAACCTTTCACTTTCCCACTCAATAAAAGCTACCTCGGCATTCAAATATTTTCACCACCCTCAACCCTCTGATGACAAGACTCCCCTAAGTCAAACGCAAAAAGAATCAGTGAATTTTATCCCCTGAGCAGTAAGTTATGGCTGGCCAAAGATGGCCTATAAATACAAAAGGTCACATGGAGAGAGGCGCCTCAAACACGCTAAGTCCCTTAACTCCTACTCACAACTACTTACTACTCTACCGTAGACCAATTAAAACGGTGTATAGTACAAAAAGGTACAGTGGCCGATTGTACTTCTTGTACGGCCATTGTACAACATGGCCTTGTGGTTGACACTTGTCAACATGGGAGCCATCGTTCCTCCTCCCATCCTTTCCGGCGTCCAATGATGTGACGCCACGTGGCACAGCGCGCCGCTATATTCGGTAGCCGCCAAAGATTCAGAAACAACCTGTTCCCTAATTTGTATAACGAAATAACGACGTCTTTGTACGACGAAATAAACAATAGAACTCTACGTTAAGCACTGTACAATTATTGCCGATAGTTGCCGGTACCGGTGTTCGATATTAACGGTTTTTTATTGGCGATAACACCTGTGTTGATATATTGTGCGAATACATCGATTATCGACAAGTAAAAAAAATGTGCATATTGATTACCGGCAACACCACGTCGACACGGAACAGTAGTGGAATGTATAAGTGAGATGTACCTCAAATTTTGTACTTATTGGGGTAAGGCAGGTAAGGGTACTTGCGAGAAATCGAGTTTCGATTAACTTTTACTTTTGTAAACGCGTATCGCGTAACGAGTAATAAGTTAGGAGCATGACATAACCCGGTCACGTATCAGGTATTCAAATTTTGAAAAAAAAAAGTAAGTGTCGGGTTTCTAAAATTTAGACTTTTGCGACCTCAGACCAATACCCGTCTGTACCCTAGTAAGTACAAAATTTATTGTACATCCCCCTCATACCTTCCACGGTAATAGAAGTACCAACTATAGTAATGTTAGATTGTATGGACACCAATGTACTGTACCGTAGTGGAATGTACATACGAAACCTTCATTTTTTTCGTTTTTTGCTTGCCCGGCCGTGCTCGACTTTTTTTTTAGTTATTTTGAAGCACCTAACTGAATTCGGCCGGCCCCCAAAATTCAGTACCCGAATCCGTTTCGGATCTGACGGGGCCCGCCAAGTACGGATTGGGAACGGATTCGGGTGCCCTATTGCGACCTTTGCTCCTCGCCTTCTCTCCCCTTCCAAGAAATTATAAAATTTTCGACATACACGCGTACAAAGTTATCGCGATGGTTGTCAATCCAATAATTACTGTCAACATGTCATAACTTCATTGTGATATTAAACTTCTCGATGTTTTCCATCGAACAATATATCGATTGTAGATAGATCAAAATGGCACATATCGAATCGGCACGAGGTTATCGATACGCAGCACTACTTAGAATAAAATTTAGACTTAGAAGAGGTGCAACGCTTTAGCTATTGGTTTGGCGACATCCAACAGGTGACTTTTGCTCAGAATTTACAAAACTGGTTTTAAAACCGTTTGGTTCAATTCGGTCTAAAACATGAGTGCTACATGGTATAGTGGGACTCTGCAGTCCGTATCATAAACAAATTGTACGAGAAAATACGTCAAAATACCATATCAAATATAATAATGTACTGTTATTTTTCGTAGTGTTGAGTATAGGTAGGGTTTTCACGATAACCGATATGTCTTTTTTTTTGGCTTACCGATAATCAATATATTGGGAATATACATCGTTACCGGTGTTATCGTGATAAAAAAGGTTTTCTATCGTGATAACACCGGTACCGATGGTTATCGACGACAAGTATACGGTTTTTCTATACAATTGTGCGTATAACTTTATGTACTAGACTACGTTATACAGGGTACGAAACAAATTTTCATACGGGGCATGCCACGCTATATACACTAAAATATATAGTATAGTATATTATAAAATACTATTTGCAATTTTGTGTCCTCCATTGGACTACAGAATTCAGGAAGCCTCTCAGTAGTTTTTAACTAACCCACTTGCAGCCACAACCACTACTTCCCCAGCAAGCAAATTGACAATCTAACTACACCACTGTGCAGTCTGGACTCCCTTGAGTTCGTAGCAAAAAGAATCACTGAAAACGGCCAACTAGCCGATTAATTATGGGGTGGCAAAAATGCCAGTTTATACAAACTCTCAATGAGAGAGGTGATTGTCTACAAAAAGTTTGTAAGTCCCAAACCCCTCTCACAATCCCTATCAACTATAGTACAATCTAATCAAATCATTATACAGTACAGAAAGGTACTACGACTGATGTACTTTCTGTAAGGCCTATGTACGACAAGGCCATTTGTTGAAAAGAGGTAATTAATAGTTCACTTCTCTATTTTAGTTTTACTTTAAAGAAAGTGAGTAAGGATCAAAGGCACACCATGGCAGCCGCAATATTTAAATGGCATATTTTGAAGTAGAGGATATTTTACTAAAATGTTGCCTAAGTCCAGATTTGAACCTGGGTCTGTGGACTTCTATATAGTGGTACGTCTTAACCACTAAGGCGTTATCGAAGCGATTTAAGTAACGGGTTTTAGAGATATATAAACATTAACGCAACAGCTAATTAACAGCAGACTAACCAAAAGGAGCAATTCATGCATGTACGCAAATCTGAACCGTGTAAAATATGTTTTGATCGGACGGCCGGCATTATAGCCGCCACGCGAAGTGAGCTTTTGGCGACATACGGAGATAACGTCACGCGGTGCCACGTGGCGCCACATTATTTGATAACGAAGAAGATGGGAGGAGGAACCATGGCTTCCGATTTGACAGGTGTGTCACCTTGTAGACCTTGTCGTACAATGGTCGTACAATAAGTACATCGCCCATTGTACCTTCTTGTACTATAAGTGTTCCTTCTGATTGGCTCCGTACATCAGTAGATAGAGTCTGTGAGAGAGATAGGACTTAAAAAAAATAAGAAGAAAGGACCCTCTCTCCCAGAGAGCTTTTGTACAAAAGGTCAACTTTGACCCTCCATAACTTACTTCTCATGGGAGCAAATTCAGAGATTCTTTTTGCTATCCACTCAGGGAAGTCTTGTCTTCACAGAGGTGAAGTTTGTGAGAGTTTTTTTCTGCCAGGGTGGCATTTATTTTTGCTGAAACACAAAGGGTTCAGGGTTATCCTAGAGGCTTCTTGGAAGCTGTCCACTTTGAGGACTTATGGAGGTCTCACAGTTTCAGGTTATGGGCCCACCCTCTAGGGTACCAATCTTTAATGGAACAGGCTTCATATTCTGGGAAAGTATGATGAAAGGAGCTCTATGCGAAAAAAGGTTTTGGGGGATAGTGAGTGGACGGTTGGGGCGTCCATCAAGTCTTGGAATTCCTCCAGGGTTTGGAGGAAGCAGATTCACCAGAAAAGAGGATCCACCTTCAACGGAGGAAACAAAAGAAGGAGAGGTGGTGGACAAAGGAAAGGAGAAGGAGGCGACCACACCAATAACAACTGGTTCGGCATTCATGTCACCTATTCCGAGGAACGAGGAGAATGATACTGAAACCTGGGACTTCAACAATATGGCGGCAAAGCACTTCATCCTACGCCATCTCACTCAAGGACTTGCATGTCCTCATTTGCAGGTAGAAAGGGCATCTGATCTTTGGATGGCTCTCATAGAGATATACCGAAGTGGTACGATTCAGCAACAACAGTTGGCTGATCAGAAAGTTAAGGAGTATGTTTACAAAGGGGGGAAGATGTTGGATTTTTGCAATGAGCTTGCTACACTCTTCATGGAGCTAAAGAGTGCGGAAAAAGACTTTAGTGAAAAAGAAAAGGATAACTGTTTACTGATGAAGTTACCCGATGAGTTCGAGAACATAGTCAACCGTGTGCAGGACTTGCCGTACTCAAGGCGGATATGGAACTCAGTGGTAGGGATGATTCTCGTTCGGGAGAATACGATTGAGATCCGAAGGGGAGGAAAGAGTGGCCAAGCCTTGGGAACTGCGACGGATTGGAGGAACAAGGATTCCCGGAAACCATTCGGAAGCTATGGGGGGAGGGAGCAGAAAAATCAGACCGACGAGTTTGGACCAAGGGCTCCCAAAGGTTTATGTCATTTTTGTAAAAAACCTTGGCACTATATGGCAGAGTGCACTAAGCTAACCGAGCTTTGGTTAAAGGAGGGGCAGACCGGTGGTACCCCGAGAGGAAAGAAAAAGGCCTTTGTGACACAGGTACATGAGGCGGAATCCGAGGACGAGGACGATGAGCTCTTTTTAGATGAGGAGTTGGAGGCGAAAAACGAGGTCGAAATTCCACAAAGGCAGAAATGTGCTTACGGTGGATTGAAAGGTGAAGCAGGCTG
>JBBHKE010000363.1:131163-136480 GCA_037447655.1 Zygnema cylindricum | reverse complement strand
CCCCCCCCCCCCCCCCTCCCTCTCCCCCCCTTCCCTTCCTCCTCCTCCCCCTCTCCCTCTCCTCTCCTTCTATCTCTCCCCCTATCCTCTCTCGCATTTCCCTCCCCTCCCCCTTACACGTCTTTTTTTGCCACAATTTATTTACTTAATTAAACCGTGAGCAAGCTCATATCTCCCCTCCCTCCCTCCCTCTGACCCGTCTTTTTTTGCCACAATTTATTTAATTAATTAAACCTTGAGCAAGCTAATATCTCCCCTCCTTCCCTTTGTTATTTTGGAAACCATTAGTCCTATCTTTATCTAGTGTGTGAGAAAGAGATTCAGGACTTGGTCACTTTTGTGTATAGACTGAATTATAGGAGACAGGTGTTAGTGTGGTATGTAACTCTGAAGGGAGTACACAAGCTTGGTACACTCCAGGGACACGTGTCACACGTGTAAGTCCGTGAGACGGCGGACAGAGTCAGCCGTCATTTTGGAAGTAAAAGATTGACTCCGCAGTCATTTCAGGTACTTATCACTTTGGCGGCATTCAGATTTTAGTTTAATGTAAATATTTTCGGCAGAAAGGGTTTAGGGTTTAGGGTTTTAGTAGACTCACTTATATATATAGGATTTAGATTACTCTTGTAGGTAAGAATTCCTTATATGCAAAAACTGTGAAGCAATTTTTGGGGCTTATCACTTAGAAAGATCATTGTGATCTTTTGGCGGAACTGTTCGAAATTCTGCATGTGGGTTCCTTGTGTTTTTGCATGTGGGTTCCTTGTGTTATTGTCTTTACTTTGGCAAATTTGCAGACCTAGGTTTGGTTTGCTTGAGACTTCATTGTGAAGTCAGAGTCTGTGGGTTTATTATGAGAGTTTCCTACTGTGTGTCTGTGTGTCTGCGTTATTATTATGGCAACTGGTGGTGCTTCTTCTACTTCTTCTGTGACACCAGCTGCCTCATTACAACATGTTACGGGCCCGCCCTCAAGGATCCCGGTGTTTAATGGGCAAAAATATGAGTGTTGGGGTGATTTGACTAAGTCCTACCTTAAGCAAGTAAAATTGTATGATGTGGTTTCCGGTGCTCTTCCGAATACAGATGCAGATTTTGACAATAAAAATGAAGATGCATTGCATGTTCTCAAATTTCTCTTGTCAGAAGATCTGAACATGACATATATCCATATCTCTACGGCATCTGAAATATGGATGGCTTTGCGAGAGTCTTATGTCCTAGCTAATGAGCAAAATGAAGTTATAACTGCTGGAAAATTTTGGGATTATAAATATACCGGATGTGATATGAACTCATATTGTAATGGCCTGAAACTTCTATTGTGCATGTTCCGAGGGGAAATTTCCTCCATATCATCAAGCTATGATTTTAATGAGAGGGCTTCCTATTGAATATAAAAGAGCTGCAAAACAGTTAAAAAGGTTAGAGAAGAGTAGATGGAATATAGCTGTAGCGGAAGCTTATATTTTAGAGGAAGAGGCTACTCAGATAGCCCTGAACGGTGGAAATTCAGCAGTAGCTTACAATGCTCAAACATATAGGCGGGCTAGATTTTCCGGAAATAGAAATTTCAACCCTAATCCGAATTACAGGTAATATGATAGGTGTGTCTATTGTTTTGGTCAAAGGTCATGTTTTCCGGCTGTCTCCGGCATTTATAAAAGCGTGTGAAACAAGAAATTATCGTGCGGGATGGAAGGTGCGACAAGAGGATTCATCATCAAAATTGCAGGCATCAAAACTGCCGGTTAAAAATGCGGCGTTCTTTGCAATCGACAAGACGCCACAAGACAAACAAGCGGAAGAAAAAGACGATGTGGTTAGATTTCCACAATCAGATGATGATGAGTTCTTTGCACTTGCAAAGGATCTCATGGAGGGACCTCAAGAGAATGGGTGGATTATGGACTCCGGGTGCTCCTCCCACAGGTGGGGCAATCGAGTTTACTTCAAAACCCTTACTCCAATTCCCACTCGTCGGATTTATTACGCAGATGACAGTGGTGTGGAGGCTACGACAAACGGGAGTGTGGAGTTAGCATGTGACATCAATGTTCAGATTGTAAAGAGAACCTTACATGATGTTCTTTATATTCCAAAATTTAAAAAAAAATTGTTTTCCACTTTAGTAGCAGAAATGAAGGGATTTGAAATTTTGCAGAAATATGGGAAAAAAGTAGTAAGCAAAGATGGAAGAGTAGCCTTAGTAGGAACTCGAGGCCCAAACTTGTTATACCGGATAGACTTGGCTAATGAAATTGACTTTGCATACTCCATTGTCCTTCCGGAAAATGTTTTGTGGCATAAGAGACTCGGTCATGTTCATCATGAAAGGCTTGATAAAATGGTAAAACAAAATATGATAGGTGTAAAATTAGGACAAAAAGATTCTCATGTTTGTGATGGATGTGCTTTGGGAAAGCTTCATAAGCTGCCCCTTAGGCAGCGGATAACATGGCCACGGATTTGCTGCAAATAATTCATTCTGATGTATGGGGACCGTCAAAAGTCTCTTCACTTAATGGCATCCGATTTTTGGTCACTTTTACCGATGATTTCTCAAGATTTAGCAAAGTGTACTTTATGAAAAAAAAGAGTGAAGTGTTTAATCACTTCAAGCATTTTCGGGTTTGGGCGGAAAATTTTCGGGTTTTCACGAGAAGCCGATTCTTTCCCTTCAGTCCGACAACAGAGGTGAATATTTTTCCAATGCATTTTCAGATTATTTAAAAGAAAATGGCATCTCTCATCAGTTTACAGTTCCCTATACTCCTGACCAAAACGGAATATCTGAAAGACTTAATCGAACTTTAACGGAAAGTGCAAAATCTATGATGTTAGATAAAGGTATAGATTTTAAATTTTGGGGTGAGGCTTTCTCTTGTGCTTCGTATATTACGAATATAATAGAAACTAGAGCGGTCAAAGGGAAAAACACCCTATGAAGTGTGGACTGGAAAGAAACCTAGTGTAGTCACTTCCGGGTTTTTGGTAGTAAATGTTTTGCTTTAGATAATCGTCATATTTCTAAGCTTAGTCCGAAATCTATTCCCGGGGTATTTATGGGATATGATGATGAGTCTGTAGGCTATAGAGTATACAATACGGATAGAAAAACTCTTCAAGTTGCTAGAAATATTCAGGTTAAGGAAAAGAGTCAATATGTTAATGTTTTTGGCATGACATATTTTGAAAAAAATGTCAAAATTCAAGAATATGTAATTTTTGAAAATCTTCTTCTTTCTTCTTCTACAAATTCTTCCTCAATGAATGGAGGATCAACTCCTACTCTTACTTTAGACAATCCGGATGTTCAGCTTGTACAACAAACTGGACATCCTACTCCTCCTCCAAGAGGTAAAGAGGTA
This sequence comes from Zygnema cylindricum, assembly GCA_037447655.1. Taxonomy (NCBI): domain Eukaryota; kingdom Viridiplantae; phylum Streptophyta; class Zygnematophyceae; order Zygnematales; family Zygnemataceae; genus Zygnema; species Zygnema cylindricum. The sequence continues at coordinate 133,106 of JBBHKE010000363.1, read as the reverse complement.
AAGTCTCTCCTTCAAGAACTACATTTCATGCAATCTGGACCTCAAATAGTATGGTGTGACAAACATGCAGCTATAGCCATTGCATCTAACCCAAGTCATCACTTCAAAAGCAAGCACATTGATATCAAGCTGCACTTTGTAAGAGAGAAGGTGATGAACAGAATTTTAAAACTCAGTTATGTGCCGGATGAGAAGATGGTAGCAGATATGATGACTAAGCCTCTACCTGCACCTAAATTGCAGTTTTGTAGAGAGGCATGTGGACTTAGTTGCTGAGAGAGTCTAAAGGTTTAGGGGAGTGTTGTTTTGGAAACCTTTAGTCCTCTCTTTATCTAGTGTGAGAGAAAGAGATTCAGGACTTAGTCACTTTTGTGTACAGACTGAATTATAGTAGACAGGTGTTAGTGTGGTATGTAACTCCGAAGGGAGTACACCGGCTTGGTACACTCCAGGGACACGCGTCACGCGTCAGTCCGTGAGACGGCGGACAGAGTCAGCCGTCATTTTGGAAGTAAAATATTGACTGCGCAGTCATTTCAGGTCTGTCAGATTTTAGTTTGATGTAAATATTTTCGTCTGATAAGGTTTAGGGTTCTAGTAGACTCACTTATATGTATAGGACTTAGATTACTCTTGTAGGTAGGAATTCCTTATATGCAAAAACTGTGAAGCAATTTTTGGGGTTTATCACTTATAAAGATCGTTGTGATCTTTTGGCAGAACTGTTTGAAATTCTGCATGTGGGTTCCTTGTGTTATTGTCTTTACTTTGGCAAATTTGCAGACCTAGGGTGTGTCTGGTTTGCTTGAGACTTCATTGTGAAGTCAGCAGTCCGTGGGTTTATCGTGAGAGTTTCCTACTGTGTGCCTGTGTTATTATTATGGCAACTGTTATTATTATGGCAACTGGTGGTGCTTCTTCTACTTCTTCTGCTTCTTCTGTGACACCAGCTGCCTCATTACAACACCCTCCCCCTCCTCCCTTCCCCCCCCCTTCTGTTTCCCTCCTTTGATCTCCACTTTTTTTTTTCCTTTTTCTCTTCCCTCTTTCTTTTTTTTTCTTTTTTTTCAGGCGCCAAAAAATTGTCTCGGAATCGGTATTTTTGAAGCAGTGGAAATTTTGGGGCAAAAGAATTCTTGGAAAAAGCATAAATGTGAAAGTTTTAGATTCTAACTTTTTTGAAAACCCCAATTTTAAAGATAATGGGGCCAAAATTCTTCAAAGAGATTTGAATTTCAGAAACGGAGACAGTTTTTGTGAAAATTTCTACGGAGAAAAAACAATGGTAATTTCGAATCATAAAGATTAATTTTTTTTTTCTTTTTGTTGTTCTTTTTTTTCTTTGTCTTTTTCCTTTTCTTTTCCGTTTTTATTTTTTGTTGAAAATGGATTACTGCAAAGTTGTTTTGAAGTGGTTTTGAAGAAAAGTTTTTTTTTTTTTTATGTATTGTTTTTTCATGGAATTCCTATCTCCATTGGAGTCTCTCAATCTCCCCTCTTTTCATACAGCCACTGCTACTGGATGTATAATTATTATTATTAATTTTTTTTTACCGACTAATATATGTTTTCTTTTTTTATATATCTTTTTCTTTTCGCAGAATTTTTACCTCCCTTGGAGTCTCCCCTTTTCTCCTCTTTTGATGAAAATCGCAAATGAAATCTCTGAAAAACTGCGATGGGACTTTGACTCCCTGCAGATAAGACAAAACGTTCAAATAAGACAAAATAACCATCTCCTTTTGGCTCGCAAGAAAAGCACAAATCGCAGCCCACTCGGAAACCCCCAATTAGAGAGGTAAACATTTACATTTTTACATTTTTTTTACCATCTCTTTTACCATTTTTTGCCCCATTTTTTTTTGTACCTTTTGTTTTACATTTTTTTTACCATTTTTTTAACCAGGTGTATGTATGTATGTATGTATATATATATATATATA
>JBBHKE010000363.1:116163-128663 GCA_037447655.1 Zygnema cylindricum | reverse complement strand
TAGTAATGTTCAAATATGTGGAAAAAGGTTCCATTTCGAAATTAAAGTTAAAGAAATGATTCTAGATTTTCATTTTTTTATTTTTTTATTTTTTTATGGACTTGTATAAAAGGTTTTTTAGGAAAATGGGAAAAACATATATTTTTGTTTTTTTTGTTTTCAATTCCTAGTTGTATGAGCGGGAGAGGGGAGAGAGAGGGGTAGAGGGGGAGAGGAGGAGAGTGGGGGAGAGGGCGAGAGGGGGAGAAAGGGAAAGAGGGGGGTGTTAAGGGAAAGGTAGCGTTAATGTTTTTTGTTATTTTCATGTCTATTCACAGATTTCAAACATTTTCACTTTTAGTTCGTCTTACAGTCGTTTTGTCTTTTGTGCAAATGTATTTCGTTAATCATCTGTTTCCAATTATGTTTGTCGATAAGTTTCGGTTTCAGTTACTGTTGTATTTCACCCTTTACTTACGCGAACATTGGTACCAGATTAAGGTTTTTCCATTGATACTACATTAAGATTTGTAAAAAGTACGTCATACTTTTTCAGAGATACCAGATTAATATTTTCCATTGATACGAGATTAAACAGTGCACTTTAAGAGCACATTACTATCTACAGTAATTAGTTTAGAACTGTAAGACTTTGTACTTCCCAAATTTATATACTCTTCAAATGAATTTAGAGGTTTTTTATGTTTGCATTCATAACGTTAAGCATTCCACTTCCATTACGTTATAGGCCCACTCATATCACTTCCAATAATATACAAAAATTTGACGGGCACTTTCGGCCTTCTTTACTGGCATATCCAAATCTTTTGTTATAAACTCTATTATAAATTCTTTTGGCCCTGATGAGGATAGAGCCAAAAAGACAAGGGACTTGTCGAATGGAAGCAAAAGATAATAATGCGCACGCCTGCCTCGGTATGGCTTTGACCACAACATGAACTTGGTTTGGTCACGACGCCTCTACCATTGTTGAAGCTTGGACTCGTCTTACTGTTGTCTATGTTTAAACTGGACGAAAGTCTACGTTTACGCCGTCGTATCCGAAATCGGGCCTTCATCAACTTCATGAAAAAGCTGACGGATTAATGCAAGACATTGTCAAACCCTGGTCTTGTCGAAGCTTCGTTTCCTCTCACGGTTATCCACGTAAAACTGGATAGGTGGTCCGTCGTATCCAAAAGCGAGCCTTTTCTGATTACAAGAAGAAGCTGACGGATTTCATCCTAGGTTGGATCACCTCAGTCGAACTCTCAATTCAAAAATGAGAAATCATCGAAGTATAACTTTCCCAATGAAGACTTGTCTTCCACTCTTTTTGGCGGACGACTCCAATCTTTTGCCTCATTTATATCCTCCATGTACAATTTAGCTCAATCTGTCCCTTTTCACTCTGTTTGCCCAAAACTACTCCACGAAGAAACAAAACTCGTCTCCTTCTTGGCTTCACACCTCTCCCACATCTATGCTTTTATTGCCAAAATTTTAAAAAATAACCACGGGGAGTGACACGTGTGTTTGTAATCATTGCAAGATTAAAGGACATATTGCCAAATATTGGAAAAAATTGGCCTGGAGAAAAGTAGTTAAGGTTACCACTCATGCCAAACCTGGCGTGGATGTTAAAGATGCAATAAGTAATAAGTAATACTTGATAAAAACAATTTTAATACAATAATAAACAATAAGCAATACATTCGCTCATCCCAACTCCTCCACCTCTCAAATAACTAACTCCCACCCAACCTCCCTCTTTTTCCCCAATTTTCCTTGCTTATCCTCCTCCACCTCTCTCCCTCGTGATTAAATTTACCTTCTTCCTCATCTACCTTTACTTTCTCGTTTTAGCTTGAGGGGGACTGTGAAGGGTATTTTAACGTTAGTTCCTCTCAATAATTTTCGGTAACTGTTCACTTCTATCCACTTTTGTATGTATCCTCATGTCTTCTATATGAATGCTAAATATACTTCATTAATTATTTGTTTTCAATGATGTTTGTCCATTAAATTCGATTTCACTTACCGATGACACCGCTCGCTACACAACATTTACATTAGATTAGGATCTTCTAGGATCTTCTATGATATTTAGGATCTCATAAGGTCTTCTAGGATCATCTAAGATCTTCTAGGATCTTTTAGGATCTTCTAGAAACAGTGCACTTTCAGCGAAGAAGACTATCCACTGTAATTACTAATATAAGACTTTGTATTTGAATGTCTATTCTCTTTTGAAGAGGTATCCCAAATTTGTATTCTCATAAAATACGCTGAGAGGCTTTTTATGGTTGCTTTCATGGCTTCAAGCACTCCAATTCTAACAGGGGAGAAGGGTCTAGAGGAGGAGGGAGGGAGAGGGGTAGAGGAAGAGGGGGGGAGAGGAGGGAGAGGGGGATTGGGGGAGAGAGGAGGGCTAGGGCAAAGAGATCGGAGAGGAGGGCGAGAGGGGGCAGAGGGAAGAAGGGGAGGGGAGAAAGTCTTAGGCTCGGGGTTAAGACGTCGACCCCCACTTGTGAGCCTCCTCGTCTCCATCACCCATAATGTCGTGGTGGCTTGGCAAGAGCCACGTGGCGAACCGGTACAAGTCGACGCGCTTAACATAGGACCATTTAACTTCATTTTTTGTTAAAGCCATTATGGAAAGTTATTAGATCAGATTTACACGTAAAATAATATCCAACATCATGTTGTGTGTACTGTAAACATCTATGATTTCAAATATAAGTTAAGGAGCATGCTAGGTTATTGTCAAACATCTATGGTTTCAAATATACTTCAAGGAGCAAGTTAGGTTATTGTCATACTTTTAAAGAATGTTTATAGAGTAAAGATGGTTTGGTAGGAAGTTTCTTAAGAAAGATTAGGTCGTCTCGGTGTTTCTAGTGTAAAAGTAAATTAGTGTTATTAACACTAATAAGGATGAGCGGTGTAGTCAACGTGGTACCACCAGTAAAGAAACACGTATGCAAAATTTAATGTACACCGTGAATCGCTATTAGTGTTTCTTCGTACACGCTTGTCCGCTTTTCAATTTGAGACCGCCAACTGGAAGTTAGGAATCTTACCTTTCAATTGCAACCGTCGGATCGACAATGTGACGGGTGTGTACGGAGAAAAGATGTTTTAAGTGGCGAAAAAAAACATTAACACTAATAACGCTACACGGTGTTGTTTACCTACTGCCAATAAATGACTCCGTACAATTACTGTACAGGCAACTCTGATGGAGAAAAAGCCTATTAGGGACTTTCACGCATATTATGGTAAACCATCATTGGCTCAGTTTACAATGATGACGGATTCTCTAAACTGAACTCGGTTTTGTCCAAAAATTATTGATTGCAATGATTCCAATCGATGCAATGATTGGAAATTCCGACGGCATGGCATGGCTATCTTCTTTACTTTGGCATGTTAGGGTTTAAGGGTATGTCCCCATGTGCATAAGTAAAGGTTTTTTTCTGTCGTTTTCCTGTAAAACTTAGCGCCGTAATGCCTAAGTTGCAACCGTACGAAGGTATCGCAAATTTGTAGAGTACAATTTGCGTCATCCTCGAGCTTAGGATGTACGAAAATTTGTCGTCTTGTGTTTTTGGACCCACTTCAAAGACAAAAAACGTCATCTTCAACCTTGCGTATAAAACACATGCGCGATGTGTTGTAAAACTAGGTATTTTCGATAAACAAATAGTAACATATATTCGCACGTGCTGTAATTTTCGAAAATTTTCATACGGTTTCCAAGGACAAAGAAAAGTACACAATTTGTTTGGTTTTGTTCGTTTTCGTCTAGTACGGATTTTTTTTTTGCAGGGGTCTTCAAATTCCGATGCCATTTCACGTCGACTGGACAGGAGACGTAAAGGCAAAGCGCATCTTCTTTAACCGTGAAACTGCACAGGCTGGAAGGTTGTACGTCTACAATGTCACGGTAAGACATGCGACGTCACAAAGCAGTTCCAAAAAATAATGTGCGACCACAGATTGTAGACGTTGACAGCCGTCTCAGGTATTGTCGAAGTATACAATCGTCACAAGCGTAAGTTACGATTTCATCCTTACAGACCATAGGGACACTTGAAAACCGGGTCCGGCGGATCCGTGTTAAAATATAAAGTAAGTTCGCTAAGTTACAAGTACATGGGGACATACCCTTACTCCAGATGGGTAATTTTCGGACCAGAGTACGGTCGTACGGCAACAGATTCGAAAGACAACAAAAATGCACTTATAAAAGTTCAATAGCGAAAAATCAGGTGGGTCACTTATTTTGGTACGCGTGTAATTACGAAAAAATTGTAAACTAAGGTTTTATATATAGTTGTTCACGACATTTAGTGCGAACGATTTAATCGCGACGAATTATACGTAACAAACGCATTGAACCTTTTGAAAAAATTGTAAAATCGTTAATGAATTTTCGTCCGTACTATTTCGTACATGTAAACAAAATTAAATTTCACATATATCGCAGTTTGTACCATTTTCGTACATTTTTCGTATCTTTTCGTAATAGTCCGTACATTTTTGGTACAATTCTGTACATTTCCGTAAAAATTCTGTTCAGTTTACCGGACAGAAAGTACTACGAAGTGCAACGTATCTTTTCGTCAAATTTCGTACATTTACCGTACAAAACCCGACAGCTATTGTAAAATACCGTACAGTTTCCGTGAATTAGCCGTTCAGTTTACCGGACAGAAAGTACATCGCGTTTTTTTCTGATTTATTCAAAAGTCACGAATTATACGTTTTAATCGTAAAAAAGGAAAAAATCGCGCGATTTGAACAACTATGGTTTTACACTCTTACTGTACTGTAGTAGACCATAAAATATTTCAAAATTATGTTCCATGGTCGCAAAAAACTAAAAAAGAGATTTGAATCGTCCAAATATCGGAGTCGATTCAAAAAACTTTTGAGACGACGTAGAACAGCCGCAAAACAGGATCCTCGATGTTTTTCTTCTGCCCGTTACGTTTTTTTTTTTGCTGTTTTCCGGCACGCGGCGATCCGAATGGCCGCAAAACTGAAAACCGAGTAGTCACACGTGGCATACAATGATTATGCCGTACTGTACGATATACCTTTGGACCAAAAGTCACCTCACGCGGCCAAAAAGCCCTCAGCGTTGGAGACTTTTTGGGTCATTCATCACCTTTTTTCAATAGCGGGATGTTTAATGACCGTTGGATTATATTCCTCGGTCAGATAATCTCTCAGCTATTAGAATCACGTCACGCAGTGACGTGGAGATGGCTTATGACCGCCAGCCCGCAGGGCTCCGGCCAATCAGGGCACATTTGCGGTCATTTCAAGGTCGATTGCAAAATTTTCAAATAGACACGCAAAAGATCCGTGATTAGAGATAGCCGGTGGCTAGTCCTCTTATTTGGTGACGCGTGTCGTTTATATGAATAAAAATGCAGGATAAAATATAACTGCCCGGAAATTTTCAAAAAGTCCATTGGAAGGACGGCCCTTGGTTAGAGAAAAAAATTAACCCACCGGTGAGTACAGCTGTGAATCGCTATTAGTGTTTATGCTTTTTGTTGAACTTAAAACATATTTTTTCCGTACACACATGCCAGATTGTAGATCGGACGGTTTCGATTGGAAGTTAAGATTCTCAGCTTCCGATTGGCGGTATTAAACTGAAAATCGGACAAGTGTGTACGGAGAAAATATGTTTTAAGTGGAGAAAAAATTGTTATCACTAATAGCGATACACGGTGTACTGTACTGTACTGTACTTTTAGTCCAAACAAAAAATTCGACGTCGCTTCTTCGCCGGACTTGACCAATAAAAGTTGATCACGTTGAAGGCGTCCGGAAATAAATTGTCGTTTGTGGATCCCAAATATTTGACCTCGTCACATTGCACGATTCCCGGAAAGGAAAACAAAACGGAAATTTCACCAGAAACTTTAAGAACAAAAAAAAACAAGAAAAAAAACCACATTGGGAAAAAAAAAACGGAATGTGAACTTTAAGGAGACTTTGTTTTGGAACTTTTTGCGTTTTTTTTTGTGTTGACTTTCACGAATTTTTTAACGAGTACGGACATATACACACGTTAGGGTTGATTTGTCTGAGGATGATTTTTCTTCTTTGTTATCATTACTCCATACGACAAGCTTAAACGAAGGGCTCTTCTTACAGTGGACATTTGCCCTGAAAAAGTTCAGCTGCCGCAAAAATGAAATTGTAAAATTGATCTGCTTGCAGTTAGGGTGTGTCCCCATGTGCATAAGTAAGGGTTTTTTTCTGTCGTTTTCCTGTAAAACTTAGCGCCGTACTGCGTAAGTTCCAACCGTACGAAGGAATCGCAAATTTGTAGAGTACAATTTACGTCACCCTCGAACTTAGGATGTACGAAAATTTGTCGTGTTGTGTTTTTCCACCCACTTCGACGACAAAAAACGTCATCTTCAACCTTATCTTTAAAACACATGCGCTATGTGTTTGAAAACTAGGGATTTTATATAAACAAATAGGAACGCATATTCACACATGCCGTAATTTTCGAAGTTTTTCACACGATTTTCAAAAACAAAGGAAAGTACGGAAGTTGCTATGTTTTGTCTGTTTGCATTTAATACGACAAAGAAAATCACACAATTTGTTTGGTTTTGTCCGTTTTCGTCCAGTACGGATTTTTTTTTTGCAAGGGTCTCAAAATTCTGATGTCAATTCACGTCGACTGGACAGGAGACCCAAAGGCAAAGCGCAACTTCTTCAACCGTGAAACGGCACAGACTGGAAGGCGGTACGTCTACAATGTCACGGTAAGACATGCGACGTCACACAAGCAGTTCCAAATATAACTTCCGACAACACAGAGATTGTAGACATTGACAACCGTCACAGGTATTGTCGACGTATACAATCGTCAAAAACGTAAGTTACGGTTACGTTCTTACACATAGGGACACTTGAAAAGCGGGTTCGCTAGATCCGCGCTAAAATACAAAGTAAGTTCGCTAAGTTACACGTAAACGGGGACATACCCTTATCCAAAGAAAAAGTTTTGAGACGCGTGCAGTGGTCGCATAAAACAAAATAGTTTTTTGTCGGTTCTTATGGCGTGGCAAGTTGGGAAAGGACAATTGACCACGGACCTTGAAATGACCGCGAAGCTTCCTCGGTAGGCTGAAGCTAATAAATAATAATTCCTCGAAAAGTACAATTACACCTGCATCGCGATTATGTTAATATTTTTTTCGCCACTTAAAACATCTTCTCTCCATGCCCAATTGTCCAATTATCTATTGGAGGCGGCCAATCGCCGGATGAAAATAAATCTTGACTGTCGGATTAGGAATCATAAAAGTCTGCACAGCAAAAGTATGTTAAGAAGTGGCAAAATAAATAAATGGTAAAAGTACAAAATAAATAAATGTTAACAGTACAGTAATGGCAGTTTTATCGCTTTATGGTGTACTATGGATTAAATGAAGTTGTGTCCACTTACCACTTTAAAGTTTAAACTTTACAGCTTACTTCACACGTGTGAAAACAATTAGAATCGCTATATGCGGTAAAAACATAGTTCATGTTGAAATTTATGTATTTTCTAGGTCTGTATTGGAAAAATAAATAGAGTGTTGGAAAAAGGTTATTAATAGTTCACTTCTATATTTAAGTTAGAATGTAAAGAGAGAGGAAGAGAGGACCAAAGGCAGGCCATGGCTGCTGCGTCATTTAGAAGGAGACAAAATAAATTAGAAGGTATTTTACTAGTAATTGTAAAATTCTGCTTCCGGCCGGATTTGAACCAGGGTCTACAGATTACTATGTAGACCTACACCTCATCCATCAAGGCACTAACGAAACGATACACTCTGGCATGTTTCACGCATATATAACTATTGATCTAAAAGACTAATTCGCAACAGATTAACGAAAACGCGCATTAATGAATTCATGCATGGAAGCGAATCGAAGCCGTATAAATACAACTGATCGGACGCCCACCATTACAGCCGCCACCCACAATAAGCTTTTGGCGGTCTTTAGGGATAGCCTCACACGGTGCCACGTGGCGCCACATTATTTGATATTGGAGAAGATGGGAGGAGGAACCATGGCTCCCGATTTAGCAAATGTCACCTTGTAGACCATGTCGTACAATGGCCGTACAATAAGTACATCGCCCGTCGTACCTTCTTGTACTATATAGTGTTCCTATTGGACTAGGGTTTAGTAGTAGGTAGTCGTGAGTAGGCAGACCAAGACTTAATGATATTTAGGTACCACTCTCTAAGAGAGCTTGTAACTATAAAGGTCATCTTTGACCAACCATAACTTAATGCTCGGGTGAGCAAATTCAGTGATTCTTTTTGCTCCGGACTCAGGGGAGTCCAAGCTACACAGGGGTGTAGTCAGTTAGAGTCGTTGCGTGCCAGGGTGGCACATATTCAGTGGGAAAGTCAAAGTGGGGAATATTGTCCAAAACACATATTCAAACTTTGCATTCTGTGGTGGAACTGAGCACACATAAGGTCTTCTCTTCACAGGGGTGAAGGTGTATTGGGGTTCTAATTGTCAAGGGATCATTCATTTGGGTTTATATCAACTTGGACTCGGCACTATCTAGATTAGCTTCTTTTGGATCTGTGAATTCTGTGGGCAATGGAGCCCATAGAATTTCACACGCACGATTTTATGCACGCACGTCTTGCTGTTTCGTTCGCTCATGCGAAATTTCGCGTCAGTTCATTTATTTATATGTTTGTCGAACTGTACTAATTTCGTGCGATAAATTTCATTTCGTGCGCATGTATTTCGATTTTGAGTATTTCGTGCGGTATGTTTCGTTTCGTGCGTATGCAAGCGATTTCGACATATGGACGTGGAGTATCGTTTTGAGGCGAATCGCAATTTTCATGCGACGCTTCGATACATTTCATATGTTTAAGTCGCGAAAATTGCGCGTACATGTAGGTAAGGAGTGTTTTTACCCTCGGAAGGTGGATTTTTTTAGGCTTACGGCAGACGATGTTGGCCGCCTATTGGCCAATATCCTAATGAGTTTTATGCATGTAAAGTAGGTTAGCCGTAGGCTATTTTCTCTTAGGCCTAGCGTAGCTCCTACTTAGGCTAATTCTCAAACTTAGAGAATTTTAGTTTTCGGACAAGAATTTTCTCTTGGCAGCGGAGCAGTTTCCTTGCTTCCTCCTTGCCAGCGATTGCCCATTATTTCTTTATCCTCTTGTTAGCTAGTGATAGATTCAAGTTAGCGTACGGATTTTTCTCTCCTTGTTTTTTGCCTCGTTTTTAATCCACACGTCTTCGCCCAAGTCTTGAAGGTTTCCCTCCAAATTTGTATTTTTGGCGATTGGTGGAGTGGAGGCTTGAGGCATGGCATCTTGTATTGGGGCTGCACCGTTCTCCGGACAGCTGGACGGTTTGTTTGAGTGTATTTGTTTGTGTGGCATTGCTGTTGTCTTGGAAAAGTGCCATTTTGACCGAATCCGATTTTCTTGGTTTGGTTGGAAGTGTTTATTTTGCTTCGTTGCTTTCTTTTGAGATAACTCTTGTAAAGAATACGTTGAAGACCCGAGAGCCTAGTGGCTACCTCGTGGCTTAGTATTAATAATTGGGTCCACTTCACTCTAGGGGAGTATTCTTCCCCATCTCTCTTTGGGTCATTTTCACCTTTATTCCTTCTCATGGTGTTTATATTTTTTGTCTTTTCGTATTTATTTTCGTTGGTATTTATGTTTGTGAGCATAACTTTGCTGGTTGTGATGCATGTTTGCTTGCTTGTCTCTCATGCATGACAACTAATTAAAATTTTCCTTAAATAGTATAAATTAAAAAATTGAATCATTTACTCTATTTAACGTGATAGAGTCGAAATTTATGGTGACCGAAATAGCGTTATCTACTCTAATTACGATTTGTTGTGTAGTGTACGGATGTTTAGAACACGACAACGTGGCGTGATGTGACAAGATCTCACGCGCCAAAATTAAAAGTGCGATAATGTACGGTTCTGTATTGGTATAGATTAAACGACACATCGTACATCACGCCAACAGTGAAATAACAGTAGTGTACAAATATTGAGACCACGACAACGTGGCGTCATGTGACAGGATCGTACGTGCAAAAATTAAAAGTACAATACTGTACGTTACTTAACCGGTATTGATAACACGACATTTTGGCGTGACGTCGATTTTGTTTGGCCTTTTACCATACCACTACAACCACGCGAAATACAACAAATAGGACTGTACCACGTGTCTCTTTTCATTACATCAAAATGGAACATGACAAAGCCAATCAAAACTCAAATAACTCAACGGCTCACAATCTTACACAAAAACAATCGACGATCAATTATCGTTGTCACCAGAGACGAATGCGACTACAGTGCTTTGCCTTTTTAGAAAAAGGGCAAAGCAAAAATTACTCTAAGGGTGGCGTTCCATCAGACGAAAAGTGAGGTTGTTTACAGAAATCCATACCTATCCGTATTGGGCCGTACCTCTTATTTTGTTTTTATACGGGAACAACATTACACAAAATCTTACCAATATTCTCCAAAGGTCTGGGAGGTAACATTGACCGTTGGATGTTTTTTCACGAAACATTCACTTCGAAAGTTTCTGGAAATGGTGATGTACCTCGAGGAGGTGGAGCATTATTTACACAAAAATTGAGCCGCGACACATTGGATAATGAATAAACGTGTCACGACAGCAAACCAACGGAAATCGAAATTTTTTGCACATGATATATTCATTCAAAAATTCAACGAAAATCACGAAAATGATCTCGTATCGAGCTTTCGTCGCGCTATTTTTGTTACCGGCCATTCGTCACACTATTTGTGGAAACGCTCATTCGTCACGCGGAAAAACATAAACCCTAAAAATAATGAGCTAGCATCTGATAAGCGTTGAAATAATGAGCTGGCACCTGACAAGCGTTTGCAAAGAGTACAAAATGTGTATGGTACAATGACAATCGTTTGCAAAGAGTACAAAATGTGTGTGGTACGATGCCCTGGTCCTCACGTACATGGTATGCAAATGACGATTTCGAGTTGAAGTTGGTCGGTGTAAAAAATATATGACGATTTTCAATATACGATCTTATCTTACGTGGTACCACTCATTTCGGAGCACGTGGATTACAAACTCTGCGCGAAGAGAGCATCGTTCAAAGTGTAGCATTTTGTAATGTTGTTCGTACGATTACAGAATTTCCTGATGGAACGCCCCCCTAATAGTACTTTTTCCTTTACGTTAATTACGGTTCTAGAGAATTAGCGTTCAAAATTCTAATTTATGATAATATTGAATAGTGTGGTGTATGGACGTGTCTGTCCGTACAAAATGGTACTTTATTAAGTAAAAAATACGAAAAATGGATTAAAATAATCGCGATCGCATGTAAAACTGCGCTCAGAATAAAAGAGAGGAGGAGATCGTACCTATTTTAGTGTAAAAATATGTGTGGCGTAATAAATATTTGCGCGAGTACCCAAATTAGAGTTATGAAAAATTTAGATTCAAAGGACGCATAAATGTACGATTTATAAAATTTTGTACTTTTACCTATTTTACCGTGAAGATCCTGATGGCAGATCCATCGTACCAAAATTAGAATTATAGATCAATTAGAGTTAAACTTAAAAAAATAAAAAAAGTAGAAATCGTAATTAGTGTTAATACCCTAATTAATTTTTAACACTAATAATTTCTCAACGCTACTAACGATTCGCGGTGTACAGTACAGTTCAGTACTGTACGGTTACATACCCTACGAACCCTTCAATTTTTTTCATTTTTTGCTTACCCGGCCGCACCCGATTTTTTTTTTCTTTTTTGAATCACGCGGCCGAATCTGGCCGGCCCCTGAATATTGGCACCCGAATCCATTCCGGATCCGACGCGGCTGTCAGGGTACGGATAAGTACGGATTCGGGTACCCGATTGTGACTTCTGACGAAAACTACACCGCCAATCGCTATTAGCGTTGTGTACGCTAATCCCGTCCCGCTTTTTTTTTGTTTTATTCTCAAATAGCGTAGTTTATTCTATTTTTTTCTTTATTCTATTTAGGGTTATATTCAGTTTTTACTTTTTTTAATAGAGTGGTGTACGGTCAATGTCAGACCGTACATAAATGTACCTTTTTAAGTTAAAAATTACAATAAATTAGTTTTAGTAATCGCGGACGCATGAGAATGTGCGTTCTAAAAAGGAAAAAAACCAGGTCGTAAAAAATCCCGCTCGCACATATTCGTCCGACAGCCGCGTTTCGACCGTGTGAATGTACGATTTGTGTACGATTTGTCAGATTTTGTACGGAACTCTGTTGCATGACTTATATTGGGATTTATCTTATTTCTTTTTTTATCTTATTTGATGCGATAAACTCTTATTTTGTTTTTTTTTCGCCCTGCCCTAATCGCATGTGTTGCGATTATCGCTAACCGCCACATCAAAAGCAGTCTTCAGTGTTAGCCCATGGGCTTAGGCATG
>JBBHKE010000363.1:67101-101881 GCA_037447655.1 Zygnema cylindricum | reverse complement strand
AGGTGGGGATGACGGGGAGAGAGAAAGAGAGGGAGAGGGGGAGGTAGGGGGAGAGGAAAAGAAATCTGAGCCCAATAGGGTGGACATTACAGTGGCCTCAAATTCTCCAAACTTTAAGAGATTTTTCCATATTGATAAAAAGACATCTACCTGTTCTCCTGAATCCTTAAAACCCCTTAAAAATCCTAAATTGACCCCATCTAAGAAAGCTGTGAACTTCCTCACAAAAAAAGTTACAAAGTGTAATATTTTACGACATTCAGTATGCACCTAAGGAAGACAATAGTCATATTGCCCTAAAATACTAATTTTTAGGGTTTGAGAAACGAAGGTTGGGTAACAATATCATCGTCTGATCAGAACTAAAAGGACTAATTGAGTGTTTCTTTTGTAGAGTTTAAGACCTAAAAGGAGAGGTCGAAGGGAGTTAATTGCAGGCAAATCTATGGCCCTCATTTTACTGAATCCGTTGAATGTCATTAGGCACACTGATATAAAATCTTGTCAATAATTAAAACTTCACGTAAACAATAAACATGCCATTTTATTCACACGCACGCGTTAAGAGACCGGTATCCAGACTATCCTCGGTAAAGGTGACTTTTCCCCCATACTGGCACATAATGCCTTTAATGTCTATGGTTCACCATGCATCACTATCAATGTTAACAAATTTTTCGCCACTTAAAACATCTTTTCTCCGTACACACAAGCCCGATTTTTCGCGTGGACACAGCCAATGGGAAAGTGAGACTATTGCCTTTCAATTGCAACCGTCAGATCCATAATCCGACACGTGTACAGACAAAAGATGTCTTAAATGGCAAAAGGAAATTGACTTTAAGCAATACTTCGTGTCCTTTTGCAATGACTAAGGTGAATTTTTGTGCCCATGGAGGATGTTTGATCTCAATAAAGTGCAATACAGAGTCCACATAAAACATATAATACATTTTTAATACAGGGTGTTCCATAAAGTGGGGCCTTTACTTCTCTTTCGTCTATTGAAGATTTCCATTTAAATAATTCACTCACAAAGAAAACTCAATTCACACACCGTGCGATACAAGTTTATCACTGTGAGAAGGTATATAACCAGATGTCACATTTGTCACTAACAAATTGGCAGGCTTGGCCTAGAAGTCTACATGGAGGAAAACATAGCATTGACATTTTTATCATATATATTTTGTAAGGATTGTACCCATACAATAAGTAGAATAGGTGCATCCCATGAAGGCAGATTTTCTCATTGCAGCAATCACAAAATTGCAAACATAAAAAATATTATTACAACATAGTAATTTTATTGTAACAGGATTATAACAGTACAATCTGCCCACACCAAACGAGGAAAATGCAAATTTTATATCTTGCCATACATAAAAAAGTAAGATTATTTATGGAAAATTTCAAGTTTTTCTCTAGAGCAGCACACAATAGTAATTTCTGTCATACAATTTGTTAACTATGGCTTTAATTCTAAAGGACTATGACAAAAAACTACTCTCTCGGGCATACCCCAATAACCTTTTAATATCCATAATTAGCTACGCAAACATAAAAAAATAGTAAATACTGTTATTTTTAGGGTTTTTATTTTTAATAAGATTTTATAAAAAAAACAGGTGTCAAAGAAAAATAAAAATAATAATAATAATAATAATAATAATCAAAGAGAAAAAGGAGAGGGAGAGGGGGAAGGGGAGGAAAAGAGGAAAGGGGAAATGGTAGAAAGGGAAAAGAGCAGGAAATAGGGAGGGAGAAGGGTAAGTGGGAGAGAGGTTGAGGACAAAAGGTGGAGGGGGCAAATGAGAGAAAAAGAAAACGAGAGGGAGGGAGGAGGAAGAGGGAGGTATGAACATACGTTCAAAAATAGTCAGGTCCTGACAATAATTCCCAGCACACCCAGCAACCCACTTTCTTACATTTTATTTATAATGATGACAATTATTTTCCTATAAACCCAATGAGAAAAAGGCTCAGTGTGTGGGCTGAGAAGGTATAACAACCAAAAAAGAAAGACAAAAAATGACAAACAAAAACCGGAAGAAAAAAGAAAAAAAACAAATGAAGTGCAAATAAATCGATTTATGAAGGCTTCCTTGAGAGCTCCTCCAAGGGTCCACATTGATGGCTGGAATCGACAAACAGCTTTGCACACTAGAGACAAAAATACATCATCAAAATCTACATCCATAATCATCAATAATAACACGGACAATACAATAGAACAGTTACCAAACTATTTATCAAAGTTAACTGAGAAAACAAACAAAACTTTTGGACACTGACTCACATGACACTTTTGGGATATGAATGAAACCATTATTATAAGAGACGAATACTAAGCCTTTTAGTCAAGTCGAAAAAGGGTGATGCCAATTTTTTTAGGACATAAAATAACGTTAACATTACTTTCTTTTTTTTCTTAGCATTAATTTGATTGGCGGTTTAAAATCGTCCACGTTGCTCAGACCTAAGCAAAAATCAGTAACTCTAAAAACAGTCACTGCGCTATGTATTTATTAACTCTAATAGCGATTCACGGTGTACTTGACAACATTAGGGTTTCATTTCCCTTGAAACCCTAACATAAAGTTCACTCTCCTAGAATCCAAAGGTGGGGTTAATACTCACTTCCAGTTTTGTAATCAATCAAACTAGAACTTCAAAATCACACAGTCTGCAAATAAATGCAAGAATAAAAAATAAAAATAAAAACAAATGTCCACGTATGAACAAACTCGTAAAAACAGCTATGCTGCCCTATTAAATTTCCAATTCATCCACCAATTTATGCACCAAATGCACCAATTGTTGTTTTTTGAACTCCAGGTTCCAACCAATCGACTAGAATAGACAATTTATTTCAAAAAAAAAAAAAAAAATCAGTAAAACCTTTCTCGATGTATATGCACTCACACTAAGGATACTCGTGATTTATAAAACTGCCAGTTAGAAGACTCTTATTAACGAATTTAAGAGGTTCAAATCTTTTCTAAAATCCTAAAATTCTAAAATCCTTTAAGGTCTGTTGCCTCACATGGTCAAACCTTGAAAAAAAAAAAAAAAAAACAGTTCTAACATTATTTCTAGAAAGGTTAACACAAACAGATTTACTTTCAATCTTCAGACAGATTGCGGACCCTGCTAGTAGATATTGAGAAAGGGGCAGCCAAAACCAATATATATATTATATGTGACAAAATACCTTCCTCAACTGATAACAATATACGCCATTCTCCACAAGACCCAATGCTGACCTAATAACACCTTTATACAAATCTACCAAAAAGGAGGCATTCGCAGACAAGTACTTGTCTACAGTACACCTTGAATCGTTATTAGCGTATAGAAATTATTAGTGTAAAGAAAAAATTAGCGTCATTCATTCTAATTTAGTGCCAGGAGACGTGGCAGATTATGGTCCACATCCTTAAATAGTGTAATTTATTATATTTAAGGTATCAATGTCAAAATTTTGGGGTGCCGATATAGCGTACGTATGGCTAATAACGATTCACGGTGTAGTTTCCGAACCTCGCAGTTCTGTCGTTGTTTGATGAAAATAAACTATGTCACCACGTCCCGTGAACAAATTGTTCGATTTAGCAGTGTATCACCAATAATTTGTTACCGGACACACTAAGCAAATTTGCACGGCAAGTTCTGCATATGTATAACTTTACATACGACGTTACCCATGAACCTAATTCTAACTTTGTCAGCAACGCACATTATAAAGACTTTCAAGACTACGTCAAAACTCTGTCAGACTCTTCATGGAAGTCAATTGCTCGCGTTTTTTTTTTTTTTTTTCCGCAGAACTTGAACAACATCCTAAGTGCAAGACCTACCAAAATTAGACCAAGGCATCCTAAAGAGCCTTGCAAGAATGGCCGAGAACGTAAATCAAAGAAGACTAAAATAGGCTACGGGGAATAAATTGAAGACCTTTACATTTGTAAAACATTACAAAAGCGGTTGCATTCTTTCCCTGGGACACATGCAAATTCTGAATATCCGCATTTATGTGGAAGAATTAATTTAGATTAGGAACCCTAAACCCTCAATATCTTCAACATCCTGGCTGATGTAAACATTGGTAGACTTTCCACATACCAGAATCGTCTACTGTAATGGTTTCTCCCCACACTCAACCCAGGTAGGTGAGAGTTTTTTTTCTGTACCTCTTCAGAATCCTTCCTAACACTCATCAGTGAGAGAGAGATGCAGAGAGAGAGGAAAGGAGAGGTTCGGAGACAGATCGAGAGAAGGGGAAAGCCATGGAGAAGAAAAGAGAGGGAAAAGCTCATTGTCTGAAGCTTTCCAGTCTCCGCTAACTCTGCTAACTCTTCATCAGTGAGAGACATATGGACAGAAAAAAGAATGAAGTGGGGCAGAAAGGTGAAGAAAGGAAAAAGAAGACACGTTTTTCTGTACCTCCTTGGGATCCTTCCTAATACTTCATTAGTGAAAGGGAGAAGGACAGAAGAATGGAGATGGACCAAGAAGAGAGAGAGAGAGGGGTCAAGAGAGAAAGAAAAAAGAGGAGCCATTTTCTGTACCTCTTCAAGGTCCTTCCTAACATCAGTGAATTCCAACCGCGAGTCTCAAAATCGAAAAAAAAGAGAAGGCTCACAAGCTCCTAGCCTGGCACCAAGCTCAATTCACACTATGTCAGAGATTTACCCTCCTCATAGTTCTTGTCAGCATTTTCTGCACACAAGTTAACCGTTTCCATGTACCTTCATACAGTTAATGACTTACTGCGAGATGGACTGCTCACCACGCTGTGGATGAAGCCTCTCCTCTTTTAGCAGCTGCCATGAACAAATTCAAATGTAGGTCAGACTTACTACCCTTTTTTTCTCCCATCCAACCCTTTTGCATGAGTTAAAAACAAAGTAAGGGATGTGGAATAACAGACAACCGTCCTTGTCAGTAGTAGTAGCAGTTCCTGGTCAACATTTAGTTAGTGCTCAAAAAAAGTACAAGGTGGTCTTGGTCTATAGGCCTGCTGAAAGCTTACCAATTTAGGAAGAAACAAACAGGTTTTCTTCTACTTAGTGGCATTCATCTATAAGCTTGTCTACATGGGGATATTATAAATGCTACTGGAACCACAATTGTTATTAGGGTAAAAAAAGACTCTAAAATCTCTAAAACTATAAGCGTATAGAAAACGAAAATAAAGATGTTGCGATTCCTAAGCATATTCAATGTACGATTGTTCACCGAACCAAGATCCACAAGGACCCAATCATAAGCCCGATACATCAACATAAATCCACTGGCTCACAATCCAATACAGCAGGCCGATATAATCTCCAATTTACACAACATGCAGAGATGCGAACAAATGCAGTGGGCCCAACTTCCCTCCACTCGAAGAAAAGGAAGACACATAATCATCAACTCGATTATCAATATACAAATTCACCATGTACAGGTCATATTAAGATTACCAGCCAGAGCAAAACAGCATGTTACTCCATCACAAAGCAGCCTCAAACAAAATCAAGAAAACATACACTGCCATACTCAGCCAACAAAATTATTGACCAAAGTCCATGCGAGAGAGGTATGACAGCCAGTGACATTATTAGAAAAAGTGAACAGAATTCATGCAAAAATATAGGAGAAACAAGTCAATTGGAGCGTTTTTCTTACGCGTTTTCCCAACTCTTTTGGGGCATTATCTGTTTCCAACAGAAGCCACCATAGTATACAGCTGAGCCAGGCACCCCTTCCTCGCCATTCTCCATGTGACGATTGAAGCACCGATAAAGAAAAGCTGGAAAAACTGCAATAAGTGACTTCCCTTCAAAATTTGTTATACTAACCTCCCAAACATCCTGTTTATGTTTACTTTTCTGTTTATGACAACAACAACCAACCAGCTTGCTCTCTGCCCCTCTCTTTCCCTTTCTCTCTCTAATGTTTCTCATAACTACGACCAGGTGCAATTCACCTTCATCAATGGGAAAAATACTAGCTCTCTACCTCGGCTTCAACTCAGAAAATGTACTTCAAAAAACACATCACTTGTTCATCTTCTGAGTGGCAGTCGGTTGTTGAAGTCAGCAAAACATAAAATACCAATCTTGAATCATCGTGCGGATAATCTCCCTTGTTACTTGTTCGCAATAAACGGATGATTGATGGCCTGTGAGACATTTATACGTTTCGCGGGGTCAAGTACAAACATTTTCTCCAGAAGATCCTTAAAGGCCGCAAGCATTTTCGGATCCTCCTCTGCAGATCCTGGACCTGACAGCAAACCTCCCATGTCTTTGGGCTGAACATTGGCCATAATTTTTTTTACAGTCTGTGGTCCAAAGAAAAAAACACGCAGCATTAAGGAAGGGAAGTCAGAACTTTGTAAAACATATAGAATTTCTGAACAATCCACATGAAAAAACCCCAGCTAGAATGTATATGTGAAATCATGAATTATTCAGACTCCAGAGGAAATAAGACGAACCAAAACACTGCAATTTCCAGCAAATATTTTCAGCAGGCCTGCAAGCTCCAGCCTAACTTTTCTAGAATGTTGAACATCCTTTATGGGCTTTGACTTTCAACAGGTTTCAAAACTTCCGAAGTCTCCACCAAAAAACCAATGCTTCAGCTCTCCAACGAGAAACACAAAATTGCAGATCAGTCTGCAACCCTTTGAAAGCCAGCTGTCATGAAGCTCACCAACATCCCATTGCATATTGAAGTGGGAGGTCGTTTGCCTTGTCATGAGCAAAATGCGAGTAACCTTACATGACAAAAGAGTACGAACTACAAAAAAGCACATCAAATTTCCTTAACAAAGTATGCAGAGAGATAGCAGAATTCTTACCTTCTTTGTTACAGGGTCATCCTCCAAAGCGCAGAAGTTGTATTCTGAATCGAAGTGCTGATCTACAAAGGCAGCCTGAAAAAAAGAAAAAAAAAATGGATATAAATGTTAGCATCTTATGATAATGCAACATTTATATTATAGATTCTCATCAACGAAATAAAGTCTCGGACGGAAAAAAGTCGCAATATATTCGTTCTTTACAGAAAAAAGTTTATCCCCACAAAAACTCAAAAAAAATGAATTGGTTAGTTACAGGCTTGCCTAAAATAAAAATGAGAACTGCAAGACTTTTGAAGACCGTAAATAACTTCATAAGGCAGGAAAACACAGGCATCAAGAAGACAATACTTGTGCACTTGCGAGGAAAAACTGACCTTTTTTAACAATTTCTTTGGAAAAAAGCCTTTCAGCTCTATGTGAAGTCGCAGCATCTCATTATTTGTTCGCCCTGGAAAAAGAATCTTCCCTGTATACATCTCATACAGACAACATCCTACTGACCACATGTCCAAAGCATGGTCATACGGTAGTCCAAGCACTGCATGACACAGAGCACCAAAGCTTAAAACGGATCAGCAAAATAATCACATTTAACACTATGGAAGTTTTTAGACTGGGAACAGTGAAGTAATTTGAACAATTATCTTAGAACTGTCAAGTACCTGCAAGACTTTGCACAGTCTTGCACGGTTTTGCAGGAATTTTAAAAATAGCAAACAGAAACTGGGGCAATCACTGGTATCTATCATGATAAAAAAGATTGATGAGAGTTCCGAAACAAAGGTATTTAACAAAGCACACTCACTAATTTCTGGAGCGCGATAAAAACGACTAACAAGATAAGGAGTTATCTCGTTTTCTCCCGCAAACATTGCTGACCCGAAATCAGCAAGTTTCAGCACATTCTTTCCCTCATTCACCTGCACGAATTCAAGACAAAAATCATATAAAGTAGCAACAAAACAAATACTCAGATCCACCGCCCTGCACAAGTCAGGAATGACCTATAAATTCTGCCATAGCTTGTAGACAACACTTTTTTCCTTCACAACGTATGACAACATGTCATTGTAAGTGACTCCAACAACAGAGACCCGACATACTTCTGAGTGCAAGGAGGGAGTAACACAAAAAATGTAAATTTTTACAAGAAAAAAAAAAGGTTGCTAATATAAAAGGAACTCAAGCAGACGGTCTACAAAGGGTTAACTGCAAACTGAAATAGTTCATTTAGGAATGCATACGGCTTTCCTAATATGTTATGGATTTTTTTGGAACGTTTAGCTGATGCAGTCTTCTCATCAAATGGGAGAAATTCCATAATTTATATATCGGGGAATGACAAGATAAAGAAAATTTAGCCACTTGCGCAATTTATATTTATCTGCTACTTCCGCTGCCAGCTTACCAGCATGTTGTCGGGCTTTATGTCACAATGGAGAACTCCGCAATTGCGAAGATGTTTTAAAGAAATTAAAAGCTGCATTGCATAGGACCGAACTGCTGTCAAGTTGATGCCAATATTTCTCCCAAATTTCTTCAGTATTTCCCGCAAATTCATGTGTAATGATTCAAAAACTAAACAAAGGTGCCCACGATATTCAAAGTTTGATAACAATCGGACACAATGTCGCCGATTTTCTGGATCAGCTCCAGCAAGTTTGTTCAATATTACCAACTCCTGTTGCCCAGCTTTATACCTGCAAAAAAAAAAAAAAAACGTTTTAGATACACAGAGGCAACTGTCTGTCTCTCAGCCATAAACACTTTTCAACAAGACAAAACACATGAATTACTTAGTCACTGCAAGCTACCAAAATGACCAATTAACTTGCCAGATTAACCAAGTAACTGCCAGGCTGTAAGAAGGAAGGGGATACATTTCACAACTTCGGTTCACAAGACGTTTTGTACTTATTTATGTTTTTGGTCATGGCAAGATTTGACAATAGAACAACTGAGTGGAAACAGAATAAAAGGTGGAAAAGTTGCTTTGGCTTGTCTTATAAATATTCAATTTCACTTCCCAGAATATCCATTGTCGAGTTAAAAACAAAACGTTGCATAGTTGAACTTATAAACAACTGCAACGAGTAAAGAAATCCGAAGGATATTTTAGAGAATCAATGACCTTTAATTCCACTAATATTTAAAATAGCAAGCTCCTAAGACAAATTGCTCAAGGGCAAAACGTGACTGCATTCATGAATAACACCAATCCAACAAAGCATTCTGAACGATATTATACATTTGTATTTGATATTTTACAATGCACGAGACAATAAACAGTTCAAGATATAGTGTAAGTACATGTACGATGCGTGTACGGCTGTTTGTCTACTGACAAGTGATTATGCTTTTAACGAATAATTGAAGAGTCCCATCCAAATGTACCCACAACAATGACCATACTAGTGATGTTCTATCTGTCGTTCCTTGGACTGCGTAATTCTCACCATTATGTGTTTTCCTGTTATTTCCGTCAACTGCGTCGCATCATAGGATACTCTAAAGTTCTAGATTCTCCACAAGTATTGCATCAATATTGAGAATGAGTTGACCTCCAACAGAAAATCTGGATTTTGTTCTCGATATGCCACTTTAATATTACAAATAACTGACAGCTTTATTACCACAGATGACACACCAAGCTTACATTGTCTCATTATTACGGATGATTTTAATGGCAACTTCGTCTGGTTCCTGCGCACTAGCCTTCAAATCCCAAGCTCGAACCACAGTGGAAAAAACTCCCCTCCCGTGAGACGATGCAACTTCATAACGGTTATCCAGAATTTCATTAATACGAAAGGCTGCACAGAAAACCAATACCTCAGAGTCAGAAATTTACCTTGATAGAAACTCCAGGCGTAAAAGTAATTCTTATTCAGGGAAACAATAATTTTACAAGGATGTACTTCACGTCCTACATCATCCACTAATGCCAAAGTTGAATAAAAAGAAGGCAAATTGTACCTTCCCTGATAACAAAACTCCTCCAAGACAGAACATGTCACATATCCTCAGCCAATGAAAACATTCACTCGATCAACAAATTTGACGGGGGTAGAATACAATCTTCCAGAAAAAAATCAATGTAGCTTACTGTAGTAGCCTTCGGCATCATCCCAATTATCCGTTAACCCGCTCACTTCCAAAGTGGTACCATCCAGCCGAGTCTTGAAAAGACAAAAAAAAAATATCAGATATATTAAAAACAACAACTCCTATTGTGAAACATACCTTGTCAAGTCAAACACGTAGAACGTCAAACTCTAACTCGGATGCACACACAATCAATTCCATGAACTCCTCAACATCTGTTTTCAAGTGCATTCAGGCATACACATAACCAATAAACACGGGCTTTTTTTTAACTTTTTTGGAGAAAAATGTTCACTTCAAAAGAAAAAGGGGTAGATGATTCAGTGTGATTCAAGAGAGATAAGAGGGGGGTGGTGCGTAGCATGGCTTCACCAAAGGGTAGAGCCTTCGGCTTCACCAAAGGGTAGAGCCTTCAGCTTCACCAACAGCCCCTGAAGAGGGGTGGGAAGGGAAGAGGGGGGGGGAAACATGGAACAACAAACTATATCTATATTTTGTACGCTTTTTCTGGTATGACGAATCAGCGCCGCCCTCCTTTGGAATCGTCGTCGCACGTCAGCCTTTGGTTCCGGGGAAGCAGACCACTCATGCATTATACTGAAAAAAAAACATTCTAAACAATTTCCAAACTCCATCGTGTTTCAGAGCACCATAAGGCTTACCATTTTGCGACCACCAGCAGGAGATTCTGCAAAAATATCATCAGAAAACATGTCCGCCCCTGATGTGTCCTGCACAAGCAAAAACAAAACAAAAACATCTATGAGTTGAGCGAAACTCCTTAACTTCCTCAATTAACAATCAAAAACAATAATGCAGAAAGACAATGACATCCACATGTTAATCTTAACGAGCTCTATTCTGAAAATTTTGACACATTCACAAATTTCGATGTTGGTGACTTACTCTTCAGGATACAATCAAGGCAAAGGGAAAAAAAAGCGAACATGAAACTAATGCAGCCAGGCCTCTTAGACAGCTAAGTTGCCTAATGAGGATACCTCCTTGACAAAATCCTCGTCAGTTTTCCGCAAAACTGAAGCATCATAGATACCGGCCTCCTCCTGAGCCTCTGAGGCTGTCAAACCATCAGCTCCACTGACTTTACCATTAGAGATTTCAACCGCCTCTGTGCCAATCTCTGAATGATCAACAGCAAAAGTGGGAATGGATGGGACAAGATCAGCAGTACCAAACCTAGGGCTAGGTACCTCCAATGGTTTCTCTCTTGTCACCCCAGCATCAGTGCCATCTACATTATTATTTAGGTCAGAGAGCCCTGCATAGGAGGGAAACAAAACAACAATGTTATTCGAACAATTGTCTTAGCTTGAGGCAGTCATGAACAAGATGATCCGAAGAAAATTTAAATGGTATGTAAAATGTTTGTAACTTTCAAGAAGGTTAACTCACAAAGGACAAAAAGGACATCAAAGCTCTTGTCTGTAGGTCTTACTGGAGGCTCAGTTAAACAACTTAATTTTAGTTTCACATATTTAAGCACCTCCAGAGCTGAAACCTCGACAACAAAATGACACAAGCTGGCAAAGCAAGGTAGATACACGTGGTCGTGACATAAAAATTGAACAGTGGACTGAAATAAAGCCACAGTGGCATAATGGATACACAGATGAACCAAAAAATCACCTCAAAAATCACATAGCAGTATGAGGTGACTTGCGAAATTCCAGTTCACCTAATGAACCTACAAACAGCCAGAACACTACACCGCCAATCGTTATTAGCGTGTAAGTTTTTTTAGCGTATAAAAATAATTACCGTGGTGTACGCTATTTAAGAATTTGAAAATTTTGGAAAAAATCATACATTCTAATTGTTTGGTTATGGTAATTTGGATCTTTGAAAAAAAAAATGTCGGTCGCAAACATGCTTACACTAATATAGGTATCCATACAAAATCTGACAAATCATACACAAAACGTACATTCACATGGTCGAAACGCGGCTGTCGGACGAATATGTGCGAGCGGGATTTTTTACGACCTGGTTTTTTTTCCTTTTAGAACGCACATTCTCATGCGTCCGCGGTTACTAAAACTAATATATTGTACTTTTTAACTTAAAAAGGTACATTTATGTACGGTCTGACACTGACCGTACACCACTCTATTTAAGAGACAACGTACTGAAAATAACCCTAAATAGAATAAAAAAAAAAATAGAATGAACTACACTAATGGAGAATAAAAAAAAAAAAAAGCGGGACGGAATTAGCGTACACAACGCTAATAACGATTGGCGGTGTAGCACAATAGTGGCAATGCGTAATTAGTATGGACACGCGGTAATTGTCTGCCGAAGATTAGTATGGTTCGCACTGTTACACATGAGCAAAAGAAAGGTTTACATGGAATCTTGTAACCTACATAATTCCTCGCGGGTGATTAAAATGCCCCATATGAGCGGGGTATGTGACCTGTGAGCGGACCTTGACAAGCGAAGTACCCAGAAAATGTATGGACCAAGTTTATTACAGTAGGTAGGTAATGCTTCAGACCAAGGACTAACACCAATATTTCTCTATGAATACCATCAAGACAAAAAGAAGAAATATAAACAGGGAATACCTGCAAAAGGTTGCAGCGCTTCTGCCTGCTTTTCCTGCTGCTGTTTCTTGTACTTTTCTAAAATGGCTTGCCTTCGCAAACGACTTTGTTCTTTTATCTTCTCAGGATCTTCATCCTCCTCCTCTTGAGCTTTCAGTTGTGATGCGACACGCCTAGCATACTCTTCTTCATTTTCTTGCTCTCTGCAAAAAACGTAAGGAAAGTTGCCCAGAATTCAGACAAATTTTTGGAACAATCACAGGAATTCACTGCCAATCACTATTAGTGTTAATAACGCTAATTGCGTCACGGATATCCCTGAACAACAATAACACTATTTCAAGAAGTAGGTGACAAGCCACCGCGTTTCCCTGCACTAAATTAGTGTAATAAATTTGCACATTTACACTAATGATTATTTACACTAGAAGCAATGTGCAGTGTTGTTTTACCAATGACCAGGAGCTGCCTCTGTGTACTTCAACAATAAAGAGGAGACAGGTCTATTTCTTTATCCCAGGATGCGGAATAGAAGTGGCAACCATCATCATGTTTGCCTGTGAGGAAAAAAAAAAGTCACTTTTACAAGACCATCTACTGCATCTAAAACAAACACTTAGTCAATGCCTCAAGCAACAAGGAAAGGCCAAAACCTACCAAAAGCCAGGGAAAATTTAAAATTTGCATTAAAAGAAGTATGGGTGTCTAAGTTTTTCGCAATTAGGAAATGCCCCACAAATGACATACCTCACTTCTTTGCTTTTTTCTCCTGGCTTGTCCGTTTGGTTCCTGTCGTCTCTTCTCCTGTCCGTGTTGCCCCTTCTGTCACGGTCATCCAGAGATCTATCATAACGATCATCTTTCCTAGAACGCCTATCGTCTTTATTATCCCTGGACTTGTAAGTGTCTCGCAGTCTTCGTTCCCGGCTGTCACTCCTACTCTTCTGTCTTGACCTATCTGTCCTTAAGTAATCGCGCTCATCTCCACGTCTTTCCCTTGGAGGAGAAAGATCAAGTCTTTCTCTATGCCTCTCTTTCGACCGTGAACGAGCTTGTCTTTCTCCTCGTCTATCTCTCTCCATTGAAGTTGAACGCCCCCGTGACCTATCCCTTCGTCGCTCCCGTACAGGTGAGCCAACATGTCTGCTGGTATATTTCTCGTGCAAAGGAGATGAGACTGGTGACTTGTCCCTCCTTATCTCCCTGGAAGGAGAGGCAACTGGCCTTTCATTCCGTCTCTCCCTTGGAGGAGAAGCATCCCTGTCTGGACTTGAATTCCTGCTACCACCGCGTCGTTGCTTATGATAGTCATCAAGTTCCCTTCCATAATCTCTGTTGCGGATGCTGTCCCTTGACCTTGATCTAGCCCTGTGACTTCTTTCATTCTCCCTAACAATATCACGAGATCTGGAACGACGTTTTTGGTCTCCCTCAAGATCTTTCGGGGAATGGACCGTATGCCTACTTTTACTATGTTGAGGAGACCTCGAACGGCGATCCTTCTTCGCACCATCAGGCTGCTCTTCATCCTTACTTTGCTGATGCTGTACTTCCTTTTCCTTCGTGCTAGACTCCCGTTTTCGTTTTTCATCCCTCTCTCCCTTGAGTTTTTGTATTTCCTGTAGATACAGGTGGTGTAACTAGATCAGCCAATACAAGACGAACAGCATGCGACAAGCTATCGCAGTTACAACATTCAGTTGGATTTTAAATTTTTCAGCTCACTTAATTCAAAGGATGTGTTAATTTAAACACTCATCTGATGTTTCTGGTTTTATGTTGGTTATTGACTGATTTTGTGCTGTTTATGCTTGTGGAATACAGTACTTTCCTCAATAATTTACTTAAAATAACTTAGAAATATCCTTCCTTGTCCAGACAGATACATTTAGTAATAATAAGTACAGCAAACATAACAAAGTAGGAACATTTTGAGAAATAAAAACTAAACCCCTATCAGAGTAAACCAAACTTAAAGCAAACACATTTGCAAGCGGAGCAAGCTGTACAGTGGCAATAGCTATTAAAGTTAATCACTCTACTTCAAGTGAGTGTTGATCAACATTCAATTAAGGGGCCCATTATGAGCAACGTGGCAAAACATAACTTGGTGTAGTTTAAGTGCTAACGCTAATACTTCACTAATAGGGGAATTCTACATAACAAAAAAACTGGAGGCACTGTCAACTCCAGTAAAGTAATGGAAGTAACTTACTGTTGCTACAGATATTACTCAAAACATGAATCACACTTGCGTACTGGATGGTAGAAAAAACAAAACCACATATAATGTAATTACTGTATTCTCAATACTGGTGTTAGCATTAGATATTTTTACTGTTTGTTTGGGAGCAAACGGTTTGTTACTGTTAACAGGCACCCAAAATCTGTATATTAATGGAGTTACTCCCAGAAACTCCAGTATTTCAGGCTTGTAGAATTACCCTATAACACTAATAGCGATGAGCGGCGTAGTTCTATTCAGCGTTAGAATTTGAGGAAGTTGTTGTGTGAATATCAAACTGTCCATCACCAATAGTATAAACAGGGTTAACCAAAAAAAATTCAGAGTCAGCGTCAGGTGATGACAATCTACTACACTGGCCATCATTGCAAGTGTAAAATGACATCACACTCCATTAACTGGCAATCGCGCATTTAGCATAAAACATCTGTAACAAAGCATTGTAAAAAAAACTCCACGCAAAGAAGCACACCATACCTTGGGAACCAGAAAATCTCCATTTTTCTCCAACTTATCCTTCCTGTTTCTCGATTCCGGTTTTGCTCTACTACTTCCTTTTTCTCCCCCGTTATTAACAGCAGTCCCCCCTACCTCTGAGTTTTGTATCTCTCCTGACTCCGGATCCGAATGGGCATTTCCATTCTTAAAATCATCTGCCACCTGTCCTTCCTCCAAATCCTCATCTACGAGATTTGAACCTCCCTTGTCTTCTCTCTTATTCTTGCTTTCTTTGCCCTCTTTGCTTTCTTCTCCTTTGGATTTTTTTTCATGCCTGAACTTCCTGTGACTGTGCTTGTGTCTATGTCGGTGTTTGAATTTTTTTCCTTCCTCTACCTCTATCTCTACCTCTACACCCTCTGTGTCAGCATCCTTATCAAACGAATTAAGCTTATCGTTTCCAGTGATAACTTCCCCATTCTCAACCTTTTGCTGTTTCACAGTAACTCCTATGACTTCCTCCTCATCCTCCATCCCCTCAGAAGCCTCCATTTTCCTTTTGTGCACTCTGTCGTCAGGGGCCATAATCTGCATCAAAAACAAAAACATAAAAACCAGAAATACTTAAAAACCGGATTTGTCTAAAGAGCATTGTGACGCTATATGACAAAGAAAATAAATCTCTCTCCAAAAGAATACTAAATTCTCATATTTTTAAATGAAGAACATACAAGTTTGAATCCACAAAAACACTTTCGGGTAGCTTTAAAGAAGTTGGACGAACACTAACTTATAAATTCCTTTTTCTCTTCTTTTCTTTGGTCTTCACGAAAAATAACACTATTAACTGATCAGTGTGGATTCTATGATAAGCAATAAGATGAAAAAAAAACAGTCCACAGCAACTCATTTGGAAAGACGGAGTTTATCAGATTAAAGTAGGCCATAAAGTTGACTAGTTGACTGTTAAGATAGCAAAATAGCCCTATCTATTTAATCTTTACTGTCTAACCCTTAGAAGATTAAAGCAGACCACAATGTTGACTGTTACTGACTATTAAGACACCAAAATGACTCTTTCTCAATAACTATCTTACCAATACTGTTTAGACCGTAAGTGTAGCTGAAACACTACGTTATCCTCCAATCAGACGCCTTTGCACAAACATTTTGTATACTAGCAAACAAAAGCATATTTTTGTCAAATGAAACACAAAATGAAAAATTTAAGAATTTAATTAAGTAAAAAAGAAAAACTTGTACGCCTTAGCATACATTTCAAACGTCTTCATTTCTGATTATGGAAATAAAATAGGGAGTTGCAGATACCAGGAACACAGAAAATCCATGAAGAAATGAATAATTTATGTACCAAGAAAACAAGCAGAAAATTCCATGCCATAAATTTGACACACTTACCTCTCGCGCTCAACGCCCGGAATAACAAATTAGGGTTGAACAAAAAAAAATCTTTCACAATAAAGCCTAGAAGCCTTTAGATGGTTTTAGAAGTCCAAGCAATTGCGGAATAAAGACAGTTAATCTAATGCCTTTGAGCAATAATACATCCCTAACCCGTCAGAATATGCAACAAAATAATAGAATGTTGAAGAAACCTGCAGTCGAAGGGAGAGAACGGCCAGAAACAAATTAGCTAACTGCAAAGTGTAAGTAGCGGAAAGTACAGTACAGTACTGTACTGTACAGTACAGTACAGTACAGTACTGTAGTCACAGACACTAGATTTAAACGCTAAATTGTTCATGGAAATCACTATTTTTCAACGGGGAGCTGTTGCAGACTTGTTGCGGCCAAATTTATTCTTGCAAGATAGTACGAATCCAGGTAGTATGTATGTTGACGGTCACACGTTCCACGGTCAGCAAGAGCCGGCAAAGAAAGTGGCCGGCAAAGCTGCGCTACAAAAAATCAAAACCTATCACTACAGTAAAAGATTGGATGACTTCAACCAGGGTCACATGATTTACAATTACAAGCCTCAGATCTGCCCATTCGAAATCAGATTCGGATCGAACGGTGTACATTTGACCTTCTTTTTGCCGTCAACTGAACGTTTACTGGATTACGCGACAGTTCACCATGAACCGATGTAAAGAAGAATGAGAACTGATGGTAACATACGCAGTTTTCACTCCACGTCACCACCTGTGTCCTTCAGTGCACATTTGAACAGAATTCGTACAGCTTTGCCAGGATAACGACGGCAATTTCAGTTACCAGAATTCGTGAACGAGCGTCAGGAAATACAAACGCCGGTACATGGACAGTTTCACACTCCCACGCGTGTAAAATCCCAGGCCAATCGCCTTTCTTGGTTATGCAATATTGATTTCCCAAACGCACGAAATAGTGGTTCATCGCACGGAATTATGTGGTCTGGCTTTGCCGAAAACTCCGGTTAACGTACGACTTTTTATGACATTTTCCTGTGAATGTACATTGTACAATACGGCGACGTCCTTTGGAAGTTCGGAATACGGAACCGCAATTTTAATTCGGACGGCCTATTTATGTTCCGTCAAATTCTGACGATGTCGTCTACTGGGATCGCTCTCGGTTTTCGACGGCCGTCCGATACCGGCTGCACCGTATTCCGATACTGCGTCAAATCATCGTTTACAAATAGCGAAAATCTTTGCCCCGAGAGCTACACCGCGAATCGTTATTAGGGTGGACTTCCATTAGAGGAAAAGTGGAGTTGTTTACTAGATGTCGTACACTTTCGTACAGATTCGTACAATTTTATTTTTTTGTCAGACGAAACATTTGGAAACATGTTTACTGGATCGCTCCAACATTATAGGCGTAGTTATCGACCGTTGGATTTTTAGCTTTTCTGGATTCGCGAAGCAATTGCGCACGTCGTCCAGTGTGAAGATACTCTCCTCAGTGGTCGCAAAAGTAAAAAAAAATCATACCCGAAACCGACCATTTTTTTTTTTCAAAATCCGAGTAACCGACGCCCGACCGAGTTTTGTCACGCTCCAAAATTGTTAGCCGTTAGCCGACCGTCGTTTACGAAAAAAAAAATTAACCGAATCTTGATTTTTCGCGACTAACCGCGCCCGCCCGTAACCGAAAAAGTACAAAGTTAACCAATGTACGACGGAATAAGCCAATAATTACGATTTGTCGCTTTCCCTAAGAATTGCGAAATGAATAGTGTTACTACCGTGTCAGATTTGCGACGCTTTGTCGCGTTCCCTAAGATTTGCGAAATAAATAGTGTACTACTGTGTCAGATTTGAGACGCTTTGTCGCGTTATCTAAGATTTTCGAAATGAATATTATACTACCGTGTCAGATTTGCGACGCTTTGTCGCGTTCCCTTTGATTTGCGAAATAAATAGCTTACTACAGTACCGTGTCAGACTTGCGAAGATAATCATGATGTCACGTACTTCCACGATGCCAAAGAGTACAAAGTACAAGAATGTTGGATTATAGGGACAATACAATATTTTCATTTTTTTTGGTTTTTTGGTTGACCGACCGTAACCGACCGTTTTTTTTTTCCTGGTGAATCAACTGACCGTTACCGCCCGACCCCCAAAATTTGGCAACCGAATCCGTTCAGATCCGGCGCGGGCGGTCGGTTAACGGTCGGTCACGGTTTCGGTTGACCGTTTGCGATCTTTGCGGCGCGGAACGTACCAAGAGTCGGGTGTGCAAGTGTCGATATACAGATAACCTTTAATTCTTTATCAATCGGTGGATTGTACACCGTGTATCACTATTAGTGTTGATGTTTTTTTTGCCACATAAAACATCTTTTCTCCCTACATACTTGTCGGATTGCGGATCTCGCGGTTGCGATTAAAAGGCAAGATTCTCAGCTTCCGATTGGCGGTTTAAAATTGAAAACTGTACATATGTGTACGGAAAAAATATGTTTTAAGTAGCCAAAAAATGATTAACACTAATAGCGATACACGGTGTAGTAGAAATTGTATTTGAATGCTAATGTCAGAGGTCGCAAACGGTCAACCGAAACCGTGACCGACCGTTAACCGACCGCCCGCGCCGGATCCGGAACGGATTCGGTTGCCAAATTTTGGGGGTCGGGCGGTTACGGTCGGTTGATTCACCCAGGAAAAATAAAACGGTCGGTTTCAGTTACCAGAATTCGTGAACGAGCGTCAGGAAATACAAACGCCGGTACATGGACAGTTTCACACTCCCACGCGTGTAAAATCCCAGGCCAATCGCCTTTCTTAGTTATGCAATATTGATTTCCCAAACGCACGAAATAGTGGTTCATCGCACGGAATTATGTGGTCTGGCTTTGCCGAAAACTCCGGTTAACGTACGACTTTTTATGACATTTTCCTGTGAATGTACATTGTAGTATTGTACAATACGGCGACGTCCTTTGGAAGTTCGGAATACGGAACCCCAATTTTAATTCGGACGGCCTATTTATGTTCCGTCAAATTCTGACGGTGTCGTCTACTGGGGTCGCTCTCGGTTTTCGACGGCCGTCCGATACCGGCTGCACCATATTCCGATACTGCGTCAAATCATCGTTTACAAATAGCGAAAATCTTTGCTCCGAGAGCTACACCACAAATCGTAATTAGAGTAATGAAAAAATTAGAGTACAAAAACTAAAAAAAAAAATTAGAGTAATCAACGCTAATTTATGTGATAGAGCTTTTTCAACAATGAAGTTTACTCTAATTTATTTAAGTACTCTAATTTGGCACGCTAATATCCTCTGCTGTAAATAAGGTATTCGTACAGAATTTTGCAAAACGTACAGTTTATCGTCACTATGACGTTTGCACTACGCGGTTTGTTAAAACGCAGTTACATGATAACGGCCTGTTTTAAATCATTATTTGTACTTTTTTACTTAATATTGTACAATTTTGCACGGACTGACACCGTCCGTACTCCACACTATTTAAAACGAACCTATAATAGAATTAAAAACGCTAATTAAACTTTACCTTAAATAGAATAATGAAAAAATTAGAACCATTTACTCTATTTCATGTGATAGAGTCGAAATTTCGAGCGAACGAATTAGAGTAATTTACTCTAATTACAATTCGCGGTGTAGAGTACTGTACTGAATCTTGCCTTTTTACTGTAATTGTCTTCAATGCGAGAAGCAAAAGCTATCACTACTTAAAACACAAAAACAAAAGAAAAACCATGCCTAAAACACCAAACTCAAAAAAAATTACATGTTTTTCTACATTTTTATTATATATATATATATATATATATATATATATATATATATATATATATATATATAGAATATTGCAAAGAAATAATATAGAATATTGCAAAAAAATGAATTTGAACCACACTAATGTTTGCTATTATAATATTCGATGAAGATTGTAAATGTCAACTATGATAAACATGGGAGATGCTTACTCTAAACGCACAGAATTTCAGACGTCCGAGCTAAAACTATTAAACAAATACATTATAATTTTAAACAATTTTACAAATAGAGAACAAAATTGTATTGTTCTCTATCAAAACACTCAAGGGGAGGTCAACGCATTAACCCTAACATTAAACCAAAAACTAGTAACACTTGAAAAATACAAAAACCAAATGCAAAACACAATATTTAGTCCATTAACTTATGTAATTAAAATGACTTTAAGTAAAGTTTTCTTTTTTTATTGGGGTTGAGGAACCAAGTCACCTACGATTAGTATCGAACCAAATTTATTCACCTATTGTAAACTTCTTTAATTATTTCACAGCATTTCGTGTTTTCAACTTCTTTTTTTTCACGAACATTTCGTTTTTTCCACTTTTTTTCCTAACGAACATTTTGTGCTTTCAACTTCTTTTTCTAATGACCGTGAGGCGGCTCGCGCGGGTGTCGTGCATGTGTCGCGGCGAAGAAGATTGCAGAACCGCGCACGCGCCTCAAGGACCTCCGGCGTAAACGGGAGTCAGGCCTGGGTGCTATGCCGCCTTCGCTGGTGGAGTACGTCGCCTTGTTGTATGCGACGATGCAGCGGGGCTACAGCGGCACCTTTTGGCTTGTGTAGGACGCCCAAGTCGACGCCTTATGGTACTTGTCGTGTCGAGATTCGCGTTCCGCCGAGCGCATGCTGTTGCACAGACTCCTATGATACAGACCGTTGGGACCCACCCCCTTCCATCGACGCTAATAACGATGGGCGGTGTTGTGATCAACTTTAACCAAGTGAAGCTCTTCATATCGCGTTTTTGACACAAGGTATTCTATTATACTCCAATATGGAAGTACCTCAACACTGGTTGTGAGTCAATGCGACCTTCCTTTAGAACACTCTTAACTCCTCATTATTTGTGATCCGTTAGGTCTTGTATATCCTATTAAATAATTCCTGGATAGGTTAAAACTTTTCACATAATTTGCCTTTAACTATCAAGATTTCTACGATGAAAGTGGTCAATGCGGATTCCGCTACGTTAACCTAAAAAACTTCTAAGCTTATAACTACACTGCTCACCGTTATTACCGTTAAAGACTTTTTAGTGTTAATGCAAATTTAAAATTAATAATTCTAATTTAGTGCTTAGAGACGTGGCAGATTGTAGTCCACATCCTTAAATAATGTTGTAAACTCTATTTATGAATTTTGGCCAAAAAAAGTCACAACCGAATTCGTTTTATTAACTCTTATAATTATGGGCAGTGTACTGAAGTAGGACTCAAAAACGGGTACACCATGTAAGTAGTGTTGCGGAGACCCGTTCAAACTTTTTAACCACTCAAACGCTGAAACCATAATCAGACCTGTGTTTAAACACTGTAAACCACAGCAATCTCAGACAGGTAAAACTGTCGATAGTCATACATAAGCAGGTATATGCCATCCACGTAAATGTGAGTATGCCAATTGGTAACACCATTTGCGGTTTCCCAACACTAAGCATTATACAATTTCTTAGAGTGTGATACACTTATAGTACAAAACAACTCCATACAGTGTTTCCAATTGTTTACGCACATATGAACTAGGCATACAAATACATGTACAAAAGATTCAGTTAATGAGTAGAATATCCGTCAAATAAGAACATCCCATGACTTGCTTTTAGTTGAATCATTTGAGTTCGGATGCCCAGATCCTTGTTTGAACCGTAGGTCAAAGGTACGTAAACAATCGGAAACGCTACATGTAGTTTGCTACTTTAAGCATAGTATTCCGTATAATACGCGTGCAGTATGGGAAACTTACCGTAGATAGTGTTTCCAACTGTTTTCACATTTCAACTAGTGATTTGACCTTCGGTATTTTGACTGGACGTGTTTAAATCCCACACATATTATAGGACAACTTTGCAAAAGAAAAACGTTCCAAACAAGGGATTTAGAAAAAGAAAATGCATCATCGAAAAAACCCAAGTTTCTGACAGTCACTCCAAATACTGACATTCCATCTCATCAAAAAAACCATAATTTACTTAATCCCATTTGGTGCACTTCACCTGGAGACATTTCCCCTTCTTCATTTTGATTAAAAATAAATAGAGTTGAATATCCAGGAAAGGAAAAACGTACTGTGAAGTGGTACCATCCTCTAGAAGTAGTATTAGTAGTAGAAGTAGTAGTAGTAGTAGTTTTTATTGCTGAGGTAGCCTTAACTTTTCCCATAAATTTTAACGGAGACCGGGTGATTTCGAATGCTTTTCCCGAGGTGAAGATTTCCCGCTCCCACTGTCACTTCCGCTCCCATTGTGTCTTTGTTTTCCCCTTCTAATTGCTGAAGTTACAATACAAAAAGTGACAAAACAAAAAAGTTACAATACAAAAAAAAGTAAAAATACAACAAAGGTAAAAAAAAAAACAGCTCTTCGTGAGAAAATAGTTAAGTCCACATTGGACAAAGGTACCGGCACATACCCACAATTAGAAAACGGATAACAAAAGAAACCAGCTAACACTTACCTTATCGCTCCCCTGGTATCGAGCTCTATTTCGAAAAGAACCAGCCTAAAAGAGGCTAAAAGTACAAAAGACTGAAACTGTATGTTGCAAATTCATAAAATAGAGTGACCACTATAATGTTAACAAACCCCTTTCTGGCATGGCTGTATTGATACGAAGTAGTAAAAGCGACAGACGAACATCTTGTGTAGATTATTTTCATTTGAGTCTTTTCGGTGAATGCACTCCCGTCACTCGTTGCAATTAGAGCACAAGAACCAAAAATATTACTTTTTAGGGTCTTTTAGGGTTTTTCAGGGATGAGTGATACAGCCAAATGCCGTCGACTCTTTGTAATTAGCGTAATGAATACTGCTTCATGTTTTGTGTTTCGAGATAATAATGATATTAAAGAAAAAGCAGGACCAAATTGGTGCTGTCAACTCGAAAAAGTTGTGAACAATGGAGGAGCCTTGCTCACAGATCACCAACATCCGTGTAATCCACGCTATTCATGAGCCATGCTAATGGTTTCAAAAGGTGGAGTGGACATATGCGTGCCTGTGGAATGCATATAATCTGAGATATCGATTAAGGTGGGACAGAAATGAATATGGATGAACTATACAAAAAGCAAACTTAAATCAACTAGAAACTTGACCACAACTATACTAGTGGCGGTGAGTGGCGAAGTGCAAGAGTACAAACTGCCAAACCCGAGGGGTTTCCATAGTATATACCTCGTGCTCTGTTCAGATCGCGATGAAGCTCTTCATCCCACTGAGGATACTTCTCCTCCCATCGTTGCCTCCGAGAACTATTGGCAGCATAACGACTGCAATCAATCAAATGAAAATCTTGAGTTCAAGAGATTTAATAACTGCTGACATTTATTTTCACTTATGCCCAATTTTTCCCCTAACACATCACTCCAAAATTACTTCCGGCTGTCTGGAAAATCAATGTCACATAAGAAAGCTCTTAAAGAGACACATATAACTGCCCAAATTTATTGCTACTTTTGCCCGACTATTTCACGAACATGGTACTCCAAAACTGTTGCTGGCTTAAAAATCACTGTCCCACGAGAACACTCTTCTTCAAAAACGTGGGTATGAAACTCTACACAAAGCTGTCTGCAATGCAGAAATCATCCGAAAAAGAAAAATAGCAAAGAATCGGCGAGCAAAAAAGACTTCAACCTCACCTATCAACCGCTTCATCAGGAGATGTGGTAGGTTCTCTCGTCAGCTCCCTCTCCTCATGACCCCCATCCCTCCAAGTTCTATCGCCGACTATTGTTTTGGGAGGAGATGAGATATTGGCATTCCTTCCTCCATGATCTCTGTACTGTTCTCTACTGCTCCCATTCAAGTAACTGTCTCCTTGCCATCCACTTGCACTATCCATGGATGTTTGCCAACTGCTCATTATAGCAGGTGGAGGGCCAATACTAGAACTTGCCTGTCTAATTGACTCATCTTCTCCAAGACTGTTGATACTAGGAGACTCCCAAGGGGAGCCGTCTCTGTCAGGAAAACTGAAAGGACTTGACATCTCTCCTCCACTCTTCGAGGGTGTTGCTAATTCAGCAATGGGGGATGGTCTCCGATGTTCAAAATCCATAACCTGATGCATTTTCCAACAAGTTTGTTCTTATGAAGCTGGAATCTCACAAGAAAGAAATGACAGCCTAAAAATGGTTATTGTCTACGTCAACCTTAAATCTATCCGTTTATCATAAATAAAACGGCACTATAGAACAATGTTTAGTCTGTAAAGAAGACTTATCAAGTTTTATGGACACAATGTATGAAGTCACATATTTAGATACTGCCCAAGAACACATTTGTTGTTGCTAAACTAACACTTAAAAAGAGCAGTAGTTTAAACTAGTAGCAAAACTGGTAGAGACAGCTCTCACATGGTCATCTATGAGGTCATCCCCTCTTTCGCTCCCATGGTCCAAATATGACGCCTCTTCCATCACAAGAACTGGATTATAATCAGTCTGCAAAAAAAAAAAACCAATGAAGCAACATTCTGTTTCCTTGTTAAAGATGAAAAGCTAAAAAGATAATAGAGCTGAAGGAAGAAAAGATATGAGAAGGAAAGCAGGACAAGTAAAAGAGAAATGGACGGGAAAAAAACAGTTTCCTTCCAAATGAAGAACGGACATCCAAACGGCTTATGTAAAAACATATACCCGTATTGAAGCGAGAGATGCTGTCTGAAGCGACTGGCTTGGAGATCGAAGCCATTGCTGTTCTACGGGCCGTCTTCTCCTCGGACTTGGAGAAGGCTCCTGATCAGAACTGTTATTTCCTGAATCGGCTAAGAATGGATGCTGCAAGAAATGAAAAAAAAAGACACCAAAACACAAAAAACACCTCCGGATAAGGAATAAAATACCCTCTACCACACATCACACCATGTTCACGAGAAATAAACAGTGGACAATTAGGTATCTCTCTCAAGTTACCAACGTTCTCTTTTTGATTCATGGCATTCCAACCACTCAAACACGAAACTCGAGAGACAAATTGTACATTTTGACCTTAAATACCTATGCACCCTCGCTGAATGTCGACTACTGATTATGAGAGGACCAAAGTCCAAAAAGCAAATGTGAATTTGTTTATTTGATGTCTGGAGAGTGCTTAGAAAAACATCGAGGAAAAGTGAAAAGAAAATGTCATCCACCTGTAGCAGTTCTGCCGCAGTAGGTCTCTGCTTCGGATCTCTGCATGTGCCATAAAATTAAAACATGTGAGCTTTTAAAGACTCACTGTGGTTAGAGGCTACTCGCGAGTTTTTAACAGAAGCAAGAAGCTGCCTTCAGTCACTAAAATGTTCACATTTCAAGTAATTGGTGAAATTCAACCCCGACCATTCTCCGCCTGCAATCCATTCTTAGTCGAGATTTTAATCTAAGAAGAAGTTCCCATAAAAGATAATCGGGTATTTTGGGGGGCCTGCGGCTCGGTATAAATCAAAATTTATCAACAATAAAGTTCAGCAAAAAAGGGGAAAAACTACCTTAGGAAAAAAAATACACCACAAATATGTGAGAAAATCATACATATATTGAGTTTCTAAATACCAAAAAACACTAGTGAGCTAAAAGAAAATTAGTGAACCTGCAAAAACCAGGGCACAAGATGCAAAAAATGTAAACATACACCGACAACTAGGTAGAACCACTTGTATTATTGCAAACATACTGGAACACCGATATCTTGGAATGATCGATAAACGATAAATAGCGTTATTGCCAATTATTGGCGATGAAACCGATGCGATGTGATCCCGACTTTTTAGTGCATATCAAGGCTAGCAAATAAAAATCCACCTTTTAAAAATCTAAAATGCATCTGCCTCGATCTTGAAAACCCACCTTTGCAAACACTTGAGGATGAAATCTTTGGCACGTGCACTCAGGTGTTCCGGAAGAGCTGGAGGATCAGTCGCTTTCATAATACGAAACATTATAGTAGTTGGTATCTGCAAATCACAAGCTTGCTGCCAGCTGTTGGTAAAAACATACTGGACACTTCTGGAACACACAGTCAAAGAACAAAAATGGACAGGAAGTAAACCAGAAGCCTGTTGGCCTTTTCGCAAAAAAACTTGTTTTGAGGCGGATATTCAAATAATGTACAGATTCCTGGCACTGGCAAAAACTTCCGATCAATTTAGTCGTTTTTTCTTTTTTTGTTTTTGAAAAATTCTGCGAAACAGAAAGAGGTAACTGAGGTAGATTATGTCACCTTCAACGCCTTTTGACCATAGGTTTTGTTCAAATATACTTGTATTAGTATGGTAGCATATAAACGAACAAAAAACCATCTAGAAACTGAAAACCCTGTACAGCTGGAAAATGGACCCTGTTCGATTAATTTTCTGAACCAGTTTTGGAAAAAAAAATACCATTTTTTTGGTGGAAGCAAGCTATGAGCCACTTGCATTGCCCTCACTATTGCTCCATGGAGGCTTCCAGCTATTAACATACTAGACTCCATGGAACAGACAGACAGAAGGAAAGAAATGGACAGGACAAAATCCAAAGCCATTTCACATCGCCCTCTAATTGCTCCAAGGAGGCTTCCAGCTGTTGGTAAAAACGTACAAGAACTCCATGAAAAACAAGGGAGAAGGAAAACGACTCATCTTTTCCCTCCCCATCACCCCACAGAGGCTTCCAGCTGTTGGCAACAACATAAACTCCGCGCAACACACAGAGAGAAGGAAAAAAACTCACATTGCCCTCGCCATTACTCCAATGAGGCTTCCAGCTGTCGGTACAAAAATACTTGACTTCCATACTAGAACAGCATACAGCATACAGCATACAGCATACAACATACAACACACAACATACAACACACAACATACAAC
Source organism: Zygnema cylindricum (assembly GCA_037447655.1). Taxonomy (NCBI): domain Eukaryota; kingdom Viridiplantae; phylum Streptophyta; class Zygnematophyceae; order Zygnematales; family Zygnemataceae; genus Zygnema; species Zygnema cylindricum. The sequence goes on along the minus strand of JBBHKE010000363.1, from coordinate 74,354 downwards.
ACACAACACACAACATACAACACACAACATACAACATACAAAAGCCTGAAACACACAGAGAGGAGAAATCGGCTCACATTGCCCTCTCCATCGCTCCATGGAGGCTTCCCGGAGGCCATCTCGACCACGGTGCATCCCACGCTCCAGATGTCCGCAGGTCTGCTCCCACAAGCAGCGCCACGTCCTTAACATGCACCAGCCAGGCCAAACCTCAGCCTCTTCATCTGCTTATCACTTTAACCTCACTCTCTTCATCTGTTTATTACCTTAATGTCAGTCTCTTCATCTGTTTATTTCAGCCTCAGTCTCTTCATCTGTTTATTGCTTTACAACAGTCCCTTCATCTGGTTTATTGCTGTAAGCGTAACCGCTCTATTAATTACTTTCTAAACCTCTGAACTGTTAATTCTATCCTGACTGCACGCCCAGATCAACTAAACCAGCAAAGGAAATAGAAATTGCATATGGGGAGGGTCTTGGCTATTCCTGGCCTCAAAAGAGGAAAGACGTGTCAAAAAAACCGTGAATTAAGGGGCCCTGTTCCAACCTGCCCACATTGGTTACAGTAATTGCTTCAGGCGCCATCCAATACGGCGTTCCCTTCAAGCTGGGAACTGCTGACATAGTGGCCTGCGGTGCAAAAATATAGAAAAACTCTCTTGTTTATAGAAACTCGTTGTCGGGTATAACACTTTTTGGTTTAACTGCCATGACAACTACACCGTGAATCGTTATTAGCGTTAAGAAATTATTAGTGTTAAAAAATAATTAGCGTTATTAACACTAGTTACGATTTTTTTTTTTTTTTTTTTAATGTTTAATACTAATTGATCATTAATTCTAATTTTGGTAAAACAGATCTGCCATCAGGATCTTCACAGTAAAATAGGTAAAAGTACAAAATCTGACAAATCGTACACTGTCGCGTCCTTTGACTCTAATTTTTTCATAACTCTAATTTGGGTTTTCGCGCGAATAATTATTACGCCACACATCTTTACACTAAAATAGGTAGGATCTTATTTTGTCTCTTATTCCGAGCGTAGTTTTACATGCGATCGCGATTATTTAAATCCATGTTTCGTACTTTTCTACTTAATAAAGTACTGTTTTGTACGGACACGTCCGTACAACACACTATTCAATAATATCATAAATTAGAATTATGAACGCTAATTCTCTAGAACCGTAATTAACGTAAAGGAAAATTTAGTATTGTCAATTCTATTTCAGGTTTTGTAATCAAAATTTGGCGGCGCCGATATAGAGTTCATAACGCTAATAACGATTCGCGGTGTAGTTGATGATTTCAAGGGAAAGAGCTTCCACTTGCTTTAGAAATGTAATCTCTCAACCATAACAATAACAAGACATGAAGACTAGAGCGTTAGAAAAAAATTATAATTAAAAAAGTTAAAAAACAAGGCCAAAATGGCTGCAGATTCCTCACAAGATCCTCGATCTTTTTGGAAGCACCAAAATCAGCCAGCTTCACATTTCCTGCACTGTCTGTCAAAATATTTGCACCCTGTACCCCAACCAGCCCAAAGAGAAGATTCGGAAACAGAAAGTTACAAATGCATGTTAGAACAAACAGTCTGCATATTAGTGTTGAAGAAAACAAAGTGTGAAACCTCAAAGCATTAGAATGTCCACCTTGATATCTCGATGTATGATCCCATTTCGATGGAGGTACTCAAGACCGCAAAGAATTTGTCGGGTGAAACTTTGAATCATCTGTAAATAACCATCGAGAAGTGATGAACAACAAGGCAAATGTACAAAAAAAAATGTTAATGAAGCCCATCGATCTTTTTTTCTGGTCACGAACAGCAATGAGCAGAAAAAGAAGCTGTTTGCATTAATTTGGACAAATCTTAAGTAAGAGAAGTGTAATGCATCATCTGAAGGAAAATCTCAAATGAAAAAACCATAACAAACATCACTCCCTTATGTGTGATTCATATAGCTCTTAATTTCCGTAATCTTCGGATCTACCAATCTGAATCACGTTCTATGCAGAACTTGGGATGTGAAAAAACAGAGTATAATCCTTCGAGGAAGAAAATTTAAATTCTGCTCCACAGTTGGAAGCTCTTGTTAGCTTATAACGAACAGGAGAAAACCAAGGCTCATGACAGAAAGGCAACATACCGGCTCTTTGAAAGGCCCAAACTTGGAAAGACGATGGGCTATGGAGCCTCCCGGTGCATACTCCAAAAAAATCTTTACGGTATCTTCCCCTTTTTGAGTTCCAAGATAACTCTGTCACATGGGAAGCATAGAAAACAAAATCAATGAATCAATTACGGCCAGAATCAAGTGGCAAGATTCAGTACCACAGGGTTGCAAAACACGTAAAATTTTACTGGAAATAACTAGACTTAAAGTTATATCTGACAGCTAACAAGCACAGACCCATATACAAAAGTACCCATTCGAGTACTTTTGAGCTTTAGAGTCACTAAAGCTTTCCCTTACCACAATATTTGGATGTGAAAGATTCCGCAGAACAGCTACTTCCTCTTCCAAAGCCCTCACATGATCCTGCAAATCTGGCCTTTGAACAGTTAGAAACAAAACAGAAACATAATGCAGAAAGACAAGGATACAGACATAAGAAACTGCAATTTTGCAAAGTGGCGAAACAACCAGAATCAAAATGCAGAAAAAAAACACGCGTATGCAATTTCACAAGGTAGAAGGTTCACAAGACCTATCATAGACGATTAGTCATCAAAGAAACACGTGAAGTTCATGGAGTGAAAGCACAGAATGCAAAAATAATATCCAAATAACTTGCATGATTTGGAATCCAAACATCCGAAAAAGTCACACGATGCAGGAAATCCTGCGATGGGGAACAGAAAAGAGAGCCAAAAAGAAAGAACCAGTCAAACATGCATTCTACTAAATAATATCCTAAGGTGCTCACCTGTGCCTGCTTTTTAGAACATGTGCCCGCGTTGATAAACACCTGCACATAGGAAGAAAATAAAGTTGCAATCAATAATTGGAGTAATCTTATTCCATGTGGGGTACAATCTCATGAAACATAGGTCCAGAACAAATGTACACTCATATACACACCAGAAGCTACTCTATTGCATACAAAAACAAAGGTGAGAGCGACAAAACCTTCATGGAAAGAACACAGAAGGTGCCCCATGGCACTGAAATATCCTACTATCAACACATTAATTTGGGTTGCATACCTTTCCACATTAAAACAGCAAACACACCTTCAGACAAATTGGACGCAAGTCATAATTTTTTACCAAAATTAGTGTTCCTCGCACTACACTATCCATCACTATTTACGTCAAGGAATTATTAGAACTAATGCAAAATTATTATCAATAATGCTAACTAAAACGTGGCCAATTTAAGGTTACCGCCTTAAATAGTGTTTCTACACTATGTTATGATTTTCGGCCAAATAGAGTCACGACCACATTAGTGCTATTAACAATAATAGCGACGAGCAATGTATTTTTCGGGTGACCGATAAACAAGGACAATTTTGCTCACTGTCAATTACAGAAGGAAAAAGGCCAGTAATGGCTTCTCTTTTGAAACCACCAAAAGATGTTGCCGAGACATTTCATCAAACAAGGAGACCATTAAAAACAACAAAAAATATGCATGTGACAATCCCTTATTTTCTATTTTTTTCATTACAACTTAAGAATTTACCAGTTACATGGTAACTAATAGATGAACAGTAATTGTTTTGGCGAATTATTTCCTTCCGCGATATAAATCACCTAACATTGTTTTGTTCATCCCCTGATATTCCTAAACCTGGAAAAGAAGACTAGGGACTGAAGAAAAGAAGGATGGACCACATAACTATCAATCAACTTTCTGTAGCACATGATAATATTGCTCTCCACATACAACACTCTGGGAACCTACTGGCTTTCTAGGCTAGCAACTCCATAGATGTGTTTATTTTTCTGCTGGACAAAATTAACCACTTAAACTACTTTCAACCTTTTCTTCCTAATCATGATATTTCTTGTCATTTGATCTTTCTGCTGAATATAAATGCATCAGCTTCACCATCAGGCTTCAGAATTGAGGGCTATGATGCCTGTTATGTGATTCAAGCAAGTGGGATTGAAGCCACGATAAGATAAATCAAAGATATTCCTCTATTCGTGTCTACCGTCACAATTTGCAAACATTTCTTCCAAATGTCGTAAACCTCAAAAAGCAGAGAAAGACCAGCTTTGGATAAAAATAAAAGTAATAAGTGATGAAGCAAATTAATACCTTAACAAACACCAAGAGTGAATTCATTAAAATAGTGTGGAGTGAATTAGTAACAAGATTATATGTTGCAAAAGGACATGTGACACTGACTTGAAGGCACTGTAATGTTAACACCCAACTACTTGACAAAACACAAAAACAGATGTAACTATCCTTACCAACAGGCAGCACCACTGACTGCAGATCATCCAAAATCATTTGATTCCAGTGGCTATGAAACTATCACAAATTCCGGATCCACGATCGATGCCTCATACCTCCTTTACAGCAATAAGCTCGCCATTTTCAACATTCTGCCCAATAAAAACTCTTCCAAAGGCTCCCGTGCCTAAAAGGTCGCCTTTTTTCCACTTGATTGGCCGAGGTCTCGCTGGACTCATATCTGTCGTGGTCGCGTCGTCAACGTCACTTCCCTCCCCAACAGTGTCCCCTGTGTACAGCTGACTGCTATTGGAACAATGACCCTCAGTGTAGCTCTGCATGGAAACATAATCACCAAAATAGTATGGTAAGAACATAGAGAATCAACTTTAACAAACAACAGGAAATATAACATGATGGAATGATGGAAATACCAAGCCTCTGCATGGCACCCACAACACAGACATAATCGCCATAATATTTTGGTAATAACGTAGAGAATCATAGAAATTAACTTAACAAACTGAAGGAGATGCAATATACATGAACTGATGGAAAAATCAAGCCTTCAATACCTGACCTTGCAAACCATGTCAAAATATTACGGTAAGAGCATAAAGAAACAACATTAACAAACTAAAGGAAATTAAATACCCATGCAATGGTGGAAATAACCAACCTTTCCATACCTGGCCATGCAACAATGTCATTTTGAAGTCATATTCATTTTAAAGATGTTCTATGCAACGCTCTCATACCCGTTGACGACTGTGTGGACAACTGACACTCCTTGATTGCAGATCAGAATTTTAATGTACAAAAAGGTACGGAATCGCTATATGTGGTTACGACCATACTACACGTATATTATACTTGAAAACCCATATAATGTGAGTTTATGCAGGTTAACCACATATAGAATTTCCACGCGTTTTTGCACTCTTGAACTATGACGCAACTGCAATGACGTTATGCCTATCTTCCAAATATATTCCCTTTCGAACAGCTACTATTCAACCAACCTTAGAATTAACCACCTGGCCAAAAAAGGCTCCAACAACTTAAACCAACGCAGTCAGCATATGGCCGGAAATATAGTGATCTTCTCGTATATTTGTCCTACCGATAGTTATTATCACAGCATAATTTGTTTTGTTGTGATTATATATATATTTAGTGTTAGTTTTCTATAAAACAATCGCGAGCATTAAATTATAGCCTAGAAAATCAAATGCGCCTTGTAACTGGTAACTGAAGTCGACATAGTAATTGTACAAAATACTGGACAATTTTATTAAACATTAATAACTTACGTATGATTACCCTATTTGAAGTCAACTGAAAACTACATATGGATTCTAAAAGCAAGCAATTGAGAACACACTTAATCCGTGAAAATCACCTAGACTGGTTAGCTTCTTTCAAAAACAGTTAAACTATTTTTCTCCCCCCTTTTCTCTCCGTCCTTTCCCTCCCTCCATTTCCCCTCCTTCCCCCCTTCTATCCATCTGTCTCTTCCCCGTCCATCCCCCTCTCGCTTCTCTCACTTTGTCTGTCCCACTCCCTCTCCCCCTCCTCCCCTCTCTCTCCCTCTCCCCTATCCCTCTCCCTCCCATCCTCCCTCTCTCTCTCTCTCTCTCCCCCTATCTCTCACGATGTACTACAGGCTGTTAACATCAGCTTTCACATAAGAAACTTTTTTCCCTGCCAGATATCCACACTAATAAACTGTATTGACAGTAAGCAGTCAACAAACAAAACTTTTTCCATGGTGCTGATTAAAAATTCCCCAAAAATAAAACCATTAATGAGGTGCCTACAAAAATCGCACCATAGTTTTAAAAGACTGAAAACAAACAATCTTTAATGCAATATGTGGTCAACCGGCACTAAAAGCGTATTATACGGTTTTCTCAAGTATAATACGTGCATATACAGGGTGACCACATACAGCTTTTCCAATTATTTCCTAACATTTGAACTTTGATTCATACCAATGGAACCTATTATCGCACTCTCGCCCTCCCTCTCTCCCTCTCGCCCACCCTCCCTCTCTCTCTCTCTCTACCATCACATTATTCACCTGTGAGATTGTGGCTCCAGAATACTGGTCGCCCACAGAGGGAGGAGAGGGAGGAGACTGATGGCGATAATGGTAATCTTTGAGATAACTCTCTTTGTTGCTAAAGGAGTAAGAGTTTCCAAAGGCACTATCTCCAGGAGACTTGAGGTCAAAGAGAGGTCCTTCCTGAGAAAAAAAAAACACAATCGCGTCTCGTCTGCAGGTGTTACGCCACCAAAACAAATCAAACATAACAAAAAAAAAAAAAAACAAGTGCATTTCCTATTTCCCTTTTCCGATTACAGTAGTCTTTACGCTAATCTCTATTGCAAAAGCATCTAACGCCACAACTTCAAATAATGTCGGCACCCAAAAAAAAAGGGGGACAGAAATTTCCAGCATCAAGCGAAGGAGAAAATTTGCCACCTTTTCGGACAAGGAAGAAAAATACATGAAAGGCATAAATACAGTGGAATAGTTGCTGCCAGAAGCCATGTGAAAAAAATATATTTACATCAAAGTCAGTTAACCTAGAATTTGAAAAACAGTAAACAGAAAAATGAACACAGTAAAAACTTGAAAGAAAAAGTCGAGAAGAATCCCAGAGAGAGGGAGAGAGGGACAGAGGAGCAGAGGGACAGAGGCAGAGAGAGGGACAGAGGGACAGAGGCAGAGAGAGGGGGAGAGGGAGGGAGAGAGAGGGAGAGAGAGGGAGAGAGAGAGGGAGAAAGGGAGAGAGGAGGGAGAGAGAGAGGGAGAGAGAGGGAGAGAG
>JBBHKE010000363.1:0-67091 GCA_037447655.1 Zygnema cylindricum | reverse complement strand
TAGAGTAGGTCTGAAGGGCGGCATAGATTTGAGGGTTGGCAAAGGTTTGAAGGTCGGCATGGGTTTTTTCCGCACGGTACGGACGACGTCAGTCTAAGAGATCCGACGGCTGGGATTGGAAGCTCGGATACGACCGGAAGTTTGGGTACGGCTGGAAGTTTGGAAACGGTTGGAAGCTTGGATACGGCGGGAAGTCTGGATGAGATTCGTACGGTGAAGTACGGAGGAGGTTTGGAAGAAAATCGGACGGCGGGGGAGTTTGGAAGTTTGAAAGGGAATCGTACGGCGGATACGTTTGGAGGTTCGGAGGAAGATCGGACGGTGGGGACACTAGTCTTGGAAGGAGATCCGACGGGGAGGATCTGGTCGGAGGAGGAAGATCGGACGGTGAGGGGGGGTTTGGTACGGGGCGGCCATTTTAATTGGCATGCAGATCGTACGGCGGAGGAGAGTTTGAAGGTAGAGAATAGGGAGACGAAGATGAATCTGGCGGATGATCGGACGGTCAATATTCAGAGGAGTTTCGTCGGAGATTTGAAGACTGGAAATCGTGCGATGGAGAATCAACAGCGTCCGATTGGTGGAATTATGAAGGCAGATAAGTCGACGCAAAATGTGACGTCATTGTATCGGCAGCCTTTTGGAAATTGGGTGTCCGGGAATGTAACCGACGGCAACGATTGGACGGCTATGAATCGAACGGCCGGGAGTTTAACGGTAGCAATTGCAGGGAACACGAGGCCTAATCTGACGGCGGGAAATATGGCAGCGAATTATCGTACGGCTGCGTTCAGTCCCGGGGGTGGCTTTGGCGAAGTCCATCCGTACAAAAACTACAGCATCAGTAACAATAGTACGATTAGCACATCGGCCGTCCATAAGAGGGAACCGAGGGACGTTTCTAGCGCATGGATCGGTACGGACGGTACGGACGACGTCGATTCGTCGGAACAAAGTGAAAGTGAGGCGTCGTCAAGTGGATGTCACGTCACAGTTTCTTTGGCCGCATTGGCGGAACATATGGCGCAAGTTCCAATGACGGACAGCAACGTGGCAAATTCAAGGGAAAATAAGTACGGTAAATTGTACGGAACTAGCGTCGGTGACGAATTTGGAGGAGAAAAGTCGGTGAGCGTGTACAACACCAGGCCGCAAGACGACAAATTTGGGCGCAGGTTCGGGTATAGGTCCGGAAACAGCTATGGAAACAGTTATAACGAATATCCAATGGCTCCCGTTTCGACGATGGTCGGAGTTTCGGAGGCTCAAAAATATTCGACGAATTTACGTGCTGCGTATCCGAATTTTTCTAGTGCGACTAATTCCGTATTAGCAGATGTGATTTTAGCGAATCCCGAATATTCGACAAAACCTGCCTTTTCTAATTCTTCTATGTCCGTTAATTCCTTATCGGCGAATTCCGTATCGGCGGCGAATATGTTTTCGAATTCGAATAATTGCGTTATTTTGTCGAATGTGGAGTCGTCTAATCCGAATTCGACGAATCAAAATTTGGCGAATCGTATGCACGATTCGAACGATTCGAATGAAAGAATCGATCGAATCTTTGGAGGGAGTGGCATCGAATCTTTTTGGATGGACGGTTCGGATTCGACTTTGTTCGATTTTGGAAATTTGTCGGGATCCGAAGGACAGTGGCCCATAATGTCGCCCAACAAACATAGTAAAAATAATAACAAGGGACAATAACAATAACAATAATTGATACTAGAGAAAGTACCAAATTCAAAGGGTTTAAACGGTTAAAGTGTTTTAAACGGTTAAGGTGGTTAAATGGTTAAAAAGGTTAAATTGGTTGAAATGGTAAAAATTGTAAAAATGGTTAAAATTTGGGTTTTTATGAAAACATGCCATGCGGAAAAATTGAAGAATATAAAATTTTAAAATTTGGCGTGTTCGGGGTCGTGTTTTACTTTGGAGGAAAGTTCGAAGGAGCGCAAAGCTATAAAGGGGCCTTAAAAGAAAAGGGGGATAAAGGGGCGGGCGTTAAAAAGGGGACAAAGAAACGGAAAAATCGGTGGAGGAAAAAATTGAAGATTTTGGTATTTTTTTTGCCCCGAGGTTAAAATTGAGCTTTGAGAAGATGCCGAAAGAGTTACAAATGTGCTTTATTTTAAAGGGATTTGAAGGTGTTTTTTTTAAGGGTTGAATTTAAGGTGATTTTTGATGGGAATTTTTTTTCAGGGGAGTGGAAACTCGATCGACTTTTGATTTTTTCAAAATTGGGTATATTTTTTGAAACAATAGTTTAAAAAGTTGTACGATGAGGGGAAAAAAAAACGGATAATATTAATTTGGTCTCTAAGGGGTTCCATTTACTTGCTACATTTCATTTTAGTTCAATTTTCCCATTTTTTTTTCTTTTCCTTTCTTCCTTTTTTTCCTTTTTTTTTCCGTTAACGACTTTATGTAGAATTTGGGAAAAATTTCCTGTCTTTTTTTTTTTTTTTGCCTCTCTTTGTGGAAACAATTAGAGGGAGCAGAAAGCTGCAGTTTATATCAAAAAAAAAAAAAAACTTCATGATATAATTTGCAGCTTTTGGGCCTTTTTTTTTTGGATAATTCCATTCTTACATTCTAATTAAGGCCTTTGTCCATTTACTCCCAAAAAAAAATTAAAAAAATTGTAAAGGGTATGGACCTAGCTTCCCTACATTTGTATATTTAGAGGCAATTTTTAAAGCAAGAAATTTCTTGTTTCCTTATTCTACATTCTTTTTTTTAGATTTCCTTTTTGGGGGGATGTTATAAATTGTCGTAAAGGAGATAGAGAAAAAAGTGACGAATATTATAGTACAAAATAAATTGAAAGTTGTAATTTTTTGGATTAAATTTCTTTTTTCCTCTAATTCAATGTTTTCGGTTTGTAGATTGGAGGTATTTCCTACATTTCTTTTGATTTTTTTGGGTTTTTTTATTTTTAAGTTTGGTATTGTTATTAAGGGTTGTCATTTTTTCCCGTTGTTATTTAATATTTACAGTTATTATTACTTTAATGAATATTGCTTTTAAAAGTTTTGATTCGAAATTCTTTTCTTTTCTTTGGTTGGGAATCTTTCCAATGCGCCAATTTTTCCCTTGTTTTTATAATGTAATGTTGCAATAAATATTTTTTATTTATTCTTCTGTTTTTTTTATTTTTATTCCTTTGGTTTTGTTGTTAATTTGTTTTTGTTTTTGTTTTTGTATTATTTATTTGTTATTGTTTTTTTGTATATTTTTTTTTACAACTCCTGTTAGTTTCTTATCAACTAGTTACCATTTCCTTCTCAAAAAGTCAATCTCTAATTTTTCGGACGGATACTATGAGAATGCATACAAATCTCATTTTTTTTTTCAATATTACTTTCACAAACTTGACTATTCAATAAAAAAAAAACTGAAACATGTACCTCTAATTTTCTGCGTTGTTTTGAATTTTCAAATTAATATCTCGATACGATTATATTTGCGTTACGAATCAAGTCGAAGATTCCAAAAATCTTTACTGTGGTTAATGTTTCAATGTGTGAAACAAATGGAAGTGTTATTGGCATTTTTACCCTACGATATGTATCTCTATATTGTACTCAGGAAATCCATACAATACACGTATAGCATAAGAAACCATATAAAGTATTTCCAATACGTTTAAACAATAATTTTAGTGCAATATCGCATTTTTCCTAGGATCAACTTTTGAGAAGGTTGTCGCCTCCCCTCGATATAATCTCATTGAGAGACTCCCTTGTAACTCTTACTCGTAACTCTCCCTCGTAACTCTCCCTCACTTTTCTCCCTGGTTCCGGAGCTGTGCTTTTGGTTACACCTAGTCTTCCCATTCTTCCTTTTTCTTCCCGTTTCTTCCCTCTACTCAATTCTCTATTACTTTGAGGTTTAGGATTGGCCTCTCTCATCCACCTTGACTCAACGCTCTCTCTCTCATTTGCTCGAGAGACCGTCTCTAAGCTTTGATGGCACCCATTTGCTTTGTTGCTCCCATGGGTGTGAGTTGTTCGCACCTTAAATGTTGTTTTCGCCTCAATTGCAGTTGTTCCTTCCAAGGGGGAAATATTCTGTTCGGATGTGAGGTGTCACATGTTATCTTCTCACATCGATTGACATTGTTTCGAGCACATCGTATTTTGGCGACATTTTGGAGAAATTGAGAGAAATTGTTTTGGAGACATTGAGAGACATTGTTTTGGAGACATTGAGAGACATTGTTTTGGAGACATTGAGAGACGTTGTTTTGGAGACATTGAGAGACGTTGTTTGGAGACATAGTTTCGGAAAAAATGTTGTTTTTGTGACATCGTTTTGGCAAATGCCTCTGTTTCAACCACGAGTGGCGTACATGTGAGACGTGGGAAAGTTCTAGGAAGGAGCGTGATTATGAGCGTCCCGTCACAATGCTACGGATGTGATTATTTTCGTTGGACGAGGTCGAGAACTTCGATTCTTTGGGCGTTGCTTTGGACGAATTTGTCCATACTTGAGTCAATTATTTTTTGAAAGGAGAGGACTTGGGAGCTCTCCACTTCCTGTTCTCGCGTCTTTTATCGGATTTGGTTTTTTAGGGTTTTATAACATCTGGAAGTTTATGTCCTTTTCCAATCAACTATTGCGATTATTAAAAACAATTGCAATTATTAGAAACTATTGTAATTATTGAAAATAAGCGCGTTCGAGGTCAAATTTGGTAAGATGAGTTGTTAAGGTGTGTTATTTTGTTGTTAGTTTCTTTTCCGCGTCATTTTTCAATATAAAGGTTTTTTTTTAGTACTTTCCAGTACAGCTTTTGGCTTTCCATTTCTTTTGTTTCCATGTACCCGCATGATTTACTATCACACATTCTTTGTCAGACATTCTCAATCAAGCTTTTAGGGTATTGTCCAAATAACACCGTCAAAGTCCCTCGTTTCGAGGGCAGATAGTACAATTCGTACAATTTTTCGGGGTTTTAATTTTTAGCTTTCCGTACTGTATAATTAAAAAATTAAAACCAAACCTAAAACCTAAAAATTGTATGATTTAGACTTGACATTAGGCAAAAATTCTTCAATGCTATTACCCTTTTTCAGTCAGTAAAAATTAAAGGACATTTAGCACTATATTGGCTTTATTTTATATCAGCTTTATTTTAATGACATGTACAATACTTGCATCTGAACTGTTCATTTAAAAACTCCTTTCAACAAAAAAAAAAAACGCAAAATTGGCTTGAGAAACGTTTTCATTCAAGGACCAAACCTCATAACTGAAAAAAATACATCCAAATAAAAATAATACGGAAAAAAGACCGCCAAATAAAAATAATACGGGAAAAAGAATAAAAATAATACGGAAAAAAAAACCGCCAAAAAGCTGTGTTAAATAAAATCTAAACCTCCATCTTGACAAGATTGCAAAACTAAACCAAAATCAAAAATACAAAACCAAAACCAAAACCCTGATTCCAGGTTCCTTCTGGCATCAGTTAAACTGACAATAAAACCGTTAGTGAAAGCGCTAGTTAAGACGATGTTAAGACAATAGTTAGAAAAACAGTTAAAACAATAGTTAGTAAGATAGTGAGAAAGATAGTTAAAACAATAGTTAAGACGATAGTTAATACAACAGTTAAAACAATAGTTAAAAAGAAAGTTAAAGCGATAGTTAAAAAGAGAGTTAACACGAGAGTTAAAACGATAGTAAACCCTAACTATACCTCAAAAAAAACACTAAAACTACCTTCAAAATGTGAAAAAAAAAAAAAAAAAAAAAAAACAACAGCTATCCCAAACCTAAACCTGCAATAAAACGTTAAATATAACTTCAATGTTGAAAACAAAAAAAAAAAATTGTCACTTTTCCAACATCTAACCAACATTGTTTTCAAAAAGTAAAAGCATTTTTGGAGTCACTTTTTGATATTAAAACTATCATCGAATTCGTCGAGAGGGAGGGGGAGGGGGGAGGGGGAGGGGGAGGAGAGGGAGAGGGGGAGGGAGAGGGGGAGGAGAGGGAGAGGGGGGAGGGAGAGGGAGAGGGGAGCGAGAGGGGGGAGGGAGAGGAGGGAGAGGGAGAGGGAGAGGGAGAGGGAGAAGGGAGAGAGATAGAGGGGGGGGAGGGAGAGAAGAGACACATACAATAAAATATACATTTTTGTGACTGTACATCACTATATCAAGATTTGAACAAAAGTTTCTTTAAAAACAAAAATTAGAGTGGATGTCCCACCACTCTACTAAGGACTGAAGCCTCTAAATCATTTAAAACCTGCCTAGTCTCTCTAAATCATCGTTTACAAACACAAAAAAGGCAGGTCTAGCAATGATAATGTGTACACTCCTCCCTACTCTCTCTCCTCGCCCTGCTCTAAAAACCTTTCCTCTCTCTTCCCCTGTTGTACGCCATCTCTCTCTCTCCCCTCCCCCCTCTCTCTCTGCCCTCTCTCTCGCTATCGCTCCACTCTCCCTCCCTCTCTCTGTCACTCTCACTCTCTTCTCCCTCCTCTCTCCTCTTGCCCTCTATCCTCTCTCTCTCTCTCCCTCTGTCTCTCTCCCCCACTCTCACCATCCCTCTATCTCCCTCCCTCTCTCTACCCACTTTCCACTTAATACACTCTAATATATGTCCCTGCCTCCCCTAGCAATCAAAGGTAGTCCTCCTCCCGGGACCTAAAACCCCTCGGGACACTTTCATACCTACCTCCTACCCCCAACCCTATCCCTGACCCAAATCCTAACCCTAACCTCTAATCCTACTCCTACTCCTCTCCCTCTCCTTCCCAATCTCTCTATATCCCCATCTCTATATCCACCTCCATTCAACCCACCAATTCGAGACTTGAAATCTCCCTCTCTTCCTCGTCCTCCTCGTCCTCTCCCTCCTCCTCCTCCTCCTCGTCGTCGTCCTCCTCCTCCACCTCTCTTTCTCCATTCCAAAGCCTCAAAGTGATTCCCATATACGTATTCCGAATCACTCCCTCTTCATCGTCATACACCATTAAATGACCTTGCCATTCCCATGTCCCTATACCCCGATAATCGATCCACTCTAAATCCGATACAAACTTGATGTTCGCCGATTCCCACGGCTCTCCCAGAATTAGGGTTAAGGGCCTCCCATTCTCCTCTTGAATCATTCCCACAATGGTATCTTCCAAATTCGCTTCTCCGTCCCGTCGCCAACCGAAACTTCCCCGACCTTCGAGCGTTGTTATTGTTATTATTATTGTTGTTGTTGTTGTTATTATTATTATTATTATTTTTCACAGAGTTTTTTAAGAAGGAATTCTTCGACGACGACGACAACGATACTTTTTTTCGGTCGAACACCGCGACTAAATCGACCGATCGCGGATTTTTGACCTCTTTTTTTTTTCTTCCTCACCCTCTCCGCCTCTTCCCTCTCCTCTCCCTCTTCCTTCAACTTCCTCTCCATCTTCTCCCCTCCTGTCCCTCTTCTCTTTCCATTTTCTTCCCAACTCATCTTCCTCGCATCGCAAAAAGGGATCCATAGGATTATTCCCTAACAAATTTTCCCCCCACAGAAATTCACCTGCTGACATGGCACCTTCAATTTGGGTCCCACGTCAGCTATCCTATTAGAAACCAATGGACTTCCCCCATACCCCAAATTCTCCAAAACCAGAAACTCTAAATTTCCCATCTCTAGATACATTTTTTCAGCCCTAATTTTTCCCCCGAAGGATTCGAAACGTTCGAAATTTTAATTTTTGGTGAATTCCGGATCCCTGGAATGAAAAAAATTGACCGGATTCATTGAATTTGTCCGAAACCTCGGGTCTCGAACAATGTTTTGTCTTCTAGTGGGCTTCGTACAGCTGGCGAATTCCTCATTGCTTGAGTTTTTTTGAAAGTTTTTGGAAGTTAAAAGAGGATGTCCCAAGGACCCAGAAAGAGACAAAGGACTACCCAAAAGGTGACACGTGTCAGATGTGACAAGTTGAACTGGGCGGCAGGTTTTGGACGCATTTGATTCAGTGGGGGGAGGAGAGGGAGAGGATTTCTTGAGGGGACGCAGCAAAGGGAGAGGAGGAGGAGGAGGAGGGAGGGAGAGGGGAGGAATCTGACGAAGGGGCTGCTGATCTGGCCATGAGGGAGGGAGAGAGGAGAGAAGAAAGGAGAGAGGGAGAGTGGAAAAAGGAGAGAAGAGAAAGGAGAGAGGAGAGAGGAGAGAAGAGAGAGGAGAAATGAGAGAGGAGGTAGTGCCTAAATGAGGTCAACGGATAAGAAAAGGAAGTTTCATAGATGTCTCCAGAGAAGTCAGAGCAGAAGAGACAAAAATAACAAGAGAGTAAATGAAGAAGAGAACGAGAACGAGAACGAGAGAGAGAGAGAGAGAGAGAGAGAGAGAGAGAGGAGAGAGAGAGAGAGAGAGAGAGAGAGAGAGAGAGAGAGAGAGAGAGAGAGAGAGAGAGAGAGAGGAGGGAAGAAAAAAAGGGAGATATGGAAGGAGGAGATACCAAGGGAGAAAAGAGAGAGAGCTGAAGTATTTGAAAAGTCACCTCTTAATGCCTCAAAAGTGGTAAGTCGCACGTTTCTTCTCTCTCCTCCCCTCTTTTGCCATCACCCCATGCCTATGTCATGGGTACATCAAAACCAAGTCTTTTGAAAGTGCGGATATTTAGTGCGGGTATGAACATATCGTGCGGAAATTACCCACATTGCGTAGTTTCGTGCGACTACTTTATTGTGGGCGCACGAAATCCTAGTATAAATTTTCAGTTCCGTGCGCTGGTACGATCAGATTTTCTTTTTACACATAGATCTGTACGGAAATGTGTCCTAGGCTGGCAATTCCGTACGATCGCATGGCTCGAGATCCGCTAGGATTTTATAAAGATATTTACATGTATAGATATGGAAAGTTGGAAGCTAAATATCTTACGTGGCTCATTTCTTTAGGCTGTACGGCCGGTACAGAAGACAAAATTTAAATATCTTATAAAAATACATTTGAACTTTTAAAGTACACAAAAGTACAACTACAGAAGAAATTTCAGTATTTCACCAATAAAAACAAGTAATCCGTATATTAAATTATAAAAAACTGCCTTTTAGCCTACTCTTTGTGAACATTATTTTATGACAAAATCTCGACAAGGTCAGCTACAGTACAGTACGGTAAAGTTCTGAAAATTTACTTTCCTGTACGGCTGTACTACAAAAGGATTTGATCGTCAACTCGTTTGACCTGCAAATCGTACCAGAGACCTGTAATTGCGACCGTAGATTTTAGAACTTTTTACGGTATGACGTGTATCACAAACAAGCCATTGGATTCGGATAATGATACTTATGTCCACGTCGATGGAAATCTACGAAGTTGTACATGACACGACACCCGTGTGGACAAGACTCCTGCAGGTATCGGAATATCGGTTCTCTGTTGTCCGGTTTGTCGTTCATTACCTCGGAGTCGCACTGAAAGCTACACCGTGAATCGCTATTAGCGTGTTGGTCGCTAATTGAGGTACCCTGTTTTTTTGGGCAAATTCTCAAATAGAATTAGACATTCTAAATGTTCCTACACGTTATTTGAGGTGTTCCATAAAATAGGATTCATGACTCTAATATAGTGCCATCGTAAATAGTGTGGTGTACGGTCTGTCAGAGATGTACTTTTTGTATTTTTTTAAGTAGAAAAGTACAGAAAAGATATTCACGCTGTCCCGTAATCGCGCTAACATGTAATTGCGTAAATGTTTTCCGGCATTCGCGGATGAAAAAAAAATGCGACGGCGTACGATTTGAACAATTTCGTACATGCACATATTGTAGTGTGGAGATATTCTGAACCGAAATTTTTTACAAAGCAGTTTGCAAATTAGAGTGTACGAAAAATTAGAATAATTTTTTTTTCCAAAAAAGACGACATTCCCAATTAGCGTAAATAAGGCTAATTGTTTCATTACGCTATCTATTTCATTACGCTAATAGCGATTCACGGTGATGTCCTTATAAGGACAAATCCTTTCCACCGTCACATCCTGAGTCGATGACCAGGATATTTTTCTTGGTTTTAAGCAAACCCACGTGTCAATAGTTCTGTTTAAGTGAATGAAACAATACATATTAAGAGCCCTAATGCAAATGTCAGACGTAAAAATTGTAACAAATTGAGTGGAAGTCTTAGAATCTAATTCTTTAATGTACAGAAATAATTGCAAACGTTATATATCGTATTCACGTACATTATGCTTACCATACGGGAAATAAACGTATAGTGCACGTACTGAATGAGACAACAATATATAGCGTTTGCAAAAGAATCAAATTGATAACAACAATACGTTAATTAAAAAGTCGAAACCAAAACCACAGTGAATGTGTAACACAAGATTACAAAGCAGAAAACCATTTATGACCCCAATAAGTAATAACGATACACTTGTGCGATTTTATTATTTGACATTGGAAAAAAAATAAGTTGGTACAACATAATGTACTTTTAAATGCAAGGGATCAAAACCTAAAATTTATCTATGAGAATCTTGTGCTATGTTGTATGATGGTTCTTTGCCACTCCCTCCCTCCCTCTCTTGCTCTCTCCCTCTCTCACTCCCTCTCCCACTCTCCCTCTCAACTGCCATACAAAGATGCATTTTTAACTCTAGACATTGTGTCCCTAGGTGTCTATTGATTTCAATGTTCTTTCAGCAACTACACCGCTAGTCGCTGTAAGTGTGAAATATTTTTTGGCCACTTAAAACAGCTTTTCTTCGTGCACACTTGTCTAATTGTCAATCCGATGATTGCTTTTGGAAGGCAAGATTCTCACCTTCCTATTGGCAGTCCACGATTGACAATCCGGCAAGTTTGCATGGAGAAAAGATGTTTTTAAGTGGCGAGAAAACATGAACACTAATAGCGAGCCGACTCAGAAATAGCAAATTATGGTGTGTAGGTTGCGACGTATGTTGGCCGAGGCTCCAAAATGAATGCAACTTTTTCCTCGTTATTATAAGTTTTCTCATTCTTATACATTCAATCGTCCATATAATCTGAATGTTAGAAAGCTTGTCGGGAAGTTTCACCCAAAAGAACACCGCTCATCGTTCTTAGCATTAAATATTTATAAGTGTTAATGCGAAATTAGAATTAATAACACTAATTTAGTGCAAGGAGACGTGGCAGATTGTAGTCCACGTCATTAAATACTGTGTTTAACTCTATTCTGTAAAATTTGGCCAAAATAAGCCGCGACCGAATTAGTGTTATTAACCCTAATAACTATGCGCGGTGTAGCATCCCTGAATGAGCCTAAAAAAATGTCGTTTCAAAGGGGAAAAAGTAAAAACCATGAGTTGTGCATAACTTTTTGTCCATTACAAAATTCCAGTTATTTTGTGTGTTTAGGACAAGAAATGCATCTTTAATCGCCACTGATTAATAGTTATAATATATATATATCTATATATATATATATATATATATATATATACACACACACACACACACACATATAATATATATAACAAAATAGAATCAGAATTAGGGTTAGGGTTGAAAAAATTTCACTGGCTTCTTTTGCCCTCTGGGCCCAAAATAGCAATAACAATGCTAATTATTTTGTCCTTGACTAAAGTAATGTTCCAAAAAAAAGGTTTAAAAAAAGTAATTTCATATAGAACTGAACTCGAGCCAATAGAAAAATTAATAAAATCACCAAAGTCATAATTTCTTTACTTTAATAACCGTTAAAAACAATGTTATCGTTTAAAAACTATTATTAATCCACACTAAATTATAAAGAAGTCGAGAGTATCAACATATACAAGCTAAGTACATGTTAAAAAAAAGAAAAAAAAAAGTATTGGATGTCTTCATTCGATGCTAACAAAGTGAATGAAAACAAAATGACAACGAAAATCTATATCACAAACCATAATAATGTCTTCAAAAAAATATATATTTAAAAAAAAAAAATGGAGAGTAACTTGTGCAATTTACAAAAAAAAGTAATCACTCATACCACAATAACCAATTTCAAAACGACCAAAAAATGAAAGAAAAAAAGAGAACAAATCCCACAAAAACCCAAAAAAAAATCAAGATAAAACGATCCAATGCCAACAAAAAGAAGCTAAATTACAAAGTTCATATTGAAAAGTACAAGACGGAAAAACGAGGAAAAAAAAAAGGACAAGTAAAAGGTGTCAAAGAAAATGTAATCAAATGACAAAAAAAAAAAACTAAAAAAGGGGGGAGAAAATGAAAAAAACTCACAATAAATCTCACATCAGACGATGATAAATTTAAGGCGGTTATGAACCGTAAAAAACACGAAATTCAAAATAGTTAATTAATTTTTGTGGCAATTGTAACCTCATAAAAAGCGTGAAAAATAATAAATGTGGAAAAGAAAAATAAAAAATTACATTTACAAGAAAAATCTGGCATCGATCTGTCCAGTTCCATTAAATTCCGTTCCGTTCCATTTTTCACAAAAAATAGCATGTATAGAAAAACAAAATCTTATGACGTCACGTTAGTAGCATGGGAAACAAGATAAGTTGCATATTTGAGGGGGAGTACGAAGGGGAGAGGGGGAGAGAGGGAGAGGGGAGGAAGAGGGAAGGGGGAGCGGGGGAGAAAGGGAGAGGGGAGGAAGAGGGGAGGGGGAGAGGGAGAGAGGAAGAGGGAAGGGGAGGGGGAGAGAGAGAGAGAGAGACAGAGAGAGAGGGGGGGGGGAGAGAGAGAGAGGGAGAGAGAGAGAGACAGAGAGAGAGAGAGAGGGAGGGAGAGAGAGAGAGAGAGAGGGGGAGCAAGGAACCATCGTGAATTTCCACAAATATGACAGAATCTGGTAGTATTCATAAAACTCATGAGAGAATTTTGGAGAAGAAACTAGATTTTTAAACTTATTCGGTAACAATTTCAGATTGAATAAAACGTCAACGGAAAAAAAAAAATCATTTTTTAAGCTAAATGGGAAATAGACAGAGCTTCAAGAGAACTTTTGAAGCATAAAAAAAAAAAAAAAAAGAGGGAGATTGCAAAACTTTACAACTCTGAGAGCTCTTTGTTTCAACAGAATATGCCTCTAAATCAAATTCTAACATCAATTACTGAAAAGAACATTAAACCTAAATGTAAAGAAAGGGTTTTCTAAAACCTCATCAAGTCTCGTGTCAGATCTGGTGAAAGTCAAAATAACTTGGAAAGAGACAAAACAAGGAGAAAAAATGGATTGCTAGCATACAAGAGAGAGAGAGAGAGAGAGAGAGAGAGAGAGAGAGAGAGAGAGAGAGAGAGAGAGAGAGAGGCGGGGTGAGACAGAGAGTGAGAGGTGGGGTGAGACAGCGAGAGCAAAATGTTGTATGCAATGTCAAAAAACAATCTCTGGAAATCTTATTACTTTAACTGAGACTCCACAATTTTCTTCTCTCCTTCGTTCTTGAAATTCACTCGTTGAAAACAGTTATCTCTCCATTTTTTTCATCCATGTGCATATTATTTTGCTCAGTGTCAATTCTGTTTTCCTCATCATCGAATATGTCCTCCTCCTCCTCCTCCTGCCATTCCCCTCGATGCCCCTCCTCCTCCTCCTCCTTCTCCTCCTCCACATCATCCCATACCTCAAAATCCTCATCACCCCAATTTGCCAAATTATATCCTCTAGGTAACGGATCGTGGAGATCCAACGAAGACTCGTGTGAGCTACTGTCCTCTCCGTCTCCTCTCTCTGCCTTCTCTCCCCTCTCCCTTCTCTCTCCATTCCACCCACCCTCTTGAAACTTGGTCCTCAACTTGAGATTGTAATTACAAAACAGAAGATCGTCCGATTTTTTCGACCCAATCGCATTCCTTTCCTTTTTCGAAATTCGAATCGTTTCTTGCATGGAAAAATTCCTCTCGCAATCTCTCGAAGCACAAGTTTGACTCAAAACTCTCAACGCGACTCTTTGTAACGCCGGAGTCCCAGCCCCATGAGAAGCCCAGTAAGTTATAACCGACAATTTTTTTTCGGCTACGGCTTGGGCAGACCGTTTCGCCAATTGATGCGAAAACATTCCGTTCTGTTGTCGAAACTGTTGTAACTGTTCCAAAACTGGCATGTGATCCTCAAAAGGAACCATTTTTACAACCACGTCTTGAAAAGCTCCGTAACATGCAATATTATTTTCCGAAAAACTTCGATCGGATAAACTATTTGGGTGTAAAAGACGGGCAGCCGCATGTAAAGGACTGTTCAGTTGTTTCCTCCATTTTACAGTCACAATTTTGATAATTCTATCAACTCGAGAACTATTCAAATAATGGGGTTTCGATTTCAAATCTTCCAAACCCGAAAGGATATTCAAAATGAGGTCATATAACTCTCCCATCAGAGTTCCTTGACTGGCTGTCAGTTTCAAAACCGCAAAAAGAGGTTCCATGCAAACGGAAACTTCGCCTAATCCGTTCCAAAAATCGTCATTTGCAATTACGTTTTTAAAAAACACAGCCTCTGTTGTTTTGTTTTCGCTCCAGGTTTTCCACTCATCACTGATAATAAGTTCCTCCAAAGAAATGCGTAAATCCAAAACCCAATTCACCAAAACCACAGTTTTTCCGTACCGATTTCGACCGGGTCGGGTTAAATCTTTGCCTAAAATTCCTTTCTTTGCCAAATTGAGACTCAAGAAACGGTTGTCTCTCATAAATTTTACAATTTTTACGGCTTGACTCACTATTTCTTTCACCCAAACCTCTCTCCCTATAGCTTCTATCATGAGATCTATACAATGACAAGCACAACTTGTCACGAAAATGTGACTGTACGGACTTTCCTGGGCCAAAATTTGAGCAGTTTTTTTAACAAATTTCACATCTTCCATCACAATTTGTACTACATTACTGGGCCCAATGTGCTTCATAGATTCTTTGAGTGCCTGGGCGTAAAATTGCCCTCCTTTTTTCGCTTTCTCGACATCTTTTGAAAAAAGAAACAACGCCACTTGTTCCGAAATGGCCAAAAAATTGGAATCATCTTCCGTACCATGACAGACAATAGAAAAACCCCTATTTTCACACCCGGAAATCATGGAATTTAAACTGTTTTGTATTCTCTCTCTCTCCAGTTCCAATAGTGGCCCTCCAATTTTATACGGAGTCGGAGGAACAAAAGCGGGTCCGGCTCTCCCAACATTTGTACAGAGCTCCTTGAAAAACGGAGACTCCGTAATATTCGCCGGAATTCCGTGAGCGTAAAAAAATCTCGCAACACTCGCTTCTGCCATTTTTTTGTCGTTATCCTTAAACCCTTCTCCCAAAAACCCTAAACTTTGTACTTTTGACTTCTCGAGGATTTGAGGATCGTAGACTTCGATCACTCCACTGCTCAAATTTCCCAAACTGTGATGATTCCCCAGACTCCCAGTTTGACTTAGTTGACCCAGTTGACTTTGACTTAATTGACTTAACGGACCCATTTGACCGAGTTGACTCAGTTGACCTTGAACGAAGGAATTTGATTGGCTTAGCTTTGGTTTTTTGGCTTTTGGCTCCGAGACGACGGAAACCTCGTTTCCGCGAAGTTCCTCGACCAAATCTTTCGGTACGGCGGCACATTTTGCCACGTCAGAAGATCCGCCCAAAATGTGGAATTTCACACGTGTCACAGTTCCACAGTAAGTCTTGTGGCAAAAATTGCAGATCCACGAAGATCGTACTTTTCCGTCTTCTTCCGACGCCTTCGTGACGTACTTCCAAAAGGACGAGCGACCCTTTTCTCCGGATTTTTGATCACCAAAAGAGATGATGATGAGGAGATGACAAGATGTGAGATGACAAGATGGAAAGGAGGAGGAGATGTGAGAGGAGGAGTGGAGGAGGATGGGGGATGATGAAGGATGAAGTGGAAGACCCGGAATGAAGGAGGGATTGAGATGAGATGAAATATGAGGGGAGGGGAATGGACAGAAACAGAAGGGAAATGGAAGAGATGGAACAGTGGAGCCGGAATGGAAGAAAAATGAAAAGGAAGGAAGGATACTGCGAAAGTAAAAGAAATGGAAAGGAACTAAAATTGAAGAATTGAGAAATTGAAAAAAGGAGAAATGTGGAAATGTGAGATTTGAAAGTTTTAAACGAAAGTCCGTTGGACTGTTTTTCCAAAAAAATCAAATGTTTAAAAATGTTTTGAAAAAAAAAAAATCTCAAAGGCGTTCGTCTTTCAGAGTGTACTGTACTGTACCGTCCTGTACTGTACGGTTCGTTTTTTAGCGGAAAAGAAGGAAAAGAGAAACAAAATAGGAGAAAAGAAACCCTAAAAAAAGAACAAAAAAAACGAGCGTCTGGCGGCGTAAAACTTAGCTATCGTCGTATCGCAAGTTTCGCCTGTCGTCCGAATATTCCGACGGCAGAGATTCGGTGAATCGTAGCCGTTAAAAAAAACGAACGCTTCCGATTTTTCCTTCGACGCCGCAACGACGAAAGTGCGGTACAGTAAAAGTTTATATTTCGGGCAGTCAATAGGAAGCGTTCTTTACACGAATAACAGCCGAAGGTTTATGTGAGTTTTTAGTTTTTTTATGTTCTGCAAAGCTATTGGCTGGACGCCTGAATCTGTCATGTACAGCACATAAAACAATTTTAATTTGGACTATTTGGAGCATGCGAACAAAATCTGTCCTTTGAAATTTTTTGAAAAATTGTGATCCAATCACATTATCAAAGGGCCAATCCATGCTGGTGAATTTATCGTTATCTCGATATAAAGTACGAAATTGTGTACTTTTATGTACTGTTCACTGTACAAGATCTATATTTTGTTTTCTGAGTCCATTGTAGATCCATTAAAATCTGTCCTGTTGCCTGTTGGCATTTAGTAGGGTGACTGCATTCAAATTTACATCAGCTTTTCCATTTCGTACGGAGATGTCAATATTTATGTGTGCGAAACATTGTACGAATACGTACGGAATAGCAGCAACTTGGCCCTTCCAATCGATCCATGCCGCGAATCAGTTTTTACTTCCGTACACTTCCGTACATGATCTGTAGTCCTGCACATTTAACATCCATAAAGGATTCTGAAAAAAAAGTTCTCTCCAATGAAAAAATACGAAAACAATACTCCGATTTCTAAAGAAAAAAAAAAAAAAAAAAAACCGTTCGAGCTTTTCGAAATTGTCAAGGTATAAAATGATTCAATTCGGACCTGTCCAAAACCCTAGCAGATTCGAAAAGACCTCCGGAAACCGTCCGTTCGGTTCGGTCAGGATTTTAATTTACCGAACCTAACAGAGGCGAATTTCAACCGTTGCTTGCGACCTTTTTGTCGTACTCGAACTGGACTCCTGCCAGGTCCAGGCGGTTTCAAATCGTTGAGAAACCTACGGAGATATTACGTTTCATTCGTCGTACAAATCAAATCTTTTCTGCCAAAAAAGTACGGTTCATGTACGATTATTTGATAAATTTTAGCCGAATGAACCAGCACTGTTCTGTACGGCATCTGTACTAACGTACCATGCACCCACGTGGCACATTTTCAACCGCTTTTCTGTTGAAAATCCAATTTGAAAACCGTTTTCGGGGAAAATGTTTATGACTTTATGAGGAGGTGCGGACCGTCAAAATGGGAAGTGTGAGGATGACATCATTATATTTGGCGTGATTCAATTGGGAAAAAGGAAAGATTTTCCATCGTCGATATGGAAAAGTTCTAGAAGTCCCTTTTGGTGAAACGTGGCATGCCAGCGATGAAAGCATCCGCTGTAAACAGCATAAAGTACAAAACGAGTCATTGTACAACAGAGAATCGTACAAATTTATTAATTCAGGTGCGTGTCAGACACCTGAAACGTACAAAAAGCAAGTGCTGCAGTAGAGTACAAAAAATTTATGTCGGTTTGGCAGGTGCACATGACCGTCGAACTTCATTTCATATCTCAAATTGACACATGGAAAGCAAAATAAAAATAAAAATCCAAAACAAAAGCAAAAGAACTAGGTAAGACAAGAAAATTAAGTGCACACTGTAATTATATCAAACTGTATATTGTTAGAATGTATTCTATTTTATTGCATTCTACTTAAAATGTGTGTTGACTATAATTGTCACGTTTATCTGGATTTGGGGTTTATTCCCAGAATGGATCCTACGAATAAATAAGTTTTTTTATCGTCTCTATAATTGTTTTTTAAAGAATATCAATAATTGGTTTTTATCAATCATTTATATGTTTACTTAATGTCCATAATATACAATTGCTTTATAAAAAATTATAAACGATTCTTGTGAGTGTTTCGGGTGCATAAACAAATTAAGAACTTCTATATGCTTCTAGTCGATAGTATAAATACTCCATAGTCAGTCATTTAAAACGAAATAATAATTATGTAAAGTCCACACTTGTCACGAATTCAAGTGACGAATTTGGTTTTCGAAAATTGGGTTTTAAGGTTTACTTGATCAATGTGTTTACAACGTCTAACGAGGCTTTCCATGGTAATTTTTCCACGTAACACTTTGGTGTTGCAACTCGGGGCGGTTATGAGGTAGTTGTCCACGATTTACAGATAATTTTTAACTTGCACTCGAATTAGATGGCTCTCCAAATTAAAATTACCAATGCTTTCAACACCGTTGATTGTAATGCCATCTTTCGCAAGCTTTGACATGCCCCCTTTCCAACTAACGGATTTTCCCCTTTGTTCGTGTTTTTTACTCAAAATCCAACTCTTTATTCTATCGGATCGGAGGCCCATTAGGTGACCACTGTAGATTATGTAGGTAGTACTCGCGGGTTAACTATTACGAGCCTTTTTATTTGTTATCATTCACCAATTAGGCTTTAAGGGTATCACTTACTGCTTTTTCCAAAGTTGTTGTACACTTGTATTTCAAAATTTCTCATCTCCAAGTGGCTTTTGTTATCTTAATTCAATTGTGTACCCAACCACCATTCTACGTGATGCACATTCTACCACCCAACTCCTATTTCGTTTCATTTTTTAAAAAATCTTGATAATCCTTTGGTTATATTCTACAATAGCTTGTCGGCCACGGTACGTTTGATCACTCAGAAACAATACACACTCATAGACAAGCTAACTTACTAGTCTCTTTCAACAATATTCCTTGACTCATTACGACCACCGTAACGATAAGCGCTTACATAAGGATTACCTTTTGTGGCATTTATCATCACTTCACGGTTTCGGTGGACGACACTATTCTTGTAGCTCATATGGTTTTTAACGTTGACGGATGCTTATTATTACGCCAACAATCATTATCGTCTACGCTTTTGCTTTTATTAGTCAAAACTTAAGATGATGTTCCTTGTTATCTTCCTTAGTAATTTGAAGTTACTAAAGTGTCTAACGACATATCGTTGATATGGTAGTTGCGGTTGAATTAAAGAACTTGCTTAAGAGGTATCGTACGGTTGAAGCATGAGGTCGTCTTTGATATTGCTCATGGTCAAAGTTGCAGTTTATTTTGTTGACACACTAATTGTTGCTTCACTTTTTTTGTCTTCTCCTCATATTTGTGCCACGCTTGGCTCATATATCAATTTTCCGCACCTTTGTGTAACAGGATCTCCTACCTCTCAGAAAATCCCATTACTACAAACAATCCCAACCACACATTCCATACATTGGAAAATACACATCCACATTGGACCACACTCACATAAAGATAAACTTTAAATTAGAAGAAGCTTTTGTCCACATAACATTAGCTTGGTCTCTTGCCCTCGTGGCTCAACCCTTCTTATTAAAGTGTTTTCCACTACTCTCCACTCTTAATAATTCTATCTCTTAACTACTAAAACACTATTTAGTTAGTAAGAGATTTCAATGCAAAAATGCCTTTTCTCCAATTTGGTATTGATCATTCAGAACCAAGATCAGCCGGAATTTCCACAAACTTTTCCAAAGGAAAAGATGTCTACTCTCCTCCTACACTTCACTATTTATCCATCATCGCCCTGGACTCGCCAGGCCAGAGTCAACGCTCCGTTTTAACAGGCTTTTACCTGGGCCAATCATTGATCACCAGAGAAGCTGGAGCCTTGAGAACCTCCTGCAGAAGGGAAGCCATGAGTGACTACTGTAGCTTCTCAAACAACTTGTCCAGGGAAATATTTCCTGCTAAAGTTTACCTATTTCCTCAAGCGCAACTGAAACAGGGATATGAACAAAATATCTTCTTAAGCCATCTAGGACACCATCATGACTTTGTACGTCTGTAGATCTTACGAGAGGGTTAAGGGCTACTGATCTCCATAACAGTACAAAAATAGAAAAAGCACAGTTCAGTTACAAAAAATTACGAGACAGTACAGTACTGTACTGTAGCTAGCATTTCGTACAGTAATGTACTGTACTATAGTGAATCACCGTGTCTCATAGTTGCCATACCGTACAGGCTGGGAAATATTGAGTCCGCGGGCGTGACATATGTGACCAGTTTGCATGGCCCTTGGTTAAAAAGGGAAGGCGGCATACGCGGTTGCGGCGCTGTCTGGTTGGCGTAAAAGTTACATTTGCATCAAGATATACGCTTCCAGTCAAGTATCAACGCTTAGGGTACTTTCGCATGTGCTAAAGTTACAGTTATTTTCTGTCGCTTTCCTCCATAAGAAAAAAACGTGAAAATCCGCAGCCGTACTAAAAAAATGAAATTACCACCGTACAAGTTGGGTTACCTGGAAACTTTATTTGTACTACAGTTTGTCTTATGGCTCGATTTAGTTTGTCGTTTAGCGCGTTTCGACCCGATTTCGCGTCACTTCAACTCGTCTTCAAACTTTATAAAAAATCACCTCGCGAGGTGATTTTAAATATAGTTACATGAGGTGAGCGAATAGCGAGATGTTGTCGCACGTGTCGAAAGTTTTTGACAGTTTTTGTGCACAGAGTACAAAAAAAAAACACCACTGCACGTTTCCAGCCTTGTGCGTGACTTCGTGCGCTTTTTCCGTACAGGGGCCGTGGAGGGGGTTTCCACCAACGGACGCCATTTCGCAAAAGCGAAGTCCGTGAAAGCGTCCCTCTCTCTCTCTCTCTCCCTCTCCCATAACGCGTCCATCTCACAATTCTTGCAATGAAAAACGTCAAGAAAGGTAACAAATAAAAGATCTATAAAAAATATTTGTTTTGGCTATCTTTTAGCTTATTTTGGTGGCAATTAAAGTGAGAACGGACGAAAAAACAAAATTGGGAAACCAAGGCGGAATGTTTTATAGCTAGTGACGTCAACGCTATCATAAGTAGGCGTGACATCAAAATGTCACAAATCTATGTTGTAAACGTCATCAATTGTCGTGAGTTTTGTACTCGTCTATAATCGTCACAAATTTCACCCACGTCTACAGCCGTCATAATCTAAAGTGACAATTTCATTTCTTTATATGCAAATGCTCTAAAAGTTGTACAGAGAATCTTCGCTTAAAAACTAAGTAACAAGACTAAGTTTCGGTTACATGCGAAAGTACCCTTATTCTTAAGTGCGATTTCGGCTTGCCGCAAAAATGATGTACAAACTCTTACAAAATTTCTAAAAAATCGGTGCCAGACTGCAATACCAGGTAGCACTCGGCCAAACAAGTTACAAAATTTATACAAAATTGGTAGTACACCGCCCATCGACATTAAAGTTAATAATACTAATTCGATCGCGATTAATTTGGCCAAAATCACAAAATAAGGTTGTAAACACTATTTAGATGCGTAGACTTCATTGTGCCGCCTTTCTTAAGCCAAACTGTACAGTACAGTAGAAAAGTCTTTATTGCAAAAATTGCAATGGCAAAACCATCTGTGTACAAAAAGGGTAAATCTAAACAAAAAAATTGGAGACTACAAGAATTACAAAAATGTAATCTATGCCTAAAAACTGCAACAAAACAAAACAATACTAACAAGAGCAAAGAACCAAAACAAAACGATAACAAACTTAGACCGCCTAAAAAATGAAAAAACGTATACTAACCTACCCATAGACTGACTAAGGTCCACAACCACAAATATCATGGATGTGAACCGTGTCCCTTGGGGGAAGGTCTTGATCATCGCGACGGTCGTTAGCTTGTGTGCTACATCGAATGAGAGCTGCTGCTTGCGCCTGTTGAAGTGCAATTGAGACACGTTGACTGTATAACGCAACCAAAAGACTCGATGGAGGACTCCCGGACCCCGAGATACAAAGGTTTTTCTTGCACAGTAACAAGGGAAGTTATTGAAGGACTTCTCCAAATATCCAAAAATATCCACTACAAATGGGACAAATTGGTTCGACGGGTGTTAATGAGCGTAAAGTCTTTCCTTTGTAGCTGCTCCGTCCTGAGCCGATGTAACAGTAACAACGAATCGAACTTGTTTGTAAAGGTTAGGTCTCAGTAGATAACTTTGTGAGTATAAACTTGTAGGACTTAGTTTATTCTATCATCAGCTGATTTTATCAAAGTAATGGCACACTGCTTTTCTGCATCTTTGACCTGTCAGTGTGATCACTCTGATTGATATCTAGATATGAAACGTTGTGTGTATGGTATATGATATAGAAAATATAAGGTTGTATAGTTTCACTCTATTCTGCTCTTTCTGTAGAATTTTGTGAGAGATTTAATTGGTTAGTTTGATAAGCTATCTGTTGTTTTTAGGAAACTTTGGAGCTCATAACTTCTAGATTCCTTTGTGGATCAGTCTATAATTTTGGGAAGTTATAGTATTTAGTATATATTGCATATTCGTGCAGTTTGAGGTGATTCTGTATATTGTGGAGTAATCTGTGTTGTTTGAAGCACAACTGTTCTGGGGTAGTCTGTTGGTGTTTTTCGTGAGTAATCCATGGCTGAAATAGGCCAAGGACAACAGTCTACCAGTCATAATATGTGCATCACTTAATCTTTGTAAATAAGAGAGTGCTTTATTATCAAAGTGAACTGTACATTCTTAATTATGCAAATAACAATGCCATTTCACAAATTTTTGTACAATTGCAAGTAATTCATTTTCTTGTGCTGTATAGTTCTTTTCCACATCATTGAATTTTCTGGACTCAAAATCAATAAGATGAAAGTGCTTGCCGACTCATTGACTTATGACTACACCTAGACCTTTATCAGATGCATTTGTAGTGGTCATAACTTCAAATTCCCCAGCAGGTTCAGGATACACCAGTGTAAAGGCAAAGGTCAACTTCCCTTTTAGTTCCTCAAATGCTCTCTGTGATCAGCTCCCCACACAAACGTCTCCTTCTCCAGAAGTAAATCCGTCAAAGGTGCGGCGGTCATACTGAAAATCGTGATAAATTTCCAGTAATAAGTGGCCAATCCCAAAAATGATCTTTCTTCCGTGACAATGGTAGTCTGCTTCCAATTTTGGATTGCGATAATTTTGGATTGATTTGTTTTAACACCTTCCCCGCTAACTATGTGTCCCAATAATAATTGATCACTTTTAAGAAATCTGGATTTTGACAATTTTCCATATAATTTTCTTTCTCTTAACCTTTCCAACACTTTTCTTAAATGAATTAAATGTTGTTCTTTAGATTAACTATATACTACAATATCATATATAAACACCTGAACAAACTCATCTATGTAATCTGAAAAAGTTTGGTTAATTAATCTTTGGAAAGTAGGCGGTGCTTTCGTGAAGCCGAATGGCATAACTATCCATTCGAAATGACCCACCCTAGTCCTGAAAGCATTTTTATCAACATCTTCAATTCTAATTGGCACCTGATTAAAGCCACTACGCATGTCAATCAACGAAAATAGTTTAGCACCTTTTAAACGATCTATCAAATCAAAAATTAAAGGTAACGGATACTTATCCTTCACCGTAATCTTGTTCAGACTACGATAATCGACACACATTCTCAACGTTCCGTCCTTTTTTTTGACGAAGAGAACTAGTGCTCCGTACGGTGATTTGCTGGGCTGAATATGTCATTTCTCTAGGAGTTCCTTAATCTGTTTCTTTAATTCCTCTTGCTTAAAAAAGTTGTGCTTATAAATTCCTGTGACGAGGGGTTGCATCCACGTTCAAGGTTAATAACATGTTCCACATCTCGGGAAGGTGGCCTTCGTGATGGTAAATCACTTAGAAAAACATCTTGAAATTCAAAAATCAAATCTTTAACACCAACATCAAATGTATTAATGTCAGTTACCAAATCAGATTTTAGTTTTTCGAGAGTTTTAGTGGTGTCTAATTTAGGGATGACATCAATGTTAGTGTTTTCTCCCCCTCTTTTAACAGTAACTGCCTCAGTTACTAATAACAAGAAAACATGATTTGTTTTATCTTTTAAGTGTTTTTTAAATTGTTTAGCAGATATCAAACCTTCCATTCCCAATTTGGTTATGTTATTTATATGATTCCTATGCAATTTCTTAAGAGACAATGCTTGCAAAACCTTCCAACCGTTTTCAGACTTCACTTTCAAGGTGTTAATTTCCCAATTAATTTGAGGATTGTGTTTAGTTAACCAAGGCTTTCCCATAATTAGTTCTTCACTACCCAAATTCATTATTTCACACACAACTTTCATTTTATGACCCTGGATATCAACTTCTATCGTGTCAGTTTGTAAGTCTTATGTGGACTTATCACCATTTGCCACTTGAACATGTAAAGGCTTTTCCCTTATGACAGTAGGAATTTTAGTTTCCTCTACAAATCTATGTGAAATAAAATTATGTGTGGCACCTAAATCAACAATTACTCTCAATGGTTTTCCTTCCACTAATGACTCGAATCTAATCAAATTGTGTCTGGTGTCATCATTACTTAACCGACCTAACATAGGTATGTTGTTGAGAATTTCATCAGAATGATTCTTTAAACTATGTAGTGTAGTGAGAATCATAATAAATTCAACTATCCTAACTTTTCCATTCATTAATTTGCCCTCCAGAGTTAACTCTTTAACTTCTGGATCCGGTTGACTCAACTGAGGACATTTGGTTAGTCCTTTCTGTTTCCCACCTCTTAGGCTTCCTGCTCAGCTAGGTATAATGCAATATCCTCTTGGAGACCTTCATTTACATCGACTGTTTTGAGAGAACCTTTATCTGTACAGTCTTTAGCGTAATGATCTAGACCTCCGCATTTGAAACAAATGACTTTCTTTTTGGGTTTTGTGCATTCTCTACTAAAATGTCCCTCCTCTCCACAGTGAAAATAGTTAATCTTTTTCAGTTGTGCACACTCAAATGCTCTATGATCCTTTTTCTGACAAATAATGCATGTGGGGATGGTAAGGTTAGGCTTTTGAGCATTATTGCTTCGTTTATGACTCTTAATGTATCCCCCTGTATTGTTAAATTTTTTTCCTGCATTAACATTTTGTCCACCCTTCTGATTTCCCCCTGAAAATATTTTGCCTATTCACCAGACCAGTATTCAGACCCTCATCCACAAATTCCCCATCATCCCACTCTGATACTTCATTTAAATTACCCCTATGTGATCTAGTTTCCCGATTATGCCCCAACTGATCCTCTAATCCAATGCCTTGTCTTGTAATTCATTCAAATTATTAAATTTTTGATGTTTCAAATCTGATTTCAGTATAGGGTTTAGATAATTGAAGAAATGCAACTTAGCCACTTCATCAGTCAAACCTATGACGTGAATGCTAAATGAGTCAAATTCCACAATGTAATTCTTCACAGATCCAGTGTGCTTACAGTTCAGCCACTTTTCTACCATTCTGGATTTAAAAGTGACATCCAGTCTGCTTACAGTTCAGCCACTTTTCTACCTTTCTGGATTTAAAAGTGATAGACAAGAATCGCGATTTGATCGCGATTTTAAAAGTTTCCCATTTAGCATTATTATGAATCAATTTAGACCTTCTCTGAGTGTAATACCAAATCTGAGCATCGCCTTTCAGACAGCTAACAACAAAAGAAGTTTAATCATCACGATCACAATTTCTAGATTCTAAATAATAATCCATATGAAAAATCCAAGCATCCAACTCATCAATTTTCTTACCATCAAACGATGGTGCCTCACTAATAAACAATTTTAGATCTCTTATCTTCTTAGGTCTATCATGATCATCCTCCTTAAAACTGACATTCTTTTTACTACTTTCACCCTTTTGGTCATTAATATCATTCTTGGTCTGAATTAAGTTAATAAGTTCATCTAATTTCTCATTTGAAACATATACATTTTCTTTAACAACTTTCAATTCACTTTTCAATTCGGAAATTGTTTCATCCACAGCAGTTGTATGATTATTAAATCTTTTGACCATTTTCACAGTACGCTTCTTCAACACATTTAAAGCATTCTCCATTTCACGTTTCCATGCAAAATTTTTCATTATCACACAATGAAATCAAGCAAAAGAAAAGAAATAATATAATTTCCCAAAGAAATTGGCTACAGATTTGAAGTCCTACAATTGTTCCAATCCAAGACTTCTTCTCCTTAACGAATCCTTTGAAAATGTCAAAATCTGAGAAATAAAAAAAAACATTGACAATAAGTTAGTGCAAATTCAAATTTCAATTTCCCAACATTGAAACAAAAGGTAAGAATTTCCCCACAAATTTTGCAACAACAAAATTGAAAGCTCTCAAAGGTAAGATTTAACCACAAATTTTGCAACAGCAAAATTGAAAGCAATCAAAGGTAACAATTTAGGGTTTGAAAAGTTTTGAGTCATTTTTGGACTCCTTTGCTCTTGAAGAAGTAAAGTACTCCACTTTCATTCTCCTCCATTAGCAAATTTCCCACTTCCCACTACATCAGGATCTTTTACTCTATCCCAAGTTTCGTCACGCGCAAAACTTCATGTTGGTTTGGCTGTTGAAGATGCATTAGCTTCAAAAGCAAGCGACTAAGCGCAACGCGACCCAAATAACTACTTCATACTCTTTGCTTTGGAGACATTTGGTACCTTAAGGGTACTTTCGCATGTAACCGAAACTTAGTCTTGTTACTTTGTTTTTTAGCGAAGATTCTTCGTACAGCTTTCAGAGCATTCGCCTGTTAAAAAATAAAATCGTAACTTTAGATTGTGACGGATGTAGACGTGGGTGTAATTTGTGACGATTGTAGGCGCGTACAAAACTCGCGACAATTGATGACGTTTACAAAATAGAGACGGTTGTAGACGTCTAGCTACTTGTGACATTGTAGATGTTTAGGGTTTGTGACATTTTGACGTCACTCGTACTTATGATAGCGTCGACGTCACAAATTCTAAAACATTCCGCCATGGCTTCCCGTTTTTGTGTTTTTGTCCGTTTTCACTCTACTTGCCACCAAAATAAGCTAAAAGAAATATGTTTTATAGATCTTTCATTTGATACCTTTCTTGCCTTTTTTCATTGCAAGAATTGTGAGATAGAGGCGTTAGTCGGAGAAGGAGAGAGAGAGAGAGGCGCTTTCACGGGCTTCGTCTTAGCGAAATGGTGTCTGTTGGTCGAAACCCCCTCCACGGCCCATGTACGGAAAAAAGCGCATGGAAAAAAATCACGCACAGGCTGGAAGGTGGGTTTTCTTTTTGGTATTTCGCGCTCAAAAATTGTAAAAAACTTCCGGCACGTTCGACAGCATATGCCTATTCGTCTACTGTGTGGAACTTTATTTAAAATCACCTCGCGAGGTGTTTTTATATAAAGTTTGAAGATGAGCTGGAAAGGCGCGAAATTGGGTTGAAATGCGCTAGACGACAATTGCAGTACATTTAAAGTTGTAAGGTAACGCGACTTGTACGGTGTCAATTTCATTATTTTGGTACGGCTGCGGATTTTCTCATTTTTTTAAGTTATGGAGGAAAACGACAGAAAATAACTGTAACTTTAGCACATGCGAAAGTACCCTAAGGCCCTTCTTTCGACAACTCCTTATGTGATTACGCTTGGCTATCTTTTTAAGTTGCTGACCTTCCCCATATCTTATGTTGGCTTTCCACCGCCAACCTATCTGTGCCACCCTTTAGCGATCCAAAGTTCCGCCGTTATCCGACAGAGCATAATGGTGAATGATGGTCGAATGGAGTATGGCGTGAGCTCTGTTCACACCTGCGACGATTTCACAGGCGTGAAAAATTTGTAAACAGCTTTGTGAAACCCTCCTAAAACATTTGAGATTCTAGTATTCTACAAACAGCATCTGGAGTTTTTTTGGTCGCAGAAACATCGATTGAACCCGTTAAAGAAACCACAGCCGTTAGATATCGATCGAATCTCCTACATCTAAAGTGGCACAATCGTGCAGGCTGTGAGACATTCATCCCTATCGACCGTTAGATTTATATCTCCGTCGATGTCATGCCGCATCGTGTCGGCGGCTTGCTCGCGCGGTATTCTGCACGCACGCGCAGTATTTCTCACGCACGCGCGGTATTCTGCACGCACGCGCGGTATTCTGTATGCACGCGCAGTTTAAGGCACGCGCGCGCGGTTTTATGCATGCACGCGCGGTTTGATGCATGCACAGTACACTCTTTTGTCCTTATATTACTGTAACACTATTAGGGGTCAGTACTAAAGTGTGTATACCAACAAATATTCTAAGTACTAAACCCTCTCTCACTGACCCATCTACTGAGTACTAAAGTTTTTAAATCACAACACCCTCATCCAGAAATTCCCCCTCATCCCACTTTGATACTTCATTCAAATTACCCCCAAGAGATCTAGTTTCCCAATTATACCCTAACTGATCCTCTGATTCTAATGCCATATCTTGTAATTCTTTCAAATTATTGATTTTTTGATGTTTTAATTCTGATTTCATTATAGGATTTAGATAATTTAGGAACTGCAACTTAGCCATTTCATCAATAAAACCTATGACGTGAATGCTAGATGAGTCAAATTCCACAATGTTATCCTTCACAGATCCAGTCTGCTTACAGTTCAGCCAATTTTTTTCCATTCTGGATTTAAAAGTGACAGACAAGAATCGCGATTTGATTGAGGTTTTAAAAGTTTCCCAATCATCATTATCAAGAATCAATTTAGTCCTTCTCTGAGTGTAATACCAAATCTGAGCATCGCCTTTCAAACAGCTAACAGCAAAAGAAGTGTAATCATCACGCTCATAATTTTTAGATTCCAAATAATACTCCATATGAAAAATCCAAGCATCCAACTCATCAATCTTCTTACCATCAAATGATGGTGCCTCACTAATAGACAATTTTAGATCTCTTATCTTCTTAGGCCTATCATGATCATCGTCCCTAAAACTAGCATTCCTTTTACTACTTTCCCCCTTTTGGTCATTAACATCATTCTTAGTCTGAATTAAGGAAATTAGCTCATCCAATTTCTCATTTGAAACATTTCTATTTTCTTTAACAGTTTTCAATTCACTTTTCTATTCAGAAATTGTTTCATCTACAGCAGCAGTATGATTATTAAATCTTCTGACCAATTTCACAGTACGTATCTTCAACACATTCAAATCATTCTCCATTTCACCTTTCCATGCAAAATTTGCCATTATCACACAATGAAATAAAGCAAAAGGAAAGAAATAATATAATTTCCAAAAGAAATTTGCTGCAGATTTGAAGTCCTAAGATTATTCCAATCCAAGGCTTCTTCTCCTTAACGAATCCTTTGAAAAAATCAAAATATGAGGAATAAAAAAAAAAAATTTTAGAGTAAGTTAGTGCAAATTCAAATTTCGATTTCCCCACATTGAAACAAAAGGTAAGAATTTCCCTACAAATTTTGCAACAACAAAATTTAAAGCTCTCAAATGTAAGATTTAACCACAAATTTTGCAACACCAAAATTGAAAGCAATAAAAGGTAATAATTTAGGGTTTGAAAAGTTTTGAGTCATTTCTGGACTCCTTTACTCTTGAAGAAGTAAAGTACTCCACTTTCCTTCTCCTCCATTAGCAAATTTCCCACTTCCCACTACATCAAGATCTTTTAATCTCTAATCCTCACATCCTCACCCTTCATGACTTCAAGCCCTCCCTCTACACATGAATCGTTACTAGGAGAAGGCAAGTTTGTTTGGCCTCTATGTAATTGGAGTGAGCTTCAGCAGTGGCTACACTGCCAACCCCGCTTTAGTCCTTAGGACCTGAGCACGCCCCACCTCTAACCAGCGGCCACTGGCTGTGTGATCACTCAGTTTCCCTCCAATCCCCCACCACTTCACATTGTGGTTTTACCGACACAGGTTAGAGCACCCTCACCGGTCACGGCAATCGATTTTCGGGTGAGCAAACTTTCACCCTGGTTTTTAACCAAAGCTTTGATACCATATGTAACAGGATCTCCTACCTCTCATAAAATCCCATTACTACAAACAATCCCAACCACACATTCCACAAATTGGAAAACACATATCCACATTGGACAACACTCACATAAGGATAAACTTTAAATTATAAGAAGCTTTTTTCCACATAACATTAGCTAAGTCTCTTGCCCTCGTGGCTCAACCCTTTTTATTAAAGTTTTTTCCACTACTCTCCACTCTTAATAATTCTATCTCTTAACTACTAAAACACTATTTAGTTTGTAAGAGATTTCAATGCAAAAAATGTTTTTTCTCCAATTTGGTATTAATCGCTCAGGACCAAGATCAGTCGGAATTTCCACAAATTTTCCAAAGGTAAAGATGTCTACTCTCCTTTTACACTTCACTATTTATCCATCATCGCCCTGGACTAGCCAGGCCAGAGTCAACGCTCCGTTTTAAAAGACTTTTACCTGGGCTAATCATTGATTAGCAATGACTCGGACTGACCAATGCAAAAACGTGCGAATTCTCTTACTAACTACTTAACACTTTTCTAACCAATCAAACGTTACGTTTCACTACGTAACATTTACGTGCAAAAGTGCGCGCCAAACAAAACGCGACTTTGAACGATCGTGCGTCACAAATTTCGCACGCGAAACTTCCTACTAAATTCCCTTAAGTGAAAGTGAAGTTTCGTCCTAAATTTTGTACGAAACGAACCACCGTGCATACTAAACGTTTCATTAGAACTTTATGAAACGTACACGCGAAATTTCGGTACTAATTTGACCCTTGACCTGTTTCAATGATACCATTTGTTTTTTAAACCACATACTGTCACCTAAATACACCCATCGATATAACTTTTAAAATATAACTCCAAATATCGTGATTCTTTCGTGGACGTCTACCAAATTTAGTTCTCTATAATCATAACACCTAAATACCGCTTTATAAACAATTTCGATCCGCTATTACTGTAACATAAAGACTGCGGAAGATAGAGAAGTCACTAGGCACGGATCAAGATCGAAAACGTCACTTGTGCGTCCGACAGCTTGGGGAGGTCGTGGCTATGAGAAAGATCCTCCAACAACGCATCCTCAACCACCTATTATTATTAATTATAATTTCTC
Source organism: Zygnema cylindricum (assembly GCA_037447655.1). Classification (NCBI taxonomy): domain Eukaryota; kingdom Viridiplantae; phylum Streptophyta; class Zygnematophyceae; order Zygnematales; family Zygnemataceae; genus Zygnema; species Zygnema cylindricum. The sequence continues at coordinate 35,750 of JBBHKE010000363.1, read as the reverse complement.
ATTACCACTAATAAATCCTTAACGGTAATAACGATGTCCGGTGTAGTTAGCACTCGTTTTTCACGGGCAGTTTAGCGTATCCTGTTTTCTTTCCCCCCCAAAAAGCACAGGCGTAATAAAACAATAGGTCCAACAGATTCTCGGCGGCTGTGCCAATTATTGAGCTTTTCCGATGTCAGTTTCCGTGAGTAATCGCGGTTTGTTAAAAAGTGAGTTTTTTCACCCGAAAACATGCGCTTTTATGGGCTAACGGAGCATAGTATTGGGGTACGTCCCCATGTAATCGGTACTTTGATAAAGTATGTTGGATTGTAGTAAGGATTCTACGTACTACTTTGAAGAGCGTCCCTATGTGCGAAAATGAAATCGGAACCTTGATATGTGACGGTTGTATATGTAGGTACAACTTGTGACGATTAAAGCCGACTACGAAACCTGCGACGATAAGTGACGCCAACAAAAACAGCGACAGTTGTAGATGACTAGAGTTTTGTGAAATCATAGATGTTTAGGGTTTGGTGATATTGTGACGTCACGCTCACTTGTGACAACGTCGACGTCACTAATTCAATAACTTTATGCCATGGTTTTCCGATTTCGTTTTTTCTACTTTTCTCGCTCGACTTGCCATTGAAAAAAAAAAACCTAAAAATTGTCAAAAATAATATTTTTATAATATCTTTCATTTTATACCAATATTGTCGTGTCTCATTCTAAAAAGTATGAGATAAAAGCGATGGTGTGAGAGGGAGAGGGGAGAGGCGACGACGGTGCAAAATTTTGCAAAGGACCCCATGAATGAAAGTGGAGGTCTAAGACCCCCTGCAAAATTTTTTCCGTACATGCGCGTGACGGGCACGGAGAAAAATAGCGAGGACTCTCCCTCGTCCTAAAATTTTCCCACTCTCGTGAGTCGTTTTTCATTCGCTGTTTGGGCGGTACTTGAATTAAAATCACCCCCTCGAGGTGATTTTGGATGAAGTTTTTTTTTGGGCTGGATTCTCTTGCCCGGGGGTCGAAAAGGGGAAAACGCCAAAATACGTTCACATGACGACAAACACGCCGTACATCCAAAGTATGAATTGACGTTCACTCTACTTTGGTAAAAATGATTTTCTCGTACGGCTAAAGTTTTTGTCAAAGTTCCCTGAATTTTAGGGCAAAAAGACAGAGAAAAGTAGATACTTTAATACATGGGGTTGTACCCTTAGTACTTTATTGCTCTTTTTATTAGCGTTAACAGTTTATCATAACGGATTACCCTAAATTGTTGATTTGTAACGTGGCTCATAATGGGCCACTTAGCTAAATAGCGTTATCAACAAACAGTACAGTAAGGGTATCGAACAAGCCCCCATGCAAGTGTGGGACCTTCGGCACCTCGCGGCACCTCGCGCCGACATTTCTTACCTCTTGGGATCGGGTACGATAAATAGGGTTTTGGGGTTTGGGTTGTTTTTTTAATAAAAAAAACAAAAACAGAAAAAATAAACCCTAAACGAGCGGTCGCGGACGTCTTCGGCACCCCGGAGGGCCAAAAAGTTGCAAGATTCAGAACTGTAGATCTGGCTATTTAAAAAAAAAAAACTCACGTGAATTAGAGTGATTTTAAGATGGGCAGTTTAATGTTTCGTACAAAATCCGTACTTTCGAACAAGATTCCCTCATGGAGATTCCCATTCCCTTGCGAAGGGAATTGTGTAACCTCCATTATTGTTGTTTCCGTGTCCTGATTCCTCTTGACCAGCCTTTGTCATCATCTTTGGCCTTGTGTAACCTGTAACTTGATATTGTTTGCCAATTTCCTGAAGCATCACAGGTAATGTTGGTCTTTGAGCCTAGGTCATTGAGTTTGCCTTTCCACATCCTGCATTCTGACTTTTTCTTCTCTTCTTTCAAGAATGTTTTCCTCTTCATTAAGTTTGCAATACAGCATCCAACTGTGTCAAGTTTGTAGACATGAACTTCATCATTTGCTCAAATGTATTGTGCATGCTGGCCTTAATGCTATTACACTAAAAAACGCAAAGATACTTTTATTTTGTAATCTGGCCTTCTGGCACTGTATTTTATATAGTTTTGTGCTTGGGATCAGGGGCTTTACAGTGCAGGCCAATGCGCGTTCGGTCTAAAACTCTGTCGGTTTAAAGTATGTGTGTTGTCGATATACTGCTAAGGTTTCTGAATGCAGGTGTCCTGTTCTTTACATGATATTATTTTTGCATTGCCAGGACGATTAATCGCTCTTGCTACAGGAAAAACCATTCATCCCGAAGCCGGATTACATAACTTGGATTTTAAGTAGAACTTCGAATCATGTCGGTGTGTTCTCAAGCTTTTTACACTCTGTTTCTTCGCTAAACTATGCTGAATGAGTCACACGAGGATCTAAGCTGTTATTCTGTAGAAACTTGCGACTTAGTTGGATTGACTTGTTTACTTTTCTTTTAATCCATTTCTCTTTCCTGCGCTATATGCAAGGAACCCCTGTGATTCCAACTTTTTTGGCTCTTATTGTAACGAACCAGTCAATTGTCTGAGTTCCAAAAGTCTGAATGTCGAGAATATTGGCAGGTTCATGTAAGCTATATTTAGGGTGCTTGTTGGTCTGGTATTGCAAGTTCATTGTTTGTTAACGTCGATCATTATTTAAATTTGGATGGTTAGGCTACTGTAAAAGTCTCCAACATTTCTCCCAAGGCGACTGAACACGATCTATGGGATTTTTTCGCTTTTTCTGGAGAAATTCAAGGAATTCAAGTGCAATCTGTGTAAGTCAATTGCAATGCTTGTATCAATCCTGGTTTTGCTGAAATGTTGTTCAATGTCTGCAGCTAGTAGATTCAGTTGCATACAACTACATCTTAAATCATGCATGTGTCTGAGGCATCATATCTGGTGTTATTCCTTTGCCCTCTTTTTCAGGGATGCAGCTTTTTCCCAAACTGCACATGTTACTTTTGCGGATGAAAAGGCTTTGGAGACTGCTCTGCTTCTTACGGTATGCCATTTGCGTCAAACTTTCAATACATGACCTATTCGCGCGGGCTGGTAACTCAAAACTTTGCCATTCTTTTTTTTGAAAATTCGGCAGCAGTTCTTTCACGTGCATTTCTGATATGGTTCTGAAAACACATTTTTAAAGGGAGGGATGAATATGTTCTTTCTGTTCAGGGTGTCTGTATGCCATTGTTTTCTGTCCTATTTGTCTTTTGTTAGAGGTAGCGTTCTCTGTTCGATCTCGGTGGCTATAACAAGCTTGGTATATTGTTTTGATTCTATTCGCCATTGCTTAACGCCCTGGCTCCGATTTTCTTGCATCCATTCTCTTGTTCCCAGTGTCAATTGAGATCAAGTGTGTAGGAATAGATGCTCTGTCTTGAAATGTTGAGCCTTGATTTTCTGCACAATGCTTCACAGTACAAGGAAACTTGTTTTTCTGTTCTCCATTCTCTTATTCCCATCATTATTTGGAGACAATCCCGTATTTAGAAAAATGCAGCTGTGTTAGTTTTTTTGTTATTTTTTTTGGTGCTGAAATAAATCGAGAGACATTGATCAAGGGTTGACATTAGAGTCCTTTATGGACCATGAGTACTAATGGTTAATTTCCTTGTCAACTGGAATCATGGTTAAACAGTTCTTTTGTGGGGAATATTACTGAGCGTTTCAGGTTTTAGGTAGACATTTGCCCTAGTTTGCCATGAAATTTTGCCAACGCAATGAGTTCTTAACAATGCAAATTTCTCTACTCATGCTGCCACTGTAACACCTTCTTTGTTCTAGCAGTAAGAGTTTTGTTTATTTAATTTGAATGCAGGATGATAATGTTGTTGGCATTTTTATTTTTCTGACATTTTTGCGGACGTGGTGAATGGAAGTATACGAGTACATGAGTAATTTGTGATATGTACAAAATGTTTATTTGTTAGGTAATCTTGTGTGGCTTATGTTATATTCTAAGTGGCGGAAAGTTTCCTCTTGGGCTCGTCATTTTTACCTAACATGCCTAAATGGTACATACGTCTTTTTGATAACAATATATTCACTCTCTGACTTTGTATGGTATACAAGGCACCGGTAGTTGGTATCAAAATGGTGTAAGCTAATTCATATTCATTTTGTAAACACGATTTTTGATAGATGCATGTAGCAAGAAAATTGTGTTTCTTGACCTTGTCATTCTTTTTACATATTTTGTGGGAGTGTTGTTTTCATATGTTGTCTGTATCATCTTTGGGCCTAATTTGGATGCTAGGTTTACATTCTAAACATAAGTATGTCTGGTAAACTTTTGAGCCTAATGTAAAGCGTCAATGTGTGCAAATTAGTGGTTGATGGTCTTGTCATGGTGACCAAACCCAGATTTTTAGAACAATTTCATAAATTATTTCTAAAAATGCTTCAATTATTGTGAAGATGTACCAGATGTAAGCAAGTCTTGGTGGGAAGGAGGAAATAAGTATCCCACTCACTTGTCTTGGGTAATCATATTCAAAGCACAAAAGATAGTTTACTGCTCTGGTTTTGAGCTAGTGGGATTTTTCTAATTCTTAAATAAATAAGTACGTTTTCAATCTGTATTGTTGATCCACTACATTGCCCATTATTAGAGTTTAGCATTTTTTGGGAAGTAAAGACGTTAAGGTCGGTGGTTGACTGTTGTATTTTCGTTATGAGGCAAGCAATCGAGGGGTAACATATTGCCCTTTGATTGTGATGTCTTGATTGAAAATCGGAAAACTGAGTGGTGAGAAATAGTACTTTTGAGTGCCTGAAAAATGTTTAAGTCTAATAAGATGGGCGTAGTTTTTCCATCCATCTGATGTAAGTTTACATTGCTGTGGAATTCCTTTTAACTTTTCGACTAACTGCTGATTCTCAGCCTTTTTTAAACCACCTTAGTTTCTTGTTTGTGAGTCGTTCTTGTCAATCGTGTTGACATTGAGTCATAATACATAATTCTAGCACTTGAGGGTTTTCAACCAATTTTCTGTATTATTTGATTTTGTATGACTTTGTTGCGGTTCTTGTGGGTTTTTGTCTCAACCGACAGTTTTTGCTGTTATATCGACCATTTTTTATGCCTTACTGAAATTGGAGAGCGCAAATTTCTTAGGATAATTCCCAGTCAGAAGCATGGCCTGGCATTCTCAGAAGTCAATTAGGAGACTCTAAGTTTTTTCTGGATGCTGTGCTTCCAACTTAGGTCGTTTTATGGCATCATCCTAAATCAGTCGCTTTATTATCGCTGTCAGATCTTTCTTTAGAATTTTGTAAACGATTCCTTCAATTAATGTATGTTGCTTCTTAAATGACTCGACAATACTGGTTATAACTAAACCATGGCTGAAATCCTTCAATGCGGAAAGGCTTATAGACGTTTGAAATTCTGCTACCCCTTCTTTTATCACCTTTCTGTCTTTACTCAGTGAATGTATCTCAAAGGTCTCGTGGTTTTGAGCAGAACCGGCAGATGATGACAGTGCAGCTGCGAACTAGTATGGAGTATCAAAAGGAGCTCTCAACATTACCTTAATACGCGGATATGGTGTTGGTTTTGGGTGATTTTGCAGGGAGCTGTGATTGTGGATCGTCCTGTTACGGTGGAAGTTGCTGTCGGTTATCAGCCACCCCCAAGCACACAGACAACTAACCGAACCCAACAACCACCTTCCCAGGTTTGTGTTTTCTTAACCTCAATGTCATATTAAATCCTTTTTGCTGTTGAGGATTTCCAGCTGGTTTTCCGGATTTTTTGTGTTTTTGTATGATTTAACCGGCCATTATCAAAACGGTTGTGGGATAGAAACATAAGTGCCACTTCAGAGGGCATTTATTAGCTGTCTGTGAATGCCATGACATTGACATGAGGACCTGCTTTGATTGCCATAAGTAATTTTGCACTAATGAAATGGAGGATGCCAACAAATATGTCGGAGACTTGCACATTTTGAACAGAAAGTCTTTTGTGTTGTTTATGCAGGCAACCGAAGATTCTTCTGTGCAGAAGGCAGAAGATGTGGTTTCAAACCTGTTGGCGCGAGGCTACATTCTTTCAAAAGATGCCATGGGAAAGGCGAAAGCTTTTGATGAACGCCATCAGTTGTCTAAAACTGCTGCGGAGCGGGCCGCTGCGATTGGCCAGAGTGCCAGTTCGACTGCTGCGTCACTCGATCGGAAAATGGGGCTTTCTCAACGGATATCTGCTGGTGCCACGACTGTAAACGAATCCCTCAAGATGGTCGATGAAAAGTACAAAGTGGTCGATAAGTCGAAGGCGGCCTTTGCGACTGCCGAGCAAAAAGTGAATGAAGCCGCGGCGGCAGTTATGAAGTTTCCGGCGGTCGCAAAAAGTGCCGCGTGGTTCACTGGTGCATTTGGGAGAGTGGCGAAGGTTGCCGAAGATGTGACTGTGAAGACAAAAGAGAAGGTGCAGGAGCAAGAGGCGATAGATGGGACACACCGAGAGGGTGATAGGGACGTTTCTTCGCCCAATGTGCACTCCACGACGGGAGGACAGAGTAATTCTCTTCCAAGGCCTACTGCTGAGCCACTGTTGGGCGCAGGACCGGCAGTATTGCCTTATCAAGGCGAGCAGCAGAAGTTGTAGGTATAGATGAGGGGGAAAGGTAGGGCAGTTTTAGGGTTCGAGGATAATTCTGAAAGGTTCGCGTGTATATGAGCTCAAATTTTTTTTTTACCTGTAAATACAGTCGAGGATGGATGCCGGGAGAGGAGAGGGGCGGAGAGGAGAAGTACGTTTCTGGCACCTAAAAGAATTGGTTTAGCACTGTGTTGGTGGAATTGAAAACCCTTTGGTCTAAATAACTTTGTACGCAAGTGGCCTTCCCATTTCATCTTGCAGAATTTGCCAAATCATTTTTTTTTACTGTGTGAGTGGACTGGTTTTCACTCCGTTGACTTTTTATTAACTGTCTGTGTCTACACATACTCGGGAAATTGTGATCAAGTCAGCCTCTGGGTAGATAAGGTTATCATATTTCATGTTTGTACCGATCTTTTCTTGATGCAGATATCTCACCTTGACACATGCCCTGGTGTCAGTGGCCAAATCAGAGGTAGTTAAGTCAGGAGCCTATCAGGACTTTTTGGCACATGTTTCTCACTAGAGAGGCCTGGTGATGAAGCTCGTAATAGATTGCAAGAGTTTCATATGAATCGGAAGAAATTTGCCTGGCTGATGGTGAAACTTTCAGTCTTAAGGTCACCCATTCTTAACATTACCAAAAAAACTGTATGAATGCGACAAAGTGACATTCTCGAAATGAGAGTAAAACTTCGATGGTGTAATTGCCTAATGGCATCATTGTACCTCACAGACCTGCAGGCAAAGCTTTCACATCAGTAATGCTCTTTTCTGGAATCCTTTTTCTATGCATGGTGAGATGTGCTAGTTTTGATCAATTTAATGACCCTTTGAATTATTATTGCTGTAACATACGTGGAGGACTTACAAGTGAATTATCGCGGCTTTCAGTGTTTGGTGGTTTACTACACCGCTAATCGTTATTAGTGTTAATGTTTTTTTCTTCGCTTAAACATGTTGGATTGTGGATCCAACGGTTGCGATGGAGAGGTAAAATTCTCAGCTCCTGATTGGCGGTCTCAATTTGAAAATTGGTTAAGTGTACGGAGAAAATATGTTTTAAGTGGCGAAAAAGTTATTAACACTAATATCAATTAGCGGTGTAGTTGGTTGAGCATTCAGTATGAGGTTTCACGGCTGAGAACCAGACTGTAGCAGTTTTAATTTCACTGAATAAATTGTGGAAAAGTATCCTTTTGTGGTAAATGTGTTTTTGGGCACCCGGAAAATATGTGGGCGGAGATCTCTAAATGTTTTATTTCAGGCTCATGTTTTACTGATTGTTAGCTGTCGGCTATTTTTTTATTCAGTTTTTCACTGGCACCATTGTACTAGAATTATCGTAGATAAGCATTGTTTTTGCTATGCTATCCCTGCTACTAAGTGTCTACAAGCTAGTATAACAAACGCCCAGCCTTGTTAACAAAATCCATATTTTATTAGCTAGAGAAGGTGAACATGATGCCGATTATTTTGGAAGTGTGTCAATAATGGCTTCTTGCTTGCTTCGTTTGAAACATAATACAACGGAGTTTATTTGTTTTTTTTTCTTAAAAATATTTGTCAAGTGGTTATCACTTTCCAGTTGAGCACCTCAAACGTTCAGACATATAGACCCTATTTAGATGCATGTTTAAGCAACGAGGCTTACATATAGTTTCAACCGGAAAAGTACTTCGTACACTAATCCCTTTTTCTTTTGGTGACAACTAGGTTATACTTCGTAAGATTCTATACATCCGTACAATCTTCTTGTCCGCCATCTAACTTACGCAATATAAATGGGAAACACAAGAGCCTATATTTTGCTAAGAATATGTGAATGGAAGTATTTGCATATGTTATAATTTTTTGTTACATTTAAATGGTGTGTTTCCAAAACAGCAAAAAAAGAAAGTGAAAAAAAAATCTTATAAATTGATGGCATTACAATTCTCGTTTAGTGTCTTTTTCACATTTCCCCATATGAGAAAGAGAAAAAATAAATATGAACAAAACCCATTAACAAAGCGGGAAGTGCCTTCTCATGTAACTAGACCGAGTATCGCTATTAGTGTTAATTCTTTTCTCGCCACTTGAAACATCTTTACGCGGTGCGCCCTTTTTGGATTTTTAAATCGACGGTTGCGATTGAAACCTATGACCCGCACCTTCATTGGCGGTCTCCAATTGAAAGTGCGGACAAATGCTCACGGAGAAAAGTTGTCAAACAAACGTTTTAGTGGCGAAAAAAACATTAACATTAATAACGATACACGGTATAGTATGATCAAAAACCTTATTGAACCATATAGAGCATCAAAAATTGTTAGTACTGTACAGTACACCGCCAATCGTTATTAGCGTGTAAGTTTTTTTAGCGTATAAAAATAATTACCGTGGTGTACGCTATTTAAGAAGTTGAAAATTTTGGAAAAAATCATACATTCTAATTGTTTGGTTATGGTAATTTGGATCTTTGAAAAAAAAAATGTCGGTCGCAAACATGCTTACACTAATATAGGTCTCCGTACAAAATCTGACAAATCGTACACAAATCGTACACAAATCGTACATTCACACGGTCGAAACGCCGCTGTCGGACGAATATGTGCGAGCGGGATTTTTTACGACCCTGTTTTTTTTCCTTTTTAGAACGCACATTCTCATGCGTCCGTGGTTACTAAAACTAATTTATTGTACTTTTTAACTTAAGAAGGTACATTTATGTACGGTCTGACACTGACCGTACACCACTCTATTTATGAGACAAGGTACTGAAAATAACCCTAAATAGAATAAAGAAAAAAATAGAATGAACTACACTAATGGAGAATAAAAAAAAAAAAAAAGCGGGACGGAATTAGCGTACACAACGCTAATAACGATTGGCGGTGTACTTACTAAGTTAAAAATTAGGTGACCGTACGCCCATACAATATGCCTATTGTATGCAAAACATACAATATGGCCTTAAGACCCATATTGTATTGGCCGCAAAATGAAATAAAGTAGTAACAGGGTTGAGTTGCACATGGATCGATAGAGAATTAAACGTCATGTCTAAATTTGAAAAAAAAATCGGACAAAAAAATCTTTTTCTGTGAGTTTTGAGCGACTTTTAATTTAAACCGACAGATTAGGACAATCTGACGGTCGTTGATGAAAGTAACGATCTAAGAAGATCACATGAAAATCCCAAAACACAACTTACGATAGGACTATCGTCAGATTCGGACGATCGGACGGTCTCTGATGAAAGTAGCGATCTAAGAAGATCACATGTAAAGCCCGTAACACAACTTACGCTAAAGGCGGCCTACAAAAGGCCTACCAAAAAACGCCTACTTTTGAACTATGGTACTTAGTGCATTACACCGGTTTGTATCCTTTTTAAAATACCCATAACGCCGAATGAAAGCAATGCTACGTGAAAATTGAAAGCCTCGTCTAAAGTCTAAACGGACAAAGCAAACACGAAAAAAGAGAAATTATGAGTTGAAAGATAAGGATCGAGTTTTTGTAAAAAATTGTGAGAACAAAACGGGTATAAACGAGGAAACGACATGTTAAAAAAATTAAGGTCTCTTGAATGTCTTGTGATATCTGAAACCGTACATCGTTTATACGTAGTACGGTACTGTACTTCTTAGATGCTCATGATCACAACGTATTTAGAGATTTAACGGTCCCTATCGAATTATTTAATAGGACGTTTTAGTTACCATGTGAGCCCTACGGTAACCTACGCGTCACATGTATGTCTACAATATGGGGCTCACCCCATGCTCAATAGTTTCGGCTCTAGGGAGCCCGTGGCCACTCAAAAGATGCCACCTAGGAGAGAAGTAACGAAATGTAGCTACGCATAATGGAATTAAAGAATAGAATCCACATGGAGTATCAGCCCAAGATAACAAAAAATCATACTAATAAATTAGCACGTGTGAAAAGGCATCGCCCTGGATATTTAGCGCTTCATGGGAAGACGGCCTTCAAATCCTAGCTGGCGATTATTCCTGTTTGTCATAAAGTAGTCGCGTGACACATGCCGTTCGATGAAATAATTATGTTAATTTGACGGCTACGATGCATTACGCGGTACACCTTTCCCAGTTATTGCCTATTTTAATACGTTATGTAGTACGATTCTATGACAGCTAATGAGCTTTTCAAACTGCAAGTTCCGACTGGTGTTCCTGCTGCAGAAAATTGAAGAACCCACGTTGTCTGTAGTGAATAAAGATCACGACTTGTGCCGGCTTATCGAAACAGGTTGGAATCGTACGTCGTACTCACACCCAATGGTCGCCCCGAAAGGCTGCCAAATTGGAGCCTGCCCGCCCAGAAGGCTGTGGTCCAGATCCGCGTCTTTCTAGATTTTCTAGATGCTCAAATTTTAATATTATCTCAGCGGCTTGGCAAAGTCTGGGGAGGCCTGGCGCCCATCCCGGAAATCGCATCCGCTCGTCTCTTGCTGCACGGTTCATGTAGCCTCGTTCCGTTTTTAGTTACCGTCTCCATGAGACGAAATCCTGCTCGTCGTCCGCCAATCCCGCGGCGTTGCTGTGCTATACAGGATACAGTACTGTACTGTACAGTACAAAAGTATCAACTAGCCGTGCGCCAGCGCCGCCGTACTAGTAGGTACGCGTACAACCAGCTACCAAATAGTCGCAAAGATTTGTCGCAGACTTGAAATCCAGTCGTCCGACACCTGTTTCCGAATCTTTCGTCGCCCAAACGACTCCAGGCGGCGATATTTTCGTCGCTGAGAGGAAACTCTATCGCAGGCTGCAACGATTTACCAATGGATTTTGCACTTTGGAATTCGGAAGTCTGGCGACTGTCGCCTTCTCTGAACGTGGAGTGCGTCGTCCTACACGTCGTGAAACTGCCCTCACTGGCGGCTCACCTCCAGCTCTGCTTGTAGCCGCCTACCTTCACTTACAGCGACTTAAAAGCTGCGGGCATGGCGCCAGTTTGTACAGCTTGAGAAAGTATAAGACCGAATCGCGTTTCCTGGATAAGCTTAAGGAAACTGCCTCTGCATCTGCGGCTCCGTGACTTTGTAAATACGTTCCTGTTTTTGTCGTCGCAGTTCTGGAGACATACACGACTGCCCTGGCTGTAGCACAGCAGCTGGCTGCTCTCAGCTGCTTTGAAGCCAGACTTGCAGATATGCACGAAAGGAGGCGTGCAAGGGCAGGGCTGGGTCTAAGAGTTGAGACAGGGGAGGAGGAGCTTGTGTATCCCAGAGCTGTCAGATTGGGAGCATCTCCGGGAATAGTGTCAGACGCGAAGTCAAGGAAACGATGCGGGTAAGGAGCCATCCTTGTATCGCTCATGTCTGTCTTTTCTAGTCAGATCACTCCGATTGAATGGGTTTTTGGTCGAGATACTACGGCTTTAGTGTTTCTGTGCTGTGTCCATAAAGGGTTTGCAACAGCTAACTGTTCTATGTTCGTTTTCTGAGAATATCCGTCCTCTGGAATCTTCTGATTGTTTGTTTAAGTCTGCATCAATATTTTTTCTCGTCACACTTGACCTTCCTTCTCTTCCCTTTTGTTATTTGATTCCTGTCGAGGTCAACGCCAGCAAGTTTTGCTGATCCTCGCTCCTCCTGTTTATAGACCTGTTTGTAAACCTGTTAATTTCTATGTTTCCCGGTCGTTTTGCACGTATCTTTGTATGCTTTCCTTGTTTTTTCTTATCACGATGTAATTTGTCAATCATCTGCTTAGCTAACCTTGCTCATTTTTATGTGCAGTATTCAAAATCGCTGTGACGCGGAAGTTGGCCGTGAAATTTTGGACATTCTCCTGTGTAAGGTATGTTAACTCGAAGAGTCTCAATAACTGAGCTTGTTGATCAACTTTCTTTTCGTTTCAAGCTGCCTTTCTGTTTTGTTGTCTGTGTTTGACCTTTGTTAAATTTGTGTATTGTCCTGCAGAATAAATATAACGATGGAGGTATCCAGGGCTGTTCTCCTCCGTTGTGCGCGTCTCCACCAAGTCGCGCTGGGAACCCTATTGTTAAGGATATCCGTTTTGTTCATGACCGAAGCACACGGCTGGGACCTGGGGGAACCCCTTCCCATTCTAAATATGGTTCTTGTACACCTGTGAGATCTGTACCCTGTGTAAGAGTGGAGGGATTCTTTTCTCCTTCAGCGGCTAAGCCATCCGAGGCACGGTGTTTACCTGTGCAATGTGCATAGATATTATTATTTTCAGAGATAATATTTTCTGACGGAGGTTTTTGTTCTCCTGTAGAGGATCGAGCATGCTGCGCCTAGTAGTGTGTGAGTCCCTGCATTAGGAAAAAATCTTTCAGTCTTTTTTCGTTTTTTTCCTTCATTAGGCAATTGCTTTCCATGTATACAGCAAGCAAAATTGATGAGATTTAGGACTGTGAATTGATGAATATTGTCTTCAACAGGATTAGAAGAGTTTGGAGGGTTTTCCGTTTCGCTCTTTTGATTTGGGTGGCTAGCCGGTTGTAATACTTTTTCTCTTGTGGATAGTTTTGTGGTCCGGAAATGTCCGTTTGTAGAATTCGTGTCGTTTCACATGTGACCTCAGATAATTACTTTACTGTTATACCCGGCTTTGGTCACTCATTTTTTTGGTTTTCAGTTGTATAAAGTAGGTGCCAGATTTCAGGTTGTAATTGATTCGAGCAGATCAAATTTTCAGCTGAAGCAGTCTATTTAGGTTTTTGAAGTATACGCCGCAGCAGCCATGTGACAATTGTCATTCGAATAAGGCCTGTCATTTTGTTTTTGAATTGCAAGGGTAGCATATTTTTGGAGCTGTCGATGACCTTCTTGTACAATGTGTATATGGCCGTATTGGCATTTCGAGGGTGCCTCTGGGTATTTCAATTGATGTGTTGGGTTTTGATTAAAATGTGCTCCTATGATTTGATCCCTTTGATGTTTATGTTTATTGTTTTGAAAACCGTTTTAAATGTCTTGGATTTGATATTCTGTTGTTCAGAGAAGCATCTTCATCATTTAAGCAGTATCTGGATATCACATCTTGCTTGTAACTGAATCTTTTAAATTTGTTGTAACGTGTGATAATACACCGAAGGTTCAATCATGTGTTATATTTGAAAGTTGAATCTATGAGACTCTGTCTCAGCACATGAATTGGATGTGGCCCTACGCATGTCGCACGTTTGTTGTGCATTCAAATCGTTTCGATCGTATTATTCGAAGAACAGGCATGGAACGAAGAACCCAGCGCAGGAAGAGTAAACCGTGTCTGGATGGTTTGTGTTTTCAGATGGTCTGCAGAAATTGTGGCATCCAGGAAAATTGGCAATTGCGAATCTTTTAGAAGCGCGTCTGTCTGTTGTAGAGTTGGGGTTATCATTGTTGGCACTCTGAAATTATCTGAGAATATCGAGCTCTGCACGCGTCTGGTTTCAGTCCCCACTTCGTAAGGAGTGTTTACATTCATTTAATCATTTTCTTTGTCCTTTCTTTGTTTGGGCTTTTTCGTAAAGCGATGTATTGCGCTGTTCCGATGATTGTGAAATTGTGACATTGACCTTGTTACGTCATGTAATGACGTTGTATTGTCTGGTTTTTGGTTTCCGGATCGTGCGGTGGTCCCGGTTTTAATCGTTCTGCCAGTGGTAGAATTTGTGATGCAGTGTTCTTTTTAGTGCAGTTATGATACATCGAAACGCTTCTTAATCAGGGTTCTTGAAATGACACTTAAAAAACCTAAGACCATAGAAAACCCAAACAATTCAAAACATAGTTCTAAAGTAGGTGACTGTACGCCCATACAATATGCCTATTGTATGCAAAACCTACAATTCGGCCTTTAGACCCATATTGTTTTGGCCGCAAAATGAAATAAAATAGTAACAGGGTTGAGTTGCACATGGATTGATAGAGAATTAAACGTCATGTCTAAATTTGAAATAAAGATCGAACAAAAAAATCTTTTTCTGTGAGTTTTGAGCGGCTTTTTATTTAAACCGTCAGATTTGGACGGTTTGACGATCGTTGATGAAAGGAACGATCTAAGAAGATCACATGAAAAGCCCATAACACAGTTTACGCTAAAGGCGGCCTACAAAAGGCCTACCAAAAAACGCCTACTTTTGAACTATGATTGAAAACGTCAAAATCCCGGCTAAGCCCTTAAACCCCTGAAATGGTGTGAAATACCTGTAGACCGTTTGTAACAGTCTGATTGCAAACTTATATGTTAGGGTAGCGTTCCATCTGGAAATTCTGTAATCGTATGAACAATATTACAGAATGCTACACTTTGAATGCTGTTCTCTCGCGCGGAGTCTGTAATCCACGTGCTCAGAAATAAGTGGAACCACGTAAGATAAGATTGTATATTGAAAATTGTCAAATATTCTTTTTACACCGACCAACTTCAACTCGAAATCGTCATTTGCATACCATGTGCGTGCGGACCAGGGCATTGTACCACACATTTTGTACTCTTTGAAAACGCTTGTCAGATGCCAGCTCATTATTTTTAGGGTTTCTGCTTTTTCGTGTGACGAATGAGCGCTTTACACAAATAGTGTGACGAATGGCCAGCTACAAAAATAGCGCGACGAAAGCTCGTTACGAGATCACTTTCGTGATTTCCGTTGAATTTTTGAATGCATATATAATGTGCCAAATTTTTCGATTTCCGTTGGTTTGCCGTCGTGACACGTATGTTCATTATCCAACATGCCGCGGCTCAATTTTTTCTGTAAATGGTGTACCTCCTCGAGGTACACCATTTACAGAAACTTTCGAAAGGAATGCTTCGGGAAAAAACATCCAACGGTCATTGTTACCTCCTAGACCTTTGGAGAATATTGGCAAGATTCTCTGTAATGTTGTTCGCGTATAAAAACAAATAAGATAACGGCGTAGTACGGATTGGTCCGGATTTCTGTAAACAACCTCACTTTTCGTCTGATGGAACGCCACCCTTAGGGTGAACCTCCATCAAGCGAAAAGTGGGGTTCATTACTGGAAAAATGCATTTTCGTACAGATCCAACTCATTTTGGTACAGGGCTGTACTGTTTGTTTTTTTTTTTTTATAAAACATGATTACTTTTGGGCGACAACGTCGACCGTCCGATTATGAATTTTCGAAGCAAAAGGTCACTTCGACCAGTGATTCGCTAGTGTCCTTAAGGAGGACACTAGCCAATCACCGGACATTTAAAACTTTTAAACGTGGAAAGGTCATGTACAAGCCGCGCGCCATCGGACATATGCCACGCGCCTTCGGAAAAGGGGAAATCAAATCCAACGAAAAACCACCAAAAAAAATCTTTGTTGAAGAATGTGTCGTGACGCCTCCTCCAAGATCCGCTCACATCCGGAATTTGCGGCGCCACGACGAAACACGTGTAGAAATTAAAGGCTACTTTAGTATTTTCTAGGTTTTGTAAAATGCAGAAAAGAAGCAAAGGCAGTCTGCCTCTAACTCCTCTCTCCAGCTCCCACACTTGTCGCAGTCACTGAAAGTTGGAGAGGGAGATAGAGCCATGGACGCCTATGCTATCCAGACAGGGACAAACATTAGATTGGTAGATTTACCAAAATAGTATTTAACGGGAATTGAACCTAGTACCTACCGTCCGTTAAAGCTGCCGGTAGCCAATAGCCTTAGCCAATTAGACAAGAATCAAGGTTACACGATATAGGGTTTGATAATTAGATAAATTTGTACACGTAGGCTATTTCATTTAACGCGATATTTGGACATAGAAACAACTTGTAATGTACGGCGTACGGAATATCCGAAGGGGATACCGCGCAATTTGTTAAGAAGGATAAACAAATATCGCGCAAGTATTTATGACAGCTACAATTGAAATCCGTTTTAATCGGACGGCCGCGAAGCATGCCGAGATTGTGGAATAGTTTTTCGGCGATTTGCGGTTAACGGCACATCAAATGACACATGGCACAACCATATTGGAATACGGCATATCTGGGGATTACAGAAACGAATCCAAAAATGACATGTGTCGACTTGTTGGCCCGGTCGTACAATGGCCGATTAGAAAGTACACCGACACCTGTACCTTTTTGTACGATACAGTATTATGATTGGTGCCGTACTTCAATAGATAGAGTTTTAGAGAGAGATAGGACTTATAAAAATTTCATAGATTGGACCCTCTCTCCCAAAGAGCTTTTGTACAAAAGGTCAACTTTGACCCTTCATAACTTACTGCTCAGAGGAGCAAATTCAGAGATTCTTTATGCTATCGACTCAGTGGAGTCTTGCCTTCATACAGGTGAAGGTGGTAAGAGTTTTTGTCTGCCAGGGTGGCAGTTATTCTTTATGAAACGCAAAGGGGTCAGGGTTATCCTAGAGGCTTCGTGTGAGCTGCCTACTATGAGGACCTATGAAGGTCTCAGCGTTACAGGTTATAGGCCCACCATCTAGGGTGCCCATATTCAATGGAGCTGGCTTCATTTACTGGGAAAGTATGATGACTGGAGCTCTATGTGAGAAAAGGTTTTGGGGAATAGTGAGCGGACGGGTGAGGCGTCCATCAAGTCTTGGGATACCTCCAGATTTTACAAGAGGTATATTCACTAGAGATGTAGATCCATCTTCAACGGAGGAGACAAAGGAAGGGGAAGTGGTGGACAAAGGAAAGGAGAAGGAGACGGTTACACCAATAGCAACCGGTTCGACATTCATGTCACCTATTCCGAGGAACGAGTAGAATGATATCGATACCACGACTACAACAATATGGCGGCTAAGCACTTCATCCTCCGCCATCTTACTCAAGGACTTGCATCTCCCAATTTGCAATTTCAGAGGGCAACTGATCTTTGGATCGCTCTCATATAGATGTACCGAAGTGGTATGATTGAGCAACAACAGTTGGCTAATCAGAAAATTAAGGAGTATATATACAAAGGGGGGAAGATGTTGGATTTTTGCAATGAGCTTTCTACACTTTTCATGGAACTAGAGAGTGCTGGAAAAGTATTTAGTGAAAAGGAAGAGGTTAACGGTTTACTGATGAAGTTACCCGATGAGTTCGAGAATATAGTCAACCGTGTGCAGGACTTGGAGGACTCAAGGTGGATTTAGAATTTTGTGGTAGGGATGATTCTCGTTCGTGGGAATACAATTAAGATCCGAAAGGGAGGAAAGAGTGGGCAAGCTTTGGCAGCTGGGACCGATTGGAGGAACAATGATTCCAAGAAACAGGTTGGAAATTATCAAGGGGAGGGGCAGAAAAATCAGACCGAGGAGTTCGGACCAAGGACTCCCAAGGGTTTGTGCCATTTTTGTAAGAAACCCGACACTATATGGTTGCATGCACTAAGTTAACCGAGCTGCAGTTAAACGAGGGGTAGACCGATGGAACCCTGAGAGGAAAGAAAAGGGCCCTTGTGACATAGGTACATGAGGCGGAATCCGAGGACGAGGACGATGAACTCCTATTGGATGAGGAGTTGGAAGCGAAAAACGAGGTTGAAATTCCACGAAAGCAAAAATGTGCTTTCGGTGGATTGAAAGGTGAAGCAGGCTAGATTGTAGACTCAGGTGCATCCATGCACATGCGTAAAGATAAACACCTGTTCACTAAGATAAGAAAGATTCCCACCGTAGAGATAGAGTACGGGGATGGGAGGATAGTCACTACTACTCTTGTATGATCGGTAGATCTAAAAGTGTTAGTAGAAGGAAAGACTGTAGAAATTAATGGTCATTTTTAAAGTATTTTCTAGGTCTAAATATAAATATAGAAAGAAGCCGAGGCAGTCTACCTCTAACTTCTCTCTCCAACTCTCAAACTTGTCGCAGTCACTGAGAAATTGGAGAGGAAGTTAGAGCCATGGCTACCTAGGCTATCCAGAGGGTTTACGGGATATAATTATTAGTTTATTTACCATTAGGGGTTTATTTACTAAAAAGATATGTGTTGCCTCCAGGATTTGATCTTGGTACCTGCCGGCCGGTAAGCTGCCGGTAGCCGGTAGCCTTATCCGTTAAGTCTAGACCTAGTGTTACATACTATAGGGTTTGATATTTAGTTAAACATTAACACGTAGGATTATTCATTTAACTGAAACTGTTTACGGGAGGCATAGATCCATTAATGTAAAAGTACGGATTACAGTACGGATAAGAAACGAATACCGCGCATATATTTCTTTAGCGAAACGATTACCGCGTATGTATTTATTATGGCTACGATTAAATGTGAATTTAATCGGACGGCCGGAATTAAACGCCGAGATCGCGGAAGAGGATTTCCGCGGTTTTTGGTCATCGCCACATCGGATGACACGTGGCGGAATGACATTGGATCACGGCATCTTCGAGGATTAAGGGAGCGAATCCGAATATACCACGTGTCGACATTTAGGCCATGTCGTACAATATTCGTACAGAAAGTACACTGGCAGCTGTACTTTTGTTTACGGAGGAGTAATCTGATTGGATCCGTACATCAGTAGATAGAGTCTGTGAGAGAGATAGGACTTAGAAAAATTAGGAGATAAGACCCTCTATCCCAGGGAGCTTCTATACAAAAGGTCAACTTTAACCCTCCATAACTTACTGCTCAGGGGAGCAAATTTAGAGATTCTTTTTGCTATCGACTCAGGGGAGTCTTTCCTTCACAGGGGTGAAGTTGGCCAGGTTTTTGTCCGCCAGGGTGGCAGTTTTTCTTGCTGAAACACAAAGGGGTCAGGGTTATCCTAGAGGCTTCTTGGAAGCTGTCCACTCTGAGGACTAATGGAGGTCTCAGAGTTTCAAAGACATCCACAGTTACATTCTCCGATGTATTGTTTGTTCCGGGGCTGAACAAAAACCTCATCTCTACGTCTGTATTAGATGATAAAGGTTTTGATACTAGCACTAGGAAAGGAGTCTTTACTGCTAATTTTGAGGAGAAAGTTTATTTTACTCTTAAAAAAGGTAGCGAAAGGATGTTTAGGCTGATTTTACACAATGAAAAGAAGAAACTTTATTATGTTTGTGTTCATGATATAATGTTGTGGCATAAGAGGCTTGGGAATGTGAATCTAGATAAGTTAAGAGAGATGAAAAAGATGGGAGTAGTGGAAGGAATTCACTTCGATGAGAGTGAGAATCTAAGTTTTGTAGTGGATGTGCTCATGGTAAAGCACACAGGTTACCTTTCCCAAAAACTGCCACCTATAAGGGAGAAAAGATTATAAATTTATTACACACAGATATTTGGGGGCCAGCCTGTAGAAATTGTTGTCCATAGCCTATTTCAGCCATGGATTACTCACGGAAAACACCCACAGACTACTCCTAACCAGCTGTGTTTCAGACAACACAGATTATTCCACAATATTAAAAAGCACCTCAAACTGCACCAGTATGCAGTATGTACTCGACACTATAACTTCCCAAAGTTACAGCCTGATCCACAAATGAATCCTAGAGATATGAGCTCCAGGGTTTCCCAAAAACAGCTGACCGCTTATCAAACTAACCAAGTAAATCTCTCACAGAATTCTGGAGAAACAGCAAAACAGAATTAAACTACACAACAATATAGTTTCTATATCATAAAACATCCACACAAAGTTTCCTATCAAGATATCATTCAGAGTGATCACACTGACAAGTCAAAGATGCAGAAAAACAATTTGCCGTTACTTTGATAAACTCAGCTGATAATAAAAATAGAACTAAGTCATACAAGTTTAACTCACAAAGTTATCAACTGAGGCCTAACCAATAAAATAGCTACACGTGTAATTAAGTAGTGTACAAATACAGACAATGTACGTCAACGGTACGTCTACTGTACCGGAGGTGCGTCCAAACCCTAATTATGACTTTTATCTAATTTCACTATTGCAACACTAAAAACTAATTCACTACATACAAATTAGAGTTGTTTCAGATATTTACAAATACGAGCCGTACATGAATTGTGCAACTTGCTTAGTCAGCAATTAGTGAGTCCGTCCAAACGCCAGTAAGCGTCTGTACAACTCAACTTCGAATTTGCGGATGGCCGTTAGATGTAGAGTAAATCTTAGCAGTGATTGACACGCGTCCAGTAGCTTTGTCCAAATGTGCTCCAACTATGAATCGAGTTCGTCGACTCGATTCGTATCTGTTTTTGTCGCGTGTGTCAGCATAGGTCACATAAGTCCAACCGTGTGTGGTCATGTGGTACGAAGCACCTGAGCGCGTACGTCGTGCTTCGTCACTTGTGGTCCCGCGTGAATCGTGTCCGTCGACACGATTCGAATCAACGGTCATTACGGCAGACCGTACCATATATTTCCTTTAAATGTGATTTAGATTATATCCGTCCGATTATGCAAATCCATTTGTCCGATGTACGACGCGTGTAAATGGTCGTCAGGACTTTTCCGTAAAACCTTTATAATCTTTGACTGCCAACACGTGTCCCTGCAGAAGTACAACATACTCAAGACTACTTCTGCTACTGTCATAGTATATATGGTAAGTATTACATCATGCGTCCCAAAAATATTCTAAGTCGTAAAAGTCTCCCATCACAGACTCATCTATTGAGGACTAAAGCTTTCAAATTACAACAGAAATCGATGGTTATTTTATTATTTTCTAGGTCTAATTTGGAATATAGAAAGAAGCCGAGGAAGTTTGCCTCTAACTTCTCTCGCGAACCCCCACACTTGTTGCAGTCACTGAGAAGTTGGCGAGGAAGCTAAAGCCATGGCTACCTAGGCTACCAAAGGTTTACGGGAAATAGATTAGTTAATTTACTGATAGGTAGGTTTATTTACTAAAAGACGGGAAATAGATT
This sequence comes from Zygnema cylindricum, assembly GCA_037447655.1. Taxonomy (NCBI): domain Eukaryota; kingdom Viridiplantae; phylum Streptophyta; class Zygnematophyceae; order Zygnematales; family Zygnemataceae; genus Zygnema; species Zygnema cylindricum. The sequence goes on along the minus strand of JBBHKE010000363.1, from coordinate 14,354 downwards.
AGTTAGTTAATTTACTGATAGGTAGGTTTATTTACTAAAAGGTGTATGTCGGTAACACGATTTGATCCTGGTACGTGCCGACCGTCAAAACGCCGGTAGCCGGTAGCCTTAGCCATTAAGTCTAGAAGTTACGATACTTACTATTAGGTTTGATATTTATTTAAATGTTACCACGTAGGAAAATTCATTTAACAACAGATGTTTACGGTTACGTAGACCCCGTTATGTAAACGTACGGATTTCGGTATGGACAAGAAATTAGTACCGCGCATTTTGTTTCTTTTACGAAACAAATACCGCACAAGCATTTATGACGGCTACGATTCAAAATATGCATTCAATCAGACGGCCGAAAAGAAAGCCGAGATCGCGGAAGAGATTCTCGACGGTTTGTGGTCATCGCCAGATTGGATGACATGTGGCACTATTACGTTGGATCGCGGCATCTCCGGGGATTACGCGACCGAATCCGGATATAACATGTGTTGACAACTAGGCCATGTCGTACAATATCCGTACATAAAGTACACCGGCAGCTGTACTTTTGTGTACAACAGTGTAATATGATTGGTTGTGTACATCAGTAGATAGAATTTTAGAGAGGGATAGGACTTAGAAAAAATTGGTAGATAGGACCCTCTCTCCTAGAGAGCTTTTGTACAAAAGGTCAAATTTGACCCTCTATAACTTACGACACAGGGGAGCAAATTCAGAGATTCTTTTTGCTATCGACTCAGGGGAGTCTTACCTTCACATAGGTGAAGGTGGTCAGTGCTTTTGTTTGCCAGGGTGACTGTTATTCGTGCTGAAAGACAAAGGGGTCAGGGTTATCCTAGAGGCTTCGTGTGAGCTGTTTACTCTGAGGTCCTATGGAGGTCTCAGAGTTGCAAGTTATGGGCCCACCATCTAGGGTGCCCATATTCAATGGAGTTGGCTTCATATACTGGGAAAGTATAATGATAGGAGTTCTATGTGAGAAACGGTTTTGGGGAATAATGAGTGGACGGGTGAGGCGTCCATCTAGTCTTAGGATACCTCCAGGGTTAACAAGAGGCAGATTCACTAGAGATGCATATCCATCTTCAACATAGGAGACAAATGAAGGAGAGGTGGTGGACAAAGGAAAGGAGAAAGAGACGAACACACCAATATCAACTAGTTTGGCATTTGTGTCACCTATTCAGAGGAACGAGGAGAATGATACTGATACTTGGGAGTTTAACAATATGGCGGCAAAGCACTTCATCCTCCGCCATCTCACTCAAAGAGTTGCATGTCCTCATTTGCAGGTAGAAAGGGCATCTGATCTTTTGATGGCTCTCATAGAGATGTACCGAAGTGGTACGATTCAGCAACAAAAGTTGGCTGATCAGAAATTTAAGGAGTTTGTTTACAAAGGGGGGAAGATGTTGAATTTTTGCAATGATCTTACTACACTTTTCATGGAGCTACAAAGTGCTGGAAAAGATTTTAGTTAAAAATAAAAGGTTAACTATCTACTGATGAAGTTACCCAATGAGTTCGAGAACATAGTCAACCGTGTGCAAGACTTGCCAGACTCAAGGTGGATATGGAACTCAGTGGTAGGAATGATTCTCGTTCAGGAGAATACAATTGAGATCCGAATGGGAGGAAAGAGTGGGCAAGCCTTGGCAACTGGGACCAAATGGAGGAACAAGGATTCCGGAAGACCGGTCGGAAATAACAGAGGGGGGGAGCAAAAAAATCAGACCAACGAGTTCCGACTAAGGGCTCCCAATGGTTTATTTCATTTCTGTAAGAAACCAGGGCATTATATGGCAGAGTGCACTAAGCTAACCAAGCTTTGGTCAAAGGAGGGACAGACCGGTGGAATCCCTAGAGGAAATAAAAAGGCCCTTGTAACACAAGTACATGAGGTGGAATTTAAAGACGAGAACGATGAGCTCCTATTGGATGAGGAGTTGGAAGCGACAAACGAGGTAGAAATTCCACAAAAGCATAAATTTGCTTTCGGTGGATTGAAAGGTGAATCAGGCTGGATTGTAGATTCAGATGCTTCCATGCACATGTGTAAAGATAAACACCTGTTCACTAAGATAACAAATATTCCCACCGTAAAGATAGAGTACGGGGATGGGCGGACAGTCACTACTACTCTTGTAGGATCGGTAGATCTGAAAGTGTTGGAAGAAGGAAAGACATCCATAGTTACATTCTCTGATGTATTTTTTATTCCGGAGCTGAAAAAAAACCTCATCTCTACGTCTATATTAGATGATAAGGGTTTTGATACTAGCAAAAGGAAGGAGCCTTACTGCTAGTTTTGAGGAGGAAGTTTATTTCACTTTTGAAAAAGGTAGCCAAGGGATGTTTAGGTTGATTTTAAGCAATGAAAAGGATAAACTTTATTATGCTGGTGTTCATGATATTATGATGTGGCGTAAGAGGCTTGGGCATGTGAATCTAGATAATCTAAGAGAGATGAAAAAGATGGGAGTGGTGGAAGGAATTTAGTTCAGTGAGAGCGAGAATCTAAGTGATTATAGTGGATATGCTCAAGGTAAGGCACACAGATTGCCCTTTCCCAAAACATCCACCTATAGGGGAGAAAAAATTCTAGATTTAGTACACACAGATATTTGGGGACCAGCCAAAGTGCCCTCACCGGCGAGGAAAAGATTTATGATGACTATCACTGATGATTATTCTCGGTATTTCAGGGTGTACTTGTAGAAATTAATGGTCTTTTACAGTATTTTCTAGGTCGGAATAGAAATAAGAAAGAAGCCGAGGCATTCTACCTCTAACTTCTCTCTCCAACTCTAAAACTTGTCGCAGTCACTGAGAAATTGGAGAGGGAGCTAAAGCCATGGCTACCTAGGCTATCCAGAGGTTTACAGGAATATATATTTTAGTTAGGGGTTTAATTTACTAAAAGGTATGTGCCGGCCACAGGATTTGATCCGGGTACCTACCGGCCGACAGTCAACCGGTAGTTGGTAGCCTTAGCCGTTAAGTGTAGAATCAGTGTTACGTACTATTAAGTTTGATAATTAATTAAACACTTCTACGTAGCATAGTTCATTTAACTTCAATAGTTTTACGGGATACATAGATCCAGTAGATGTAAAAGTACAAATTCCGGTACGAGTACGAAACCAATACCGCGCATTTATTACTTTGGTGAAACGAATACCGCGCATGTATTTATTACGGCTACGATTAAATGTGAATTTAATCGGACGGTCGGAATTAACGCCGAGATCGCGGATGAGGGTTTTTTGGCGGTTTGTGGTCATCGCCACATCGGATGACACGTGGCGGAATGACATTGGATCGCGGCATCTCCGAAGATTAAGAGAGCAAAATTAGACATACCACATGTCAATATTTAGGCCATGTCGTACAATGTTCCTACTGAAAGTACACCGGCAGCTGTACTTTTGTGTACGAAACTGAAATCTGATTAGCTCCGTACATCAGTAGATAGTGTCTGTGAGAAAGATACGACTTAGACAAATTAGAAGATAAGACCCTCTCTCCCAGAGAGCTTATGTACAAAAGGTCAACTTTGACCCTCTATAACTTACGACACAGGGGAGCAAATTCAGAGATTCTTTTTGCTATCGACTCAGGGGAGTCTTACCTTCACATAGGTGAAGGTGGTCAGTGCTTTTGTTTGCCAGGGTGACTGTTATTCGTGCTGAAAGACAAAGGGGTCAGGGTTATCCTAGAGGCTTCGTGTGAGCTGTTTACTCTGAGGTCCTATGGAGGTCTCAGAGTTGCAAGTTATGGGCCCACCATCTAGGGTGCCCATATTCAATGGAGCTGGCTTCATAAAATGGGAAAGTATGATGACAGGAGCTCTAAATGAGAAAAGGTTTTGGGGAATAGTGAGTGGACGGGTGAGGCGTCCATCCTGTCTTGGGATACCTCCAGGGTTTACAGGAGGCAGATTCACTAGAGATGCAGATCCATCTTCAACGGAGGAGACAAAGGAACGAGAGGTGGTGGACAAAGGACAGGAGAAGGAGACGACCACACCAATAGCAACTGGTTCGACATTCATGTCACCTATTCCGAGGAACGAGGAGAATGATACTGATACCTGGGACTTCAACAATATGGCGGCAAAGCACTTCATCCTCCACCACCTTACTCAAGGACTTGCATGTCCTCATTTGCTGGTAGAAAGGGCATCCGATCTTTGGATGGCTCTCATAGAGATGTACCGAAGTGGTACCATTCAACAACAACAGTTGGCTGATCAGAAAGTTAAAGAATACGTATACAAAGGGGGGAAGATGTTGGATTTTTGTAATGAGCTTGCTACACTTTTCATGGAGCTAGAGAGTGCTGGAAAATATTTTAGTGAAAAAGAAAAGGTTAGCTGTCTACTGATGAAGTTACCCGATGAGTTCGAGAACATAGTCAACCGTGTGCAAGACTTGCCGGACTCAAGGTGGATATGGAACTCAGTGGTAGGAATGATTCTCGTTCAGGAGAATACAATTGAGATCCGAAGGGTAGGAAAGTGTGGGCAAGCCTTAGCACCTGGGACCAACTGGAGGAACAAGGATTCTGGGAGACCGGTGGGAAATTACAGAGGGGGGGAGCAGAAAAATCAGACCGATGAGTTCGGACCAAGGGCTCCCAAAGGTTTATGTCATTTTCTGTAAGAAACCAGGGCACTATATGGCGGAGTGCACTAAACTAACCGAGCTTCACTTAAAGGAGGGGCAGACGGGTGGAACCCCGAGAGGAAAGAAAAAGGCCCTTGTGACATACGTATATGAGGTGGAATCCGAAGACGAGGACGATAAGCTCCTATTGAATGAGGAGTTGGAAGCGACAAACGAGGTAGAAATTCCACCAAAGCAGAAATGTGCTATTGGGAGATTGAAAGGTGGAGCAGGCTGGATTGTAGATTCAGGTGCCTCTATGCACACGTGTAAGGATAAACACATGTTCACTAAGATAAGAAAGATTCCCACCGTAGAGATATAGTACGGGGATGGGAGGATAGTCACTACTACTCTTGTAGGATCGGTAGATCTGAAAGTGTTGGTAGAAGGAAAGACATCTATAGTTACATTCTCCAATGTATTGTTTATTCCGGAGCTGAACAAAAACCTCATCTCTACGTCTGTATTAGATGATAAGGGTTTTGATACTAGCACTAGGAAATGAGTCTTTATTGCTAGTTTTGAGAAGGAAGTTTATTTCAACGCTGAAAAAGGTAGCTAAGGGATGTTTAGGCTGATTTTAAGCAATGAAAAGAAGAAACTTTATTATGTTGGTGTTCATGATATAATGTTGTGGCATAAGAGGCTTGGGCATGTGAATCTAGGTAAGCTAAGAGAGATGAAAAAGATGGGAGTGGTGGAAGGAATTCAGTTCAGTGAGTGTGAGAATGTATGTGATTGTAGTGGATGTGCTCAAGGTAAAGCACAGAGATTGCCCTTTCCCAAAACAACCACCTGTAGGGGAGAAAAAATTCTAGAATTAGTACACACAGATATTTGGGGACCGGCCAAAGTGCCCTCAACGGGGGGGGGAGAGATTTATGATGACTATCCCTGATGATTGGGCTCGGTATTCTTGGGTGTATTTTTTGAAAAACAAGTCAGAATCTCAGGAATTTTTTAGACAATATAAAGCATGGAGCGATAAACTCCATGAAACTCCAATCAAGAGAGTAAGGAGTGACAATGGTGGAGAGTATACCTCTAACTAGTTTGAGGATTTTCTGAGGGAAGATGGAGTCAACCAACAAAAGATAGTTCCAGAAAACCCAGAACAGAATGGGGTAGCTGAAAGATGAAATAGGACACTAAGTGATAGTGCTAGAAGTATGTTGTCGGACAAGAAGATAGGAAAAAGGTTTTGTGCCGAAGCAATGAACTGTGCTAATCACCTCAAAAATAGAGTTCTTACCTCAGCTATAAAATATCAAACACCTTATGAGAGATGGACCGGCCGAAAACCAGACATATCTCACTTAAAGGTTTTCGGCAGTCAAGTATTCAGTCTAGATACAGATCGGTCTAATAAGAAGCTAGATCCTAAAGGAAAACCAGGATACTTATTTGGATATGATGAGGATGATAAAGGATATAGAGTTTACGATCTAAAAAGGGAAGATATAATCTTAGTAAAGCATGTAGTAGTTATGGATGAAGGAAAGTCCGTGGATCCCTTCAAGTATACAAAGTCAGTAAAAATCAGATTTGTGTCAGAAAATTCCGATGACTTAGAACTTCCTAACTATCCAGGTTTTAAAGAAGATGACATTCTTCCAGGTACAAATCATACCCAAAAGGACCCGGCTGCAAAAACTCCAGTGACAAATCTACCCGAAGCGGAGGACGTGATGGAAATTGATTCGGAATCAAGGGATAGGGGAAAAGCCGAGATTGTTTGAAAGAACCCACGAGAACCATCTATTCCGGCCACAGATTTTGAGGGGGGTAGGAGAAGTAGTAAAAGATTACAAGAAAAACAGGTTAATAACAATGTAACAAAACTATCTTATCAAGATAAACCCCAAACTTATGGAGAGGCAATTACTTGTCCAGAAAGAAACTGGGGGAAGACAACTATCAATGAGGAGATGGCCTCAATTATGACAACCGATATTTGGGAGCTAGTGGACTGTCCACCTAACCAAAAACCAATCGGTTGTAAGTGGGTTTTCAAATTAAAACTGAACCCGGATAACACCATTGAGTGTTACAAAGCCCGATTAGTGGCAAAAGGATTTACACAGAAAGAAAGAATCAACTACGAAAAAATCTAAGGTCGTCAAATTTCCCTCCGTTCGCATACTTCTCAGTCTAGGAGCAGCGAAAGACATGGAGGTGCACCAGATGGACAACAAGATAGCCTTTTTACATGAAGAACTGGAAGAGGAGATCTTCATGCGACAACCCGAAGGATTTGTGGAGGAAGGAGAGGAGAGTAAGATATGCTGGCTGATTAAATCCCTTTACAATTTGAAACAGGCTCCTTGATAGTGGAATAAGAAACTTGATGAGTTTCTTACCGGTCAGGGATATATCCGGATCATCTCAGATCACTCAATCTATGTTTTTGAAGATGAGGAAGGTATTATATTTATTGCAATTTATGTTGATGATTTACTTGTTTTAGGTAAATCAATGGAAAAAATTAATAAACTGAGGGGATTTGAAATGAAGGATATGGGAGAAGCAAAATATATTTTGGGAATTCAAGTAGAAAGAGACCGAGAAAGAAACATTATAAGATTGACTCAAAAGAAAGCAATAGGGAACATGCTTGAAAAATTTCAAATGGATAAAACTAATAGTTGTAAAACTCCAATGGAGTTGAAGAAGGGAAGTGAGGGGAGTGAGGAAGGAGTCATAGTCTTAGACGAGGAATTATCTCCTAAAGAACAGAAGTTCATGCAGACTATTCCTTACAGGAAAGTAGTGGGAAGCCTAATCTATTTTAGAGATTGTACCCGGTCGGATTTAGCTGCAGCTGTAGGAGTGCTGAGAAGAAGTCTAAATGCTCCCACTAAGAAGGATTGGGGGGCAGCTAAGAGAGTCCTTAGATATTTGATACGAACTAAGGATCTATGGTTGCATTTGGGTGGGGAGAATACTGACATCACTACTTGGAGTGATGCCAGTTATGGTGATGCTCCGATGAGGAAATGTAATTCTGGATATGTATTATATGTGGGTGATGGGGCTTGCTATTAGAGTAGTAAACAGCAAAAGGTTATTGCTCAGTCCACCATGGAGGCTGAGTATATGGCCTCTTGCTCTGCTGTAAAAGAATTGATGTGGGTCAAGTCTTTGCTTGGTGAGCTTGGTCACCTTAAGAGTGGTGTGCAAATTTTTTTTTTGTGATAATCAGGCTGCAATCGCTATTTCTACCAATCCTAAACATCATTTTAAAGCTAAACACATGGATATTAGACTCAAATTTGTTAGAGAGAAAGTAGAAAACAAAATAATCAATTTAGAGTACCGACCAGATAGTGAGATGGTAGCAGATATGATGACCAAACCTGTGCCTTCCCCTAAACTAATTTTCTGCTGGGAGAAGTGTGGTCTGAAATTAAAGATTGACTAGAAAATAAGGGGAGTGTAGAAATCGATGGTTATTTTATTATTTTCTAGGTCTAAATTGGAATATAGAAAGAAGCCGAGGAAGTCTGCCTCTAACTTCTCTCTCCAACTCCCACACTTGTTGTTGTCACTGAGAAGTTGGAGAGGAAGCTACAGCCATGACTACCTAGGCTATCCAGAGGTTTGCGGGGAATAGATTAGTTAAATTAGAATAGATACCCTAATTCTTTTCCTCCCTCCCTCCCTTCCAACCCCTAAAAAAAATCCACTCGTATTTTGTACTGCGTAAGCAAACGTGATATACCATTGATATATCAGTAGTATACACATTATTTTCAACACATCCTGTAGAGAAAAAAAAATGTTATACGTGAAAAAAAAAGTCAGAAATTTGTTAAACTAATACGATGCACATCACTACTTCACCCCCATTCAAATTCAACAAAACGACTTTTAAAGAGAATAATACGCGCATACAATTTCACAAGAATTCAACATATCAAATATTAAACAATAAAAAAACGACCATTTACCTTTTATGAGAATTCAACATTTTTACTTTCTTAAAGAAAAAATATAGCCACAAATCCTTTTAAAACTTCAACAATGTCAAAGTTATTCATGGGATAGAACTAGAGGAATCAAAAAGGAAGCGGCGACGACCTAGGTTGACGATCGACCTAAGAACAATGACGAATTTGTGCTAGGGGGAGAGGTTTGCCTTAAGCTGTTGAACCTCTCGTAAGAAAAGGGGCAATGTTGAACCTCTCGTAAGAAAAGGGGCAATGAAACTCTTCGGGTTTTCAAAAAAGGCGACCCATTCCAATGAAAATTTTCCACCGTAGGTTTGGAAGCGAGACGAAACATAAACGGATCACAAAGTGGTTGCCACGCCAAAGTCACACCAACATGTAAAATGGAGATTGTCAAAGGTAATTATTCAGCATGGCTAATTATGGCTACGTCACAGCTTTGAATCCCATGAAAACGAGGGGAACTATTTAAGGTTGTCGAGCCATCGTCAACCATCGGCTCTCGAGGAGTTGGTCGCCCATCGGTCACGAAACCACACGAGCCATAAAAACCTTGGACACCCCAAGTTGGACGTGGACCTAGGGGTAAAACAGGTGTCGCCCATCGGTCACGAAACCACACGACAAGAGGTCTAAAGAGAAAGGCCATAAAAACCTTGGACACCCCCAGTTAGACGTGGACCTAGGGGTAAAACAATGACACCTCAGTTGGACGTGGACTTATGGGTAAAACACGACAATGCCGATCCCAATGGGGATTCAATATAAACACCAAACATTGACAACTGCGCCAAAAAAACGATCCCACGGACGAGAGGATTCAAACTCCCCAAGCACTACTTGGGGAAACTATGCAGATTATGGCACGAAGATGACCACGTGAATATAAGGGAATGGGCACTTTTGCAACCTTTTTTAAACTGCCCCTTCTTGTATATAAAAAGGGACGTCGGAATGTCGACATTAGCCAACCTTAATGAATATGTCTTGTAGGGTTATAGTTGTAGATTGGATCCCGATTAGGTTTGAGACATAACTCTATTAAAAAAACCATAATACAGTAATACGTGATATATTATAACCACGAGACAACCACTCTAGAGTTGTATGTCAAACGTAGATCTACAAATGTACAAGAAAACATGGATGGATGTGATAAGACCATGCAGTCATAGCCATTTGAGGATGTTCCAACATTTTTTACTTAGGTTTGTCAACTTATACAAAACTCACATTTAGAGCTATTTCCAAAATAACAACGTATGAATTCATGCCTATTTTTTGTCAATTATGCGTCGGTAACGACCCACATGCATGAGATGACTGAATGTGGACACACGTTGTTGAGTGTATGCTTGAATCATGCCTCTTGTAGTTTGTTGGATTCCAATGTATAAAAAACCCAAAGGGTATGGGTTTGAACTTGGGTTGACACATTTACTAAAAGAGATTCCTTATAGCTAACTTATGTTGCCAAAAGATTGATAGGAGTCCACCTTCATACGCATATTTTTATTAATATTACAATAGTCGTTGAGAAATATATCGAGATCAAAGGTCTTTTGTTCCAAATCTGAGTCGGTTGCCTACCACTCAGGCAATCAACCAGTTTTCCTCTTAAAGGAAGAAATTGCAACTTTCATGGCTCGTGCATAAAACTCCCAAAGCGCACTTCCTCTAGGTAGTGCGTGTAGAAGTGAAAACGTTATTCTAAAGGAAAGGCCTCATCTAAAGAAGGGCAAATTCGAGAATGGAATGGCTTCCCAATGAGCTGCGAGGTAGGCGACCACCAACAGTTTTCGATCTTCGAGAAAACCTTTGTTTTAAATAATAAACTTAATATAAGATTTTGGGTTTACACAAAGATCAAAACTACAAACTAGAGGAAGGAGAGAAACCTTATTGTAAATGCTCCTTCTACGGGAGGAGTCTCATCCTACGATCCACTCCCAAAATGGAAGAGCTCAATAATGAGCGGAGAGATATGTGGCCACCAGTGGTTTCGATCTTCAAGAAACATCATTTTGAACAAGTATACTTAAAATCGTAGAAAGGTAGGAAAAAAATAGTCATTCAATTATAAGATAGTCAACAGTATAAGTTATATTCGGAGGAAAACTTGTACAATAGAGATTTGATCATTGTTGTTCGCTAAGGGATTGAACACTAGACCGATGATTTTCAAACATTAAAACACAAAGTTTTATTTTTTTCAGTTAGTGTTACTAGGAAAAGGAAAAAAAAGATGATAAAACAAATGAAAAAAAAAATGTTTCAATTGATTCGGAATTCTCCTCTTTTGTATTTGCAAATGAGATAAAGTTTAGCTCAACCATTCATTTTTGAGAAAAACTTGCATTTTTTGTTTTGTTTTGTAGGACTTTAAAGATAGGCAACAACCTATCAGATTCTCATAACGTAATAGATCCTTTGTCTTTCACCATTCTTGAAAACTTTAGATCATTTTTTTATCTCTAACATCCCCAGCAATCTAGTTACTGTTGGAATGTGAGTAGACTTTATATTCTCTCTGTTGTCACCCACAATGGCTCTAAATCCCACTTCTTTTCCATTCCTCCACATATAGGGGTAGACTTTATATTCTCTGTGTTCTCACCCACAATGGCTCTAAATCCCACTTCTTTTCCATTCCTCCACATATAAAGGTGGGGATTGTGGTCAGACACATTTACCATCTTTCGTGGGGGGCATATCACTGAATACCTCAACCCATTCTCCCTTACCCGTTAATTTGTTTACATATAGGTGCCTACCTAGTGGTCTAGTTTGCAAGAGTACTAATGGTGTTGATGCACCAACTATCCAAAAAACATCCACATCAAATGGTTGGATGGGGCTCAAAGACGACGATGCCGCTCTAGGGGATGGTTAGAAATTTGGTGACCCCTGCTAAAAGATGGTTTGAGATTAGTGGATACCTTGGTTATACGAGAATGCTTGGTGGTTATCGACACAATAGAGTGAAATGGCGGAACTTCTAATTATGTCGTGGGCGGAATCTGTGTCTCGGTGCCTTAGATGAGAGAGGAGGTGATATCTAACAATAGGGGTTATTTTGAGAGTGAGGACAAAGGAAAAGCTAATACCTTTGCGAAATGAAAAAATGTGGTGGTGAGGGGTGATAAGGTCCTTCACATGGAGAACCTCCACAAACAAAGTAAAGAAGTGGGAGAATAGTGGACGAGGGTGAAACCTCACTAGGAGTGATTGGAACCGATCCTATACATCGATGAGCCACGGAAAATACCTGCATTTTGGGATGACGGTGAGTCAAACTGCCCGTTACATCTTCGTTTGCAGAGGAACCTTGACAGTCGGGAACCGAAAATATAGCCAAATAACGAGCACAAGGACTCTACCCTGGAAGATCTTGATTCGTTAGTGGATATTGTTATCGACATTAAACTGTCATCACATCCTAATCCAATTAACACACCTTTCCGATTAGAAGGTCGACAATTGAGGCCCATGAAAAGGATGAGGCGCTTAAGAGAGATTTAGGATTGAACAATTGGGAAACAAACACCAAAGGGTGTTTAATAGGCAAATGAGAAGTTGGAGGAAATTCTTCCTCTAAAGAACCCATAAGAGTACTTCAAAAATACATATTAAGTAATGAGGGAAATCAAATAGAGGAGAGAATCACCATCGGTGAACAAAATCGAGGTAAATAAAATCATTGACAAAAAAGAGAATGAAAAGGAAAGTTGCGCATCGGCCGATAGTAAACTCCGAAAAAGCTATGGCCTTGACCATAAAAATGGGGAAAATGCCAACAACGAGAAAGTAGTTAAATAAAAAAGGATGTAAAAATGAATTAAGATGATAAAACGACCTTGCGAGAAGGGTTTAAAATTTTTTTTTTCTACGCAAAGGAGAAATTCTTAGCCATCTACGAGGCGAAAGACTGAAAACATCATGAAAATAGAACGCACGATAAATCATTGGAGGCCAAAAGATTTACACCACACCTCCTCAATTGTTATCAGCGGTGGTGGAACAAAGACATTAAAAATATAATAGTGATTATATATAAACATATAAATGAAGGTTAAATCTATGCAACCTTGGGGTTTAAACTATAGATAGAGAAAGAAAGGTTGAATCGATGCCACCCAATTAAAAAAGAGACCTTAAAACTCCTCAATGACACTGAGTGACAAACACTCTTTGGGTTTTAAATCAGACACAAATGGGTTTGAGAGAGAAGGGAATTTAAGCGAGATTATTGAAAACTCGCTTAAAAGATGGGCTGAAGGTAGCAAAACAAATAATAGGGATGGGCGGCCATCGAAAGCCAAAATGATAAGAGTTGTGGACTAAGTCATTATTGTAAAAATAAATCGAAGGTTTAATTGAGATGAGGATACTTATGGATGAGGACTATAGTGAATTTCTAGAAGGACAAAGGAAGAAAAGACAGAAAAAGTGGAAACGACGTTAAAAAAAATCAAAGAAAAAACAAGTGATTTTTAGCTTAAAGAGGATTTTTTGGGCCAACAACTATTAAAAGCCCTAAAATACTCATAATAGAAGGAAGTGGACAAAATCGAAAGAGGTGGAAGATTTTGAGGTAACGACAACAAGATTGGCCATAAAAAAGGTAAGGCGTCGGAACAATCTATCGTAGAACAATATATTCCCCAAAATATCTTTTCTTCGTAGACAAAGGATTTGAGGGTTAAAGAGTTTTATCAATCTCACCAACAAGTGACAAAAGCTTTTAGATTGGGAAGTCATGATTTTACGTCAAAGTTCCACCAAAAGAGAGGTTTGACTGAGATGAAAAGCATTTTTCTAGATGAAGTTTTCCGGTTTAAGACAAGGTAGTAGGTCTCAAACACTTTGGTAGTGTTGAGGGAAAAGGGAGGATTGATAAGGGAAAAGGGAGGAAAATGCGATGGTGCGAGAAAGAGTATTTCCTCCTGAAACCTTGAGCGTGGAAAACACGTTCAAACGCGTTGGTCTTCGTATCGTGATGAAATATAAATATCGCAAGCCCTCCTCGTTCAGAGGTCGCAAACAGTCAACCGAAACCGTGACCGACCGTTAACCAACCGCCCGCGCCGGATCAAAAACGGATTCGGTTGCCAAATTTTGAGGGCCGGGCGGTTGCGGTCGGTTAATTCACCAAAAAAAAAAAGCGGTCGGTTAGTCGGTCAACCAAAAAACAAAAAAAAATGAAAATTTAGTACTGTCCTTACAATCCAACATTATTGTACTTTGTACTCTTTGGTATCGCGGAAGTTGTAGAAATCGATGGTTTTTTTATTATTTTATAGGTCTAAATTGGAATATAGAAAGAAGCCGAGGCAGTCTGCCGCTAACTTCTCTCTCCAATCACACTTGTTGGAATCACTGAGAAGTTGGAGAGGAAGCTAGAGCCATGGCTACCTAGGCTATCTATAGGTTTACGGGAAATAAATTAGTTGATTTACAGATAGGTAGGTTTATTTACTAAAAAGAGTATGTCGGAACCAAGATTCGATCCTGGTACCTGCCGATCGTCAAAACGCCGGTAGCCGGTAGCCTTAACCGTTAAGTATAGGCAGAAAGTTATATACTAATAGGTTTGATATTTATTTAAATGTTGCCACGTAGGAAAATTCATTTAACGGCGAAACTTTACGGATACATAGATCCAGTTATGTAAAAGTACGGATTTCGTATGGATAAGAAACGAGTACCGCGCATTTTGTTTCTTTTACGAAACAAA
>JBBHKE010000362.1:17815-60212 GCA_037447655.1 Zygnema cylindricum | reverse complement strand
CGATAGCGACAACCCCGGCTCGAACCGATGTGTTATCAAAATATTATAATAAAAAAAGCTCTAAAGGACGACATGTCATTTAAAAGTTTTCTCAAAAATCTCACTAAGACACATGTTATTACTCATGCTCCACCTCATAAACGGGTAACAACTATTGAAACACCTTCCAACATACGAGTGTACGCCGAGACCCGATAAATCAAAACACCTTTAAACGAACGAACGTACGCCAAGACTCGGCAGATGAGTTTGTTGAAGTTCTCGCCGAGACCCGATAAATCTGAAACACCTTCCAACGACCAAGCGTACGCCAATAGCCGACAAATCAGTTTGTTAAATTTGCGGTGAAAATTTTAAGACTTTTTTATAAGTTCTTATAAAAACTTCCTTCGTTGTTGAAGAGGAATAGAAAACACTTTCGTCATCATGTAAATTTTAAAATATATATTTTTTATCGGAAAAACACTGGATAAAACTATTTTCCGAATGTCTACGTATAACAAAAACACCTTTATAAATGTATCAAAAAAATGAAGCAATTTTTTTTTTTTCATTTAGACCAAATTTGATTGTGACCAGTTACAATTTAATCATAAGACAACGAGAAAGTCAACAATGAGAGGGTGTCGTTATTTGATGAGCCATTTCGAAGTTTGTTCGATGGTCTTCTTCGAACGTTTGATGTGCAACTTTTGATTCCCCACCAATAGGACAAGTTACAAGTGTTCAATAATCACGAGAAGGGCAACTTACAAGTGTTCGACAATCTGGAGGTGGTAGTGATTCAGAAGAAAAGGTGGAAATGAAAACAAAAATTGTATAGAATACTTGTAAATGAAAGGCGAAAATTTAGGAGGAATAATACTTATATTTATACATTAAAGTACAAACAGAGAGAAAGTTAAAAATGTTAGAGAAAACTATGTTGTTTAACAACTGGAATGATGCAGTTTGGATAAAGTTAGAAAAAACTACGTTGTTTTTCGTTTGGAATGATGCGGTTCATAAAAAGTATATCAAAGGAGACTTTATTTTGAAGATTTGTCTAAAAGATATTGATATTGGAAAAAAAAAACATGGGAGGAAAATAAAATGAAATCTCCGTGGTAAGGCAAGTTGTGGTAAAAAAAGTAATTGTGGTATCATTTGTGGTACTTCAAAGAATCGTGATATCAAAAAGAGTCACTGCATAAAAAGTTTTGACGTCATAGATAAAAATTTCAAAATCATTACGAAAAATCATCGTGGTATTGAAAACAGTTATGGTACCGAAATGAGTTTTGACGCTTTTGACAAAAGTTGAAAGATCATTAAAAAGGTAAAAAGTATTGTTTGAGGTGCTTAAAAGAATTGTGGTATCACAAAGAGTAACCACAAAAAAAAAATTGACGCCATGACGAAGCATAGTTTTACCTACAATACCATTGAGGGCACATGCTAATCCTATGAACAATAGGGGTAATACATTAAAAACACCTACAAATCCCATGTACAATAGGGGTAAGACATTAACTAACATGGTACCATTTGTGGTACTTAAAAGAATTGTGATATTGAAAAGAGTTACTACTTAATAGATAAAAATTTAAAAATCCTTACGAAAGTTCATCGTGGTATTGAAAAGAGCTATGGTACAGAAATGAGTTTTGACGCTTTTGACAAAAATTGAAAGATCATTAAAAAAATAAGAAGTATTGTTTAAGGTGCTTAAAGTAATTGTGGTATAAAAAAGAGTCACCACAAAAAATATTTTGACGTCATGACGAAGCATAGTCTTACCTAGAATACCATCGAGAGCACCTGTTAATCCCATGAACAATAAGGGTAAGACATTAAGTAACATGGGTTTCAATTGCTACCAGGAGAGCCGAATCTTAATTTGAGTTAACGACTTAGTGAATAAAAGTAAAAGATTCACCATAAAAAAGGTTTTGACACCATTGACAAAAATTTAGATCATTAAAAAATTAAGTTGTGGTATTGAAAAGAGTTATGGTAAATTTAAAGAGCATTAAAAAAACAAGAGGAGACTTTATTTTTATTTTTTTTACCACTTTCTATCATTTTAGTATATTTAAAAAAAACACTAAAAATAATAATACATTTGTAGCCAAATAAATAATCATATATTTAAAAGTTCACAGCAAAAAAACACTACTTAACACAATTTCATTACACATCACCCCACATATTTGTAACCAATTGAATAACCTTACAAATACTACTTAACACAATTTCATTACAAATCACCCTCCATACATTTGTAACCAATTGAATAACCTTCCAAACACTAGTCAACAAAATTTCATTACACATCACCCCATACATTTGTAGCCAATTAAATAACGTTACAAACACTAGTTAACACAATTTCATTACTCATCACCCCGCACATTTGTAACCAATTGAATAGCTTTATATTTAATAGTTCACCAGCTAAAAAACACTACCTCATTATTGTTGTGATTATAAAGTTTTAGTACTCAGTAAATAGGTCAATGAGAGAGGGATTACTACTTATAATATTTTTGAGTATACAACACTTCAGTACTGACCCCAAATAGTTTTAGAGTAGTATAAAGACAAATGGAGTGTACCGTACTTCTACGGGGACACGTCGGCATATGAGGACTTTGCAAGTATTTCAGAATGGCGCCGACACTCACATACACGTGTCGAATATCGAACGAGCGGATTCGCAAAATCAGACGGACGAAGTTTGGACCGAACATCCAGAAAATGTACTATACGAATTCAGTATGGAACGTTGATTCAAATCGTGTCGACGGACGCGATTCGCGCGGGACCACAAGTGACGAAGCACGTCGTACGCATTAGGTGCTTCGTACCGCACGACAACAGTCGGCTGGACTTATACTTCGTACGCACTCAAGTGCTTCGTACCTCACGACAACAGTCGGCTTGACTTATATGAACTATGCTGACAAAGCATCGGTAACATCTTCTGTACGGACGCGTATCTGTAAATAATTGGAAAACATTTGTTTGTATTTTAGTACATTGTAAAATAATGTTTCACTGTTCCATTTAACAGCAGGTCACAATTAGGATTTTTACGTACCTCAGGTACATTAGACGTACAGTGTTTTATCGTGTACAGTAATTAGTGACAGGTGTAGCTCTAGGATTAATGTAGGACCTAGTTAGTTACTTTGCTAGTATAAACTTGTAGGACTTAGATTATTTGTAGTATCACAGTTGAGTTTATCAAAGTAATGGCATATTATTTTTTTCTGCAACTTTGACTTGATGGTGTGATCACCCTGATTGATGTTTTTGTATGAAACTTTGTGGTTATATTTGATGACCTATAAATTATTTGTTTACGTAGTTTCATTTTGTTTTCTCAATTCAGTGGAATTTTGTGAGAAGTCTACTTGGTTAGTTTGATAATCTGTCAATTGTTTTTAGGAAATTATGGAGCTCGTTTCTTTTGGATTCCTTGGAGGATTTTGTTGTAATTTTGGGAGTTTACGTTGTCTAGGATATACTATATATTTGTGCAGTTTGAACTGGTTTTATTAGCTGTGGAGTAATGTGTGCTGTCTAAAACACAATTGTTTTTAGGGTAGTTTGTGGTGTCTTCCGTGAGTAATCCACAGATGAAATAGGCTATGGACAACAATTACACATCAACCCACAAATTTATGCACCACTTTACACATTACCCCAAAAATGTATGCATTTTATAAAACCTGTTAAAAAAACCCTAAAAACGTTTGCTTGTTTAAATTACTATAACTGTAGCGATTTATAATTAACGTTTATTCGTACGATTGCATTTTTTTTGTTTTCTATTTTCAGTATAATTATTATTATTATTTTTTTTTTTTTAGTTTTTTATTGTTGAATTATTTTGTTTTGTGATTATATTGCACCAACATTATAACTATTTTTATTTGAATGTTTAAAAAAATTATTTTTGTTTAATGTTATATTAAATGTTTTATATTCTGTCTTTTTTTTTACCTTTTTCCATTTTTCATTTTATAAATGTTATGATGTCGTCTTTTCCAAAATTCAAACTTTTTTTTTTTGCTCATAGGTTATAACTGTAAATATGACGTCTTTTTAAATTGAAGCTCATTTTTTTCCTTCTATATTACAATTGTAAATAGAATAGAATATTATTTATTTACATGTCAATATTAAATTTTATGCAGAAATTATCTTACAAATTAACATTTGTTTTTTTTAACTAAATAATTTACGTACTTCAGTTTTGTTATCTTTTTCAAGATAGTTAGCTTATTTTTGGTGTTTTATTGCGCTTTGTTTATTTTAGAAATTGTTGTTTTTACTCGTTTGTGTGAGTGTACCATTGATGGTGCAATATAGTATTTACAGCTATTGTATTAGTTTTGATTTAGAAATACAGAAAAAAATACGAAATATACTAAAGAATTATATAGTAAAAAAAAATCATTTTTTAATCTATACATATTTTATTGTTTATTGTTATGCGTTTTTTTAATGATTTTTTTTTTTTGCTTTTAACTTTAGAACTAAAAACAAGACAGTGGTTAAACATTGAAAAACACTATATGGTGAAAATTAATAATATTTCTTATATGAGTATATAGAAATCGGCCAACAAATAAATTATCTTTGAATAAGTTATAATATGTTTAATGAAAGTATCGAGAAAATATGTTTTGTGAAAGTAATAATTTTTTTTGTGCAAATAAAAATATGTATAGTGAGAATTTTTTATATCATTATTTTATTTGTAAAAAGTATGTATTTTTTAATAATAGTTTTTTTTTTATGTAAAATAAAATAAAATATGAATAGTTAAATTCTAAACTTCATTTTTTCAAAAGGAAAAAAATAACATGAATAAATTATTTTGCAATATATAAAAATTATACATTTAATTAAAAGGGTTTAACTCAAAAGATAAAGGGATAAGTCTATATAGTTTATAGTTAGGATGAGAAAAAATTGTATCATTTTATTCAAAACTAGACGATGGGAAGAGAATAAGAGAAAGAGAAAAAAATAAATAAAAAAACGAAAAAAAATGTCGATTCTAGTTTGGACATTTTATTTTTAAAACTTGTTTTTTGTGTTTTTTTTTATTATGATTTTTTTGTGTTTTTTCTTTTACTAACTAAATTTAAACACAAATTTTAAACAAAAAACTTTCATATATGTTTTTTGTTTGTATTTTTTTTCTTTTACTTTTATGGTATTTATCTCAACGTTAGGGTTCTTAATCGATCAACTAAACTTTAAACACAAAAAAAATCATATATTTTTTAACGCGCATTATATTTCCTTTTACTTTTACAGTATGGTATTTTATCTCAACGTAGAAGTTGTTAATCGATCGACATCTATATCTATAAAATGAACGATAACCATCCACGTCATTTTTTTTTTCCCGAATGTTTTTTTTTTCTTCGAATAACCCGGCCGAATCCGGCCGACCCCCAGAATTTGGCACCCGAATCCATTCCGGATCCGAGGCAGTTGGTCGGGTATGGATTGGGTACGGATTCGGGTACCCGATTGCGACCTCTGCCATACGCATCACCACATTCACATTATGGCATCACCACATTCACATTACAGGACAGTAACAATTCAGTTCAGTACACCGCGAGTCGTAATTAGAGTAAATTACTCTAATTCGGTCGCTCGAAATTTCGACTCTATCACATGAAATAGAGTAGATGATTCCAATTTTTCCATTATTCTATTTAAGGTAAAGTTTATTTAGCGTTTTTAATTATAATATAAGTTCTTTTTAAATAGTGTGGAGTACGGACGACCTCCGACCGTGCAAAATTGTACTTTATTAAGTAAAAAAGTACAAATAATGATTTAATATAGGCCGTTATCATGTAACTTCGTTTTAACAAACAGCGTAGCGCAAACGTCATAGTGACGATAAACTGTACGTTTTGCCAAATTCTGTATATAGACCTTATTTACAGTAGAGGATATTAGCGTGCCAAATTAGAGTACTTAAATAAATTAGAGTAAACTTCATAGTTGAAACAGCTCTATCACACAAATTAGCGTTCATTACTCTAATTTGTTTTAAAAATTTTTGTACTCTAACTTTTCATTACTCTAATTACGATTCGCGATGTACTGTACTGGCAACCCTTGTACGGAAGTGTGCAACCGATGCGCAGTCACATTTTTCGCCCGACGGCACGTGCGAAAATCACTGTACAATCCCCGGACGATATCCTGCAGTGTTCCGTTGGAGAACATAGCCGTTGTGCTTCAAATTAGGGTTGCTACTTTGCCATGCAACAATGCAACATAAAGTGCTAGCCTGCAATTAAGCACGCCCTGGCTCTGGTGACAAAAAGCTTACTGAAGTGAAATTGGTAATTGCAAAACGTGAACGAGAGACGCATAAGCTAATCCCCGCGGGGAGATTGCTGACTCAGTCTACTCATACCGTGATTTGTGCTACTTTTTTTTTTTTTTGTTCGCGTATAACTCTTCATCCTATATGTCTATCTGCTTCGCTCAATTTTATCGTTCTTGCATTACACTTTTTTCATATTTTTTTTTTGATAAAACTCCCTTCTCATTGTGCTGTATAATTTATTTCTGACATTCCCGAATAATTTCATTCCGATTGTAGTGTATTCCTTCTTTCTGACACGCTGGTTTGTTTGTTTCTTATAACTTACACTGTGAATTTAACATCTGAATTCAGTTGTTTTTCTCTTTTGCTTGCCTGCAATTTTTGCTTCTAACCCTATAATTCCCAATTAAAACAAGAAAGCATGGCCTCCCCTGTTCCTCAGCCGAGAGGTGGCATGGCCGGAGAGACGCTGTGGGAGAGGAGGAGAGTGGGAGGGGAGCCTGGCTCACCTGCGCCTCTCTCCTTCAGTCCAGCCAGGCAGCTTCGTGGAAAGACACCGAAGCGTGAAATGCAGGCAAGCGAATCACTTCCTTGTTTCACTTTCTGTGTCTGACCGCCCACTCTGGACCTAGCTTATCTCTCTCCCTCTCTCTCTCTCACCCCCCCTCCCTCCCTTCCTCCCTCCCTCCCTCCCTCCCTCCTTCCCTCCCTCCCTCCCTCCCTCCCCCCCTCTTCTTCTCTCTCACTCTCTCTCTCTCTCTCTCTCTCTCTCTCTCTCTCTCTCTCTCTCTCTCTCTCTCTCTCGCACAGATACTCCAGGAAATGTCCATGTCGCGTGAGAACACACGTTGTGTCTTCTTATGGCAGCAGCTGATGACACTCATTCTGATAACAGCAATGGGGATTGCAGGGAGATCGGTTCATTCCGAGTCGCAGCGCCATGGATCTGAACGTGGCGCTGTTCTCCCTCCAACATGACGTTGCTAAGGAGAATGCCAGCCAGGATAACATGGTCGCCATCTTATCGCCAATGAAGGTGACTCACCTTCAATTACTTCAAAGATGAAAAATGCACAACCTGATCACTTCCAACGACAATATGTCTGCACATTCAGTAACGCGATGTCTAACCTTCAGTGAGGGATAAGTTCAAGCTCAGAGACTAAGACGAAATGATGTTTTTGACTCCCCATAACCACAATAATTTTTTTCTCTCTCAAAGACAGTGAACAAGATTACCTTTTGTTCTCGGAGTTATATACTACTAACTTCCATCTCGATTTTTTCCGTTTTCATTGAGTGATTCTGGACCAATTTAGTCATAGATTTGGATTGTAATAGCTGAACATCTACTTATAGAAAAACAGAAGCAAAAAAATTTTATGAGCACAGTAGATTCATTGCTGAATCTACTCCTTGTGATGTGCAGGAGGACTACAAGCGTAAGCTCGTAGAAAATCTGCTGCAGCCCGGCAGTCCTGGACAGAGCAAGATCCTTGCATTTAGAAATCGACCACCCGTTCCAACCACTGGACATGAGAACCAGATTCGCGATCTTTACAGTGCACAATCTGGTGCTTCAGGACAGTCTCGCAAAACTTTTCGCCAAGTATCTCAGGTAAAGGCAATATCTCCTGGCAATGTTTGTGCATAGTGAACCTCATACATGTCCAACTCTTTGCAAACAAACAGCTCTCTTTTCCCATTTCTTAGCAACAGGGATGGCTAAGAAAATTAATAGGATATGTTCTTTGTTGCAGTGTTCGGAACGCATACTTGATGCTCCGGAACTTGTGGATGACTATTATTTGAACCTTTTGGACTGGAGCTCCACCAACCATGTGGCAGTGGCTCTGGGAACCACTGTGTACCTGTGGGAAGCTGACACAGGGGCCATCCAGCTTCTCATGCAGACTGAAGAGACAGATGACTATGTGACAAGTGTCTCATGGGCAGCGGATGGCCGCCACCTGGCAGTTGGATTAAACAGCTGCGAAGTACAGCTTTGGGATGTGAACCGCTTGCGACAGGTGATAGAGAGAGCGGGGCCAAGAGAGCGAGAGAGCTGTCTTTTTTGTGTTTGCAGAAGCTTTTGGTGTTTACACAAGGGGAGAAGTAGGGAGAGGAAACCAAGGATGGTTTGAGATGTTTTTCTATGTTTATGTGCAGGTGAGGAGAATGCCCGGACATCGAGCAAGAGTGGGAAGTCTGGCTTGGAATGGTCCTGTACTTTCATCAGGAGGACGAGATTCGGTCATTCTCAACCATGATGGTAAGTAACCTTTTTCGGCTTGCATACGTCTATTGGATAATTGCAACCAAAAAGAACAGACCAACATTGTTATGCCGTCAGAAAAATTGGACACTCTCACTCTCTCACTCGTTCACAACCTTAAACCTTCTGTAAATTTGTGACATATTTCTGTTACAGTTCGTATGCGGGAGCACATCGTATCTCGACTGAATGCCCACGAGCAGGAGGTCTGTGGTCTCAAGTGGTCCAGAAGTGGTCAACAACTGGCAAGTGGAGGAAACGACAATCGCCTCTTTATTTGGGACGCAGCTATGACATCCTCTTATAGCAGTCCAGGAGGCTCTCCCGCCGGTTCTCCCCCTGGAGGTACCCAAATCCCCTTTCATGCTTTCTATGGCAGAAAAATACATCTACCAGTGATAGCGTTGCTTGCGCGGAGAAGAACTCGAGACATTTTACGGAGGAGATTGAGAGCGAATAAAAAGTCACAGGGAGAAGAATCTCTAGTAGAAGAGAAATGAGAGAGAAGTCAAATGCAAGGGGGTTCTTTAGAGGCTTGCATTCTGATTGTGTACCTGGTTTTATGTCCAGGAAACCGTTGGCTTCACCGTATGGAGGACCATACAGCTGCTGTAAAGGCACTGGCTTGGTGTCCTTTTCAGAGTAATTTGTTGGCCTCAGGAGGAGGTACAGCCGATCGATGCATCAAATTTTGGAATACCCACACAGGAGCCTGTCTCAATTCCATTGACACTCATTCACAGGTACATATTGTCGCGACAGCCATAATTACCGATAGAATTGCTGTATTTTGGAGAGGTTTTTGAAAAGGACCAATTTTGCAAAGGAGCAATTTCTGGATGCTTAAATTCTAGACCTTCACATGCTTCAAATTTTGAGCTGATCTGTTTGGGAGAGTTGGTCATTGGTTTGACAGGTGTGCTCGCTTCAGTGGTCGGTTCACGAACGTGAGCTCTTGAGTAGCCATGGATACAGTCAAAATCAGTTGTGCCTTTGGAAGTATCCTTCCATGGCCAAGATTGCAGAGCTCACAGGACACAGCGCTAGAGTTTTGCACATGGCCCAGGTGCGGGATTTTGGCTTTTTATATTGTTTTCGGTTTTTTATTTGTTCACCTAAATATCTATCTTTCAGTCTATGGTCTGTCAGTCTGTAGTTCCTTCCCTGGAAAGACGAAGAAATTTGGATAGCTGTTCCGGTAAAACTCTGGAAACCTGCTTGCATACGAGTTGGGATTATGAATATGATCAACATGAAGGGTGAAGAAGTTTGTTGTTTGTTAGTACTGTTTCGCAGTTAATAACTGTGTTCATCCCTAATGACAAATGTGTGACAAATGTGTGTTATTTTTCAGAGCCCTGATGGATACACAGTGGTATCGGCCGCGGCCGATGAAACACTGCGATTTTGGAAGGTTTTTGGCTGTCCTGACAAAAAACAAAGGGCAGCCAAAGGGAAGGCAGAGGAGAATCCGGGTTTGGCTCTTAAGCGCATGAATATCCGATGAGCGTATCGTAAACAAAAAGTATCATCTTTTTTTTTTGCATCCTCATCATCACCTTGAAGATGTAAAGTGCTGAGGAGAGACATTGAGTTGATGGCCAGTTTTGTACATGGGAAAATTTCCAGCAAGAAACCATCAACTCTTACTATTCCAGGTAATTCTCTCAATCTTGGCAAGCAAGCCATTTTCGTCACGCACATAAATCTGTTCTCTCTCTGTAAGAATATCTGGATGGTTTTCTTACTACACAACAAATTTACTGGATAATACTTAAACAGTTTAACAGGTTAAACAGGTTGCAAAAATCCAATCTAGGAAAACTCATTTTGATGTTCCGTTATTGCAGTTTGTTTTTCCTCCAGTTGCCTTTCCTGTCCACTTCAACAAACATTGAAGTGAACCCAAATTTAACTCTCTTCTTCATCTCCAGCTACAAGACTGCAACCAACGCTAAAATCATGAGCCTTTTTTGGTCTGATACCGTTACCTATACAAACTTGTCACTATTAAGCCTCTCCTCTCAGCTTACAGAGTAACTTTGCTGGTGGCAACTTCCACAAAAGTCGGTATCTTAAATTACGTTCATCAAAACGGATCACGTTCGTCTGTTCTGGTAAGCACTAGAGTCTAATGAAGCACCAGAATTTCCTAAAAAGGTATGTAAACATTGTTTACCAGTCCTTCTATTTGTTTTTTTGTAGAAATGTCTATAGGGTCCTGCAAACTTCAAATTTTCTATGCACTTTCCAACTTCATATCATATGTATAGCATGCTACAGCATATTTACTTCGACAGGTTCTAAAATAAGTATTTACATATTGTTTATTTTATACTTTGGAGCATATTTTCCATACTTTTTGAAGCATACCACAATAATTTCTGCATGTTCTTTCTTTCAATACAGTCAACAACTCCATCCTCCCATCACCAAACTTGCACTCTCCTCTCTTTTTTTCCTCTGATGATTCTTGTACCTGTAAAGCGACCAGTTTTTTCATGTCCAATATTCTTACCTGACAGCTAATAATGCATATGAGGCAAAGGAATCCACTCCTTCAATTTTGTGCTGATTTTTATATTACTTCTTGACATCGCCCTCTTTGTGTCATAGTCCCTCTCTCTCTCTACCGGGGGTGATTGGGGATCATAGCCCCTGACAAAGCCTAGTGTGCCTCGGATTCCAACTTGTCCAGTTGGAAGGCACTCACCTCCAGCCTTCGGGCAAAAAAAAAAAAAAGGCAAACTTTGCAGGACCGCAGGGACTTCGTAGATACAGCCTTCAAACCAATGTTCTCAATCGTGTTTTCTTATTTCCCTGCCCCTTGTTCCCCTCCCCATCATTTTTTTTCTAGCATTAAATTGATCAGTGGACAAGCCGGAAAGCCAGCCGATGGAGGAAACGTCCAACATATAATTTAGTGGGAGGAATTGAAGTTTGCCGCAGTGTTGATCGACATGAAGGCAGTTTTTCTGCAAATGGACATGATTGTATCTTTATTCAAGGGATATGCGCAGGTTGTCACATAGGTGGAGGAAACTAAGAGATTTATACCATTCATAACTTTAAAGTATTTCCCACACTTGTTTTACACGCTGTAGATACCCGGTGTAGCTTGCGAAACATGCTTGCCTGGGAGTGCATTATGGCACAAGGTACCAAAACATTTTCTGTTTGGGAGTGCATTATGGCATTAGCTGCTGAAAAAATTCAAAAAAATACGACTTGACCGTGAGGATCGCGACTGCATAGTGGAGTTAGATGAACTTAGGGGTAGGTGGTTGAATATGTGGACTTCAGGACTCGTTTTCATTTAGGACTGCTTTCAGGAAGTTGTAACTAACAAATGTTAAACCAGCGCAGACAAGAGCTCAGTGCTTTCTGCTTCCAGCCTGGCCAAGATCTGAAAATTTGAGTAGAATTCTTCATCATTTAAAAGTATGATTATCGCGTAGATGTGTCTCACTCTCCTCTAATTGAGGATATTGATTTTAACTTTTTAACCTTCCTGATTTGCACAAAAAGCTCAGGTTAATTTTGGCTGTTTGGGCAGAATATTTCCAAATTTAAGAAAAAGGCATAAAGAGAATACTCTCCATTGTTCATTAAAAAGTGAGATTGACCCGTGTGTTTGATAATTGAGAAAAGTGATCCAACAAATCAAAAAGTACAACTGCAGCGTATTGCATTGTAAGACAAAACATTGCCCAGCGTGATTTAATGTTTAGCATATATCAACATTAACTACACTAAATTACAGTTTCCCATGACCTATTTCGGGCCACTAAGTAAAGTGTTACTAACTCTAATTTATGACTTTAGTTGAAAGAAACACTCGCGTAAATTAGAATACGGGTATTGCGTTTACGCATCTTCTTGAAGCGGGAGATAAACCGTAAAATAACTCAACATGACCCTATTTATACACTAATTGTAAAAAACACAACTTTTGGTTTTTTGTGCGGGCATTTCCGTACAACTTTAGGAAAGCTAAAAAAAAAGAAAGCACAAACATGTTTCCAACATTTCGAGTCAATTCATATTAAATACAAAACCAGCTGCCATCAGGCACCAAGAGTATATATTAAACCAAAGCACCGAGAGTAATGAAAATAAAACTCGAATTGTGTACCGTGAAAAGTGAGAATAAAGAACAATTACAAAAGAATTGGATTAATTGAGATCCTACTACACCATTGCTCTCCCCCTACAAAATGGCAAACTGTCCTTGGATTCACAAAAAGCTCACAAATGAACAAATTGAAAAACAGTAGGCGGCCTTTCGTTAGAAGACTACAAACCTATCTCCTTATGTTACATGTTAAGGGAGTAGTGTTCGACTAGTCCATCTATAGACTGCTTTGATTAAGCCAAATTAGGCATTATGGAAATCTTGGAAAGAACACTTCTGAGCAAAATTTCGTCAGGTGCTTAGTCCATTGCTGGCCGCAGTCAGCCACATATCTCCGCTAATAGGAAAATACTTCTGTGTGTGACAGCAGCAGCAATAAATTAAAACATACAAAGCAAGCTGACCCTTTTGTGAGATACAAAAATTGCCAGCGTCCTGCAACTCATTCATCTGCTACCGCCAACTCCAAGGCAAAATCATCGCGTTCCTGCAATCACAACATATTCGTGATAATCTTGACAATGGACAACTTGAAGCACTAATCTTAAGCTTTGCACCTCACATGTTGACTTCTCATATTTTCACTTCGGCTAGATTTTTTACACCCATGCCTGTCGGTATGAGAAAAACTATCTGCAACCTTACGAAAATTGCATTCGATTAAGACCTGAATTGAAGTTGCAATAAGGGATAAATCTATGGAAAATACCCAAGCCCATGATTTTCTTTTATGATTTTATCGGAATTAGTTATTCATCAGGCCACGGTCCCTATCAAAATTTGGTAGCATGGATCGAACTGAAAACTAATCAAACCATTTACTCCCGAAGAATGGAACAGACATCATCTGACAACATATGAACATCTTACTGAACAAACAACTTACCGGGCAGAACAAAACTAGAGGTGGAAAAGGAACCCATGCAAAATAAACGATTTTCAAAGATTCATCAGTTCACATGGAATCGGTCGACAGAAATGGCTACCACATACACGGCAAATGCCTTCAGGCCCACTGATTGCAGAAATCTGTGGACTTACCACTGGTCCTTTTGCAAAGTAACGACCAAATTGCAGCCAATAAACCTGCATTCAAAGAACATCCTCAATAAGCCATATTGCCTCTATTAACCTCAACCAGCTTGGCCTTTGGCATGGTATGAATACAATGGAAGAGATTAATTGAACACCTCGAGTTGAAGAGCAAACATGGAGCTTTGAACGCAAAAAGAAGTGGCAATTAAGCTGAAAAAAAAAATTCAACTTTTTAACTCGACTGACAAGCAGAGCTGAATAACTTTTAAATTTCCTGGCGTGCGATAGAACAGACTGATGCACTTTGCTACTACAAACCTAAAAAATCTGAGTAGACCTTCTAATCATTTAAATTCAGCAGTAACAATTCAACATAAATCAGGCTGCATTGGCACTTGGGTTTATTCTATTGCTTTCATGCCACTATCACGAAAACTACCAAAACAAACACAATGCTCATAAGAAGCTCACCTCGTCTTCATCCTGTGTCTCCACCTCCAAGTCAGAGAGAGGAATGCCCACACAGAGCAGTGCATAACCCTGAAAAGGAAGCTGTCTTATATAAGCTGAGAATCAGCTGGAATACAGCTCTCTTTTAATAGTACAACAGCAATATAGAAAACGAACATAAGATCAATTATCCCGCAGCATTAGGCTTGAAAGCAATTTTACGAAATAACTCATCCTGACTGCATTTTTAGAAAGATTATGCACAAGAAAATTTGAGCCGCAAGAAAAAAAAAAAAAAAAAAAAACAAACACGCCAAGATCAAATTGCTCTACCTGTTCCTTAAGCTCGGGCGAAATACCTAAAGCCCGTGGCTGTGAAAGATTTCCAGATTTCACCCGCACAGCACATGCCGTGCAGCAGCCTGTGTCACAGACATCAGAAAATGTGTGAACATGAAGAGAATTTTCCACAAGTACAAATAAATAACGTCATGTAGCATTTAGAGAAGGCAATACTGAAACCAAAACCAGCAACTACCATGAACGAGAACACTGCTCACCATGGCGGCATGCGAACGGTAAAGATATGCCTTCCTCCTCTCCAGTGTGCAGAATGTATTGATCCTGATAGTCCCACACATTGAGCATCGATAACAAAAAACATGAGTTCTTTAATCCCGCCTGAGTATTCATGACATGCCAACTAATTTTGATTTCCAACACATACTTCTTGAGCTTGAATTGTCTATGCCACTCCCTCCAGTTTCTCACACAGTCACCTATATGGTCTGATCATCGAGGTGTTCAAGCAAAGTGAGCTGGTAAATTTACGCCTGCATAGCTTCACATTGGTAGATGATAGGCCCCTATAGCCAGAAATCCAAGAATTTTTTAGCAAGTACATACCTCCGGCACTTGAAATGTATAAGTTACTCCGTCCAGTCTGTCATGGACAGTGACTGTGTGGACAGGAACTTCATAGTATTCTTCCTCTGGATTCACCACCTCTGCGTAGGTATCCACCGCTGCAGACGCCAGAGCTGCGCAGCTCACCTCCAATCGCCTTGAGACATTCGGCTGCCTTACAGGAGGGCTGGACAGGCTTACTGCCACAGCAGATTGCTCAGGCAAAGAGCTGGAAAACTTGCAACTAAAAGCCGACGAAGCCGCAAGAGAAGCAGCTGTGAGATGTAAAGCAGTAGCCATGGCTAACTAGTTGCGGTGGCAGTGACGGGAGCACCTCGAGGACGGCCCGGGGGCCGCTTAAGTTGTGCAGTAGCGTATCTCCGGTTCTCACTTCTTAGTCTCTCCTTCCCAGTTATATTTTAGACTTCCAAACGAAGATGACTCACTCCCTCCCTTAATAAGTTAATATAACCCCGAAGCCTTTGAACAGAATAGGGATAGAGGATATCCGTACGTTTTATCCAACTCAGAAAGGAAAGTTCCTTTGGATTCCAAACGAAGTAAAGCCTGCGTCCATTTTTTGATATTTTGTTTGTTCGCCGACATGGCCGTCGGCTGCAATTAACAGCATCCACATGACAGCGAGGCATCTTGTTACAAGATTTTGGAGAACATGTTACTGCTGATAAATATTGTCAATTTGGCTCTTTTAAAGGTTTTTTGGTTTAATATTCTTTTTGAAAAGCTTTGAAGCAGGACACGTGGAAGCCTAGACTTTCAGATTTTTAATTATGTATTATGGTTCTTTCTTATACATTTGTCTGCTAATTACCTAAACAAAGCATAACAGTGATCGCGTGAAGCTCTGAAAAGGCTTTTCTGTAGGTTCATAAGGTCTTTGAGGGAGTAAGAAGTGCGTTCTGAGAGCAAAAAGCATGGCTGCATTTGGAAGTCAAGTATTGCCTTTTGGACAGCAACAACTACTCATTCGAAATCAACCGTGAGCTCCTTAATCAGTCCTTGTAGTAGTCTTTGCCTTCCAAAAAGGTGAATTAGGGCAAGTGCAATGCAAAGCATACTGAAAAATATTTTTGAAATCTTTTATTTGTCCAATAGGGGGTGGGAATTGGGCAGGCAAGGGCTTGCCATGTTTGCAGGATAACCATTTTCAAAGGTTCCGCTTTGTCAATAGTAAATAAAACCTGATTTCTTGCCGATTTTGAGCTGTGTGTTTGTTATTGCGGATTTTGAGATGTGTGTTTGTTTAATTGTCCTTTAGAGTTCAGCAGGTGCAACCACTGCGAACACGGAAATTCATTCCCTGTCATCAGCGATGGAAATTGTGGGCAGCTGCTAGCGAAGCCCAGAGATCTATTTTGGTCAAACAAAAGTTATTCTTCAAAAATCATGTTGCTGGATGGTTGGATCGCACGTCAGTTTTGAACCGTGGCAGTCATCCTTTGGTTCAGATGTTCGCAGTTGCTTCAGGACCCACTGGAGCAACATCCAGGTCAGTGACCTGTTTGTTTAAGCTTCTCACTTTATGCAGGAGTGTATGAGCATAATTGACAATAATTTGAAGGTCATTGTTCCCCACCTGCAGCTCTTTGGGCTGGTCTGGGACTTCATTCATATATACATTGATTCTCCCCTTGGTAGTTGGGAATAGCAAGAGTCTGTTTAGTCCTCCAAAGGGGGGAGTTGAATTTTTCACTTTCCGAGCTTACAGGTATCTTGAATTGTCCATTCCTTTGTCACAAGACTTTGTTACAGATATGTTGAGTGAGCCAAATTTTAATCAATCAGGTGCCGTCGATCTCTTCGTGTTTTTTTTTTGAAAATTATGTTTCGGCTTTGTTATGAATAATCAGGCACTCAATCGCAATTATGTATTATGACTAGCAATTGCTACTGACTTTTTGTTACTTATGAACGTTCCAATCCTATTCTTGCTCTATAGAAAGGCTTACTATAAAGGTGCTAGTTTCCCTTAATTCCTGGACAAGCAAGTTCCAACAGTGTTTATAAGAAGAACAAATGCATCCTGCGTTTTCCCATCTAAGAGTGTCAGAAGCTTGGTTGCAGTTTTGCAAACAATCCTTACACCAATAACAAAGAGATTCATAACTATTTAAAGAATGCACTTTCAGATTGACCAGCCTTTTCCGTACAGGAGCCTTTAATGTAGTCATAACTTTAGTCACTTTTCTGTCCCAATAGTTAAGTTGATGCTTAACAGTCCCATGTGCAGATCATTGCAGCTTGTTGAGCTGATGGAAGTTCATTGAGTCGTCTTTTGCGGCAAGGTGAAAAAGGCTCACAATCCCTTGTCAGGAGCAGAGGCATTGCCAGGGGGACTTTTCTTTACTTTTGTATCAGGCTAGCCAGTTCTAGCCGCAAGGTAGTACTTGGATAAGCTCATCAGTCACGCATTGTCTTTCTACAGACTTGAGTGAGAATCCTGCTAGTCCTAGCACAAGTCGTTTATTGGCCCAATATTCTTTATCTAGAGTGTGGTATGCTGTGGCTTTACCAGGTAAAGAGATGGAATTCTTCTGACCAATAGATGGATTTTGGCGCTCAATGGTTTAGTGGCTGTTGATGTTTTTGCCAGACAGGTTTTTGCTGAGGGAAATGCTACTGGCGTCATCAAACCTTCCATGGTTGGATCTCAGGATGCTCAATCAAAGTAAAGACTTGAAACCTGTTAAGGGTAGTATTTTGAGCGTCTTTAATGTTTATGATCTTATGGTTGTTTGGGAGCCCTCCTGCCCAACGTACTGGCCTTGGAAAAGGTTGATTTAATGAATTGCTGCGACATTTTTACTCATTTGAATGCACCAAGTCAAGATATGTTACCGATCTAGTTTCACTCTTGCCGGATGAGTGTAAAACAGACTATCTTGAAATTCTCTTGGAGCATTTTTTTGGGGAGGCGTGTTACTATTTTTTTCATACCTCTCTTTATGTTTTAGTTTTGAGCATATTGACAGTTGTTGTCATTATGGATTTATTTGAAGGTCTGAGAAGGCTGGCCTCTTCATTTTTTAAGTTACATGACTTTGTGAAGTCTTTTAAGCTTTCTATTGTTCACATATTTTCAAGTTGATGTGTGCTGGATGCATTTTTCTCTAGCTTCTTATACCAAGGTCTGACAGCATACTCGAGCCATGTTTATGGTTTAAACAATTTCTTCTCTCCTGGTTCATGTGTATTGGCATTTTTACGTTAACTTGCATCTACAACTACTTGAAGTAAAACTTCAAATGTACCACAACTGGCTTCAGTAAAGAAACAGGCGTAGGGGTGTTATGGATGTCATGAAAATACATATCTTTTTCTGGTCATTAAGGTCAAAGTTGACGATTAGTGCATTATTCACTTCTATTTGGAGGTAACTGGAATTGAATTGCTGACATTGATAGCATTGGCTTCTTAACAGTCCATGGTCACAAGATCTGCAGCAGATCTGTCAGGATATGGAGGAATTAAAAGAGGAGCTGGAGGATCTTAGCCGAGAAATTCTAGCAATGTACAATGATGGAGATGTGGCTGCCGCTGTCGAATTAGCGGATGCCAATTTGGAGGCAGTGGAGGACCAGTTGCAGTCCGGTGTGGTAGGAGTCGAGCAAGTGGCAATGCTCGTCACTTTGTCGTGGACTTACCACCTGATGGAGTTACCCAAAGGGACTGCGGTGCTTGAAAAGGTTCGAGCAGGACTTTGCCTATTATCTTGGGTGTTTAGCTTTTATTGAAAGCAATCAGGGGAGTAATATCCTGGGTGGTTAACTTCTGTTGAGTGCAATGCATAGCAGTAATATCTCGGGCGTTTGTTTTTTTTTGAAAGCAATTCATAGCAGTAGAAGTTGGCGATTAGGCATGCCATTTTTTTTCAGCCGCCTGAATGTATTGCTGAACATGTGCGTTTCATCTACGGAAGCAAAGGCGAATAGGATTTTCATTTTTTTTTTGGTAAGAAGTGAGCTGCTCATTTTCTTTGGTCGTCGGCTAGGTGTGTATTCTTTCCATAGATGAATAAAAAGGCCCAGCTGAAGTTGGACAATGTCAATTTAAGAGGGTTCCGTCAACCATTGATGCACAGTTTCAAGGAAAAAAAAATAGTTATCGGCTCTGACATTGGCCATGAATAATGTATGAGATTTAGGAAATTACCAGGATCTGAAAAGCTTTAAAGATTCATGTTGATGGTTAAAAGAGGTGGGGTCTGGCTGCAGTTGTTGCAAGTTGTGGATAAAGTAAAAGAAGGACGGATACTACTTCCCGATGTGCTCTTCAGTGCTGCACAACAATCTTATGCATTAGAAAGGAAGGAGGAAGCAATCATACTTCTCCGGAGTTCGCTTGCTGTACAGGACAGTATTGGAGGTGATTACCTGTTGAAGAGAGACCCATGACTCTAGATTTTTCGCCTTCGATTGTGCGCAATTGTCATAAAATCGTGGTTAGTAGTTAGAAGTTTTGATTACATGATAAATCCGAAGGCGTAGGTGCAGATGTTGCCCGTTGTTTATGTAGAAGTGCTGACGTTGATATTGGTCCATGCAGTGATGGATTCTCTGGAGCCATGTGTTAATGTGGTGGAAAGGCTCTCTCTCATCTATATTGAGCTCGACAGGGCAGAAGAAGCCGTATTGCTCCTAAGGACCTGGATGCAGAAGCTGCAAAAAAATGATGGGATGAATGCATTTATTTCTGCTCGTCTTAATACCATCTTGGCACGTTGTAATTCGGAGCTTGGTGATTTAGACAGTGCAGAACATTCATTAAGCAGGTAAGTTTTTGCAAGGCTTCTGTTTTTAGAGTGAGTTTAGGTGAGAGATACGTCTGGGAATGTTATCCTTTTTTTGTTTGGTTTAGAGTTTTTTACTTGTGCAATGTCATATGAAATTGGTAGGAGTACAAGTTTGGTCCTGACATACACGGGTCTTCACTGTTTAAACCTACCTATATTGACAGACTGTTGGGATATGGACAGGGCTGTTTCTGCATGGGAAAGGGCTAAAGGAAAAGATTCACTGGAGGTCGGATTGGTCCTTATAGATAAGGGTGATGTATTGTATGCTAAAGGTAAGCTTTTTCTGGTGGCTTGTATGCTATGTCCGTTGCTATAAATGGAAACATTCAGAGCCACGCTACTGTGGTTACTGATGTATTTTTTTGTAAAATGTATGCAGGGAAAAAAAGTGTGGTTAGTTATGTGTTGTTGCAAAAGGAATGCATGGAAAATAAGCACGGATAATGATATGTTTTTGTAAAAGGATTGCAGGGAAAATAAGTGCAGCACAGAGTTGTATGGAACTTGGAATTCGCATTCTTGAAGCCAAAAGCACACCAGGAGAGGATGGCCTGCTGGACAGTAACTTGGGGGAGAGTTATCGGTCCCTATTAGAGGTCTACAAGTATACTGGCAGGTACATGCCTTTCATCTCTTTTGTTGGAAAATGGCAAGCAATTCAGCTGGTTGAAGATGAGGTATACAGAGTTTTTTCAGTGTCGAAGTTGTTCTCACACTGGTAATTAACATGAAAATCAGGTATATTGCAGTTATTGTTTTGGGGCTTTTAGTCTGGTGCTTTACTCAAGCTACTCTCTGATTGTACTTTCAAATTACTTTTTAGGAGCACACTGGATGTCTCAAGTTTGTTCTTTTTCTGAATACAAAAACATGAGGTAGAAAGAAATATTTCCCTGGATGGATTTTCCAGTGACTGAAATATTTTCCGTGACTGAAAGGCAGAATTGGTGTGTTTGGTGATAAATTTACAGGAGAGATTTGGCACATGAATTGTTGAATCGTGCCGTTGCTCGATTAGAGACATCAACAGCTCCCATGGAACTACCATTAGTCAACCTTTATCTTGAGCTCGCCGAAGCGCACCTTCATGTAGGCTTATGGCCGGTTGTGGAGCGACTCTGTGAACAGGTTTTGGTGATACTTAACAAAACACTACCGCCAGATAGTGTAGAGATCATTAAGCCGTTGGAGCTATTGTCAGAATGTTTTCTGCGTGAAGGTCGACTGAAAGACGCAAGAGGGTTGGCGGAAGCGCATCTTCAAATCACTGAGCAGAATTATCCATCAAACCATATTCAAGTGGGTATGTATTTCCAACTTTTTCCATTATTGGCCCCTTGATAGTTACTGCAAGTTATTCATGGCGCATGTTTTTGGGAACGAGAGGATGTTGTGCAGATATGCTGTGTACTGTAAGATTTACATGTTTTGCAATGAATGCGGTTTAGTTGCAAGGATAGAAGGAGAACAAGGATAGTTAGTCTCTCATAGTTTCTCTCCCATCCCTCATTGCAAAAGTTTCTATGGTTCAGTAGTAAGGATGAGGATTAAGGATTAGTAAGTTTTTTATTGTTTATCTCTCAATCTTCTTGCAAGTGTTTTGCAAAGAATTTGGCTCAGTAGCAAGGATGTGAGGAGAAATAAGAATAGCTAGTCTCTCATGGTTAATTGCTCATCTCTCATTGTGCGCCTGTCAGAAGGAATTGTTTATCTATTTTTCAGCAACATCAATGGGCTTTTGTTGGAGTGCAGGGTTATCTAACGGGCAGCTAGGGCGTGTTCTTTGTAAGTTAAAAGAGTGGGACGTGGCTGAGCATCATCTACGCAAAGCAGTTTCTAGCATAGAAGCAGAGTATGGCCCTTCGAGCTTAGCACTTTTGTCGCCTGTAGAAAGCTTAGTTGAAGCACTTAGATGTTTAGGTGAACCTGGTGAATCCTTGAGGTTTCAGAAGCAATTAGAGCGAATAAGAGAAGTCCCAGAAAATCTCGCTGCCTTAGAAAACATGACTTTTTAGATGCAATGGATGTTGATGTCCTCGTCGTGTATAATTTACCTGTCATGGGTGGCATTCATTGCTCTCAATGAATATTCATTCTTTACCCATTTTAATTATGTCTGGGTTTGTCTGACCCTTTCAGGCTAATTTGCATAAATGATATGAGTCGATTTATGAAGAAATGTAACAGTAGCCGGCAGCTCGTATTGCAATAATTCAATAAAATCAACGTTGCGAGGCTGTTTGTTATGACTGGTTGCCTGTAAATAGTACGTGATCCGTCATTCTGCATTTTCCTTTCAGTGGTGTGCAGAATTTCTTTGTATTAGCAGTTTATCGAGTGAATTCTTGAATCATGGATTTCAAATAATGCCCTCAATCACCTCTTAATTGTGACTGTTAATGCTTCACAAGGTATATTCTTGACAGGGAATACTCAGATACTTTTCATTCAAGATCACCCTCTTGAAATTCCTACCTTTACTCAATTTGAAGTCATGTTAGACATCCCGATTGTGTAAGTGACAGCAAAATGGTAAAAAAATCACCATTAACCTCTATTTGTTACATTGAAAAGACATTCTATTTCCATGTACTCGAGCTGTTTTCCCCTTCACTCTTGCCTATATTCTCCTCCTGCACAAGAATGGTTTGCTGCCACGCCTTTTTGTCTACTGTTATACTAAGATGTGATTGATATGATAATGCTGTTCCTTTATTGTGTCACTGCACTTCTTCCGGCCCTATGAACAAGGAACTAGCCTTAGTGAAAAGAGAGTGAGCTTTTGTTCGCGATGCTGCATCATATATATCTGGCTAACATTATAAAATGCCTGAAGACAAACAAAAATCCAGATGTTACCTAAAATAGCCTGATAGGATAGGTTTTCAGTTAGTGCCATTTAATTGTAAGTGTGCCTTTGTTTTTTTTAAATTTCATCCCTCACCTGCATAAACGTGCTAGATGGCATACATTATGCTTGGAGTAGCAATACACTCAATGCTAACAAGTTAAACTTGGTCCTGCTGATTCGTCTGGCTCCATTTCTCCAGTTCACACATGTTAGGAACTCTCCTCTCTAACTCTCTCTCCCTCTCATAAGGTTTCTATAATGAACAAGTTCTTGAATATGGAAGTAAGTGATGAGCTCAACCGCCACAGCAAGCACCACCGCATGTACATTTTGAACCATTTGAAACAGCTGGAAATTCGTGACAAATTCATAATTACAAGAGGCAGACACATCCATCGACTCACTACCCATAAAACTTCCAAATACAGACTATAGTAAAATCAACACATCTTAATTTTTTTTGCCATAGGCTCCATGTCTCATTTGAACATTGATTTGGCTGAGATAAAAGTCATCCTTAGTTTTCTAAGCACAATCTACTGACTTTTGCACTATGCGTAAAGTACTAACTTGCATATTCTGCTGAAGCTTTAAGCATAACAAATCATATAGTTCTCAAAATTTCTAGACAATGAAGATCAGTTATGGCTGCTAATGACCTGTGAGTGATAGCCTGTGATAAATGAAACACACGGGAACTTGTCTTTCCCTCTGGTACATGTGCTGCAACGTTTACGGCTAAAACCCAGTAGTACAATACAGCCCTTCGATAGTCTTCCCAGCACTCCTCCCAGCTATATCCTGTTACTTGTCCTGGCCCTGTCAAAGTCTCATAATAGACTCGCAAAAGTGACTTTTCATGGGCACGGCGTATCTCTGGTTCCAAACTCTGACTCAAGAAGTAGGCCACATCAGCAAGGCCTCTCCCGGCCCCACAGTCTCCATAATCCATGTACAGCAATTGCAGTCCCTGAGATGCCTCTGTTGCAGACTTCCAATGACTTGCCTGACTCCCATGTACAGTTTGCTCCCCTTGGACGGATTCATGGAGCTGCAATGCCATACAAGAAATCCTTCCAAATGAAATATATAATGTTTACTACACCGTGAATTGTTAGTAGAGTAAAGAAATTATTAGCAAGGGGATTATTAATAGTGTTATCAACTCTTATTCAGTTCCACATGACGTGGCTGTTTTTGAATCGTCCAAAGTATAAGCGTTGAGAAAAAACAATTGAAATTCTTAACACTATGCGGTGGTCAGAGGGTAAAAAACCGGCACCCAATTAGTGTTAATAACGATTCAAGGTGTAGATACAATAAAGCAGCACATTGGACAGATTGTGAGTTGTATTTTCTGGACAACAACACAAAGGCATATTGAGAGAAGACATCACGACAGAAGGTCGTCCTCACCTGGTAGACGTTATCAAGCCGTAAGTCCCCATGGAGCAAAGTCCGAGGTGAAGACCCCAAGAGGTCAAGGAGGGCCGGACAATGCTGAGGAAGATTTTCGAGTGCAACTTTCATGGGTGAAGGAAGAACGTCTCCAAAAAGACGAAGAAATAACGGCCAGCTCCGTGGGTATTCCCCTGGGTCAAATGCCTTAAAGCGATCTTCATTCATCTTCGGAAGCCAGGGAAAGTGATCAAGCTCAGGAGAGCCCCAATGCTGTGCCTGCACTAAATTCTCCAGGTGAAGAATCGTTCAGTGGGAGAGGGGTGCAAAAGAGGAAGTAATGTCAAGCATTGGAAGAGCACATCTGAAATTGTATACCGAAGTGGAAGTGACCAAAATGAAACCAAAATGGTGCTAAGATTGCATTTTGCAGTAGCACGGAACCTATAAACCCTTTGTAACAACTTTCTGCATCTGTTACTCAAATGAGTAACAAGGATGGCTAAAAAATAGTTTTAGAATTTAGTGAACTAAAGAAGCAACAAACAATTGACATCATGATGTGTTGTAGACCACAACAAAAATGCATAGATGCTGAACGAGGTTGGGAGCTTCGATGACTCTGGGACTCACATGATGTCGGGCAATGTCACGCATTACTGTGATAGCCTGAGGAAGTGATGCTCCATGGACCTGATCCAAATGTGGTAACTTACCCAAATCTTCCATCACCACCACCATTTGACCTGCATTACAGAGCAGATTGTTTTACTCCTACAATCAGGGTGGCAAAACACAGATGTAACATGAAATTCTATAGATTTCAATGGCACTCTCCATATAGACCCAAGAAGAGGGAAAGCTAACGAAAAAAAAACGATTATCAGAGAGAATGCTATAATGATGCTTTAGGACTCAAAACAAACTGAAACAAATCATTATTACATAATGCAAAGGTCTACAAATAACAAAGAAACAACAAAGCAACAGCAATGCAATGAAGAAATCCTTGCCTAAAAAAGGAATGGAAAGAAAAACAAAAGCCAGACCGACCTGAATGTGTGTGAAAGTCACAAAAGTAAATCAATGGAGTCCGAAGCGCCATTTTTCGGTCAACATTTTCTCCCGGACGCGTTCCAAGCCAATCGTAGAACCCGACTTCTCGCTCATAACTCCCATTGGCTTGTGCCAGTCTCCGAACCTTCCTCCCCTAACATCTTGCCTTTATCAGCAACTAAAACATCAAATTATTCATAGCCCTCTCCCTCTCCCTCCCCATTCCCGTCTCCCTCCCTTCTCCTCCCATCTCCTTCCATCTCCTTCCATCTCCTTCCATCTCCTCCCGTCTCCTCCCTCTCCCCAATCCCGCACTCCACATCATTTTTGCTGAATATCTCACCTCATGCTCCATGTGCCCAAATTTTGCCACCAAACTCTGTGGTGCAAAGCGTCCTGGGTCCCCTTTGTAATGAATTTGAAGTCGGTATAGAATGCTAAGAAGTCCCACTCCTTCTCCAAGACGTTTCCACTCCAGCTCTTTCACGGAAGCTTCTGGCGCCAGCTGTCCCTGGCG
This sequence comes from Zygnema cylindricum, assembly GCA_037447655.1. NCBI lineage: Eukaryota > Viridiplantae > Streptophyta > Zygnematophyceae > Zygnematales > Zygnemataceae > Zygnema > Zygnema cylindricum. Next base: position 34,418 of record JBBHKE010000362.1, on the reverse strand, counting down.
CTGAAGTTGAGAAGTTAGCCATGATGACGTCAATTCCTCCGGAGTGTACGGAGAAGAAAACTTCTCTTCCACTCTGTTTTCTGGAACAGAACTGAGGCTGCGGGACTCAAAAAAAGAAGAAAAATAGGAATTCTTCGTTGAAGGAAAGGCATTGGAGCGGAGAAACCTCCGCCATGGCGATGTATGACAGAAGAGAGACGAGGAAGAAACAGGCATGGTATGTTCAAGGATTTATTAGGTCTAAGGGAAACGCGAGAGAGGACACATCCACTGGCTTCGACAATCCGACGTGTTCAATTTTTGCTTAAATAATAAATATATTGTTTCAATTTCATGAATAATAGTATGATACAAGAAATAGTGTTTATTATCCTGTAAATAACTAAATATGGATTGAAAATGCGACACCTGGAGGGTTTGAGCACGCACCTGCAGAAAGTTAAGAAACAAATGAAACAAAAGCGTTTAACCATAGTTCAAAAGTAGGTGAAAGTAGGCCCATACAATATGCCTATTGTATGCAAAACATACAATTTGACCTTAAGACCCATATTGTATTCGGATCTATTCGGACCAATTAAGACATTCGGACCAAAAATTGGACCAATTAAAACATTAGGACCAAAAAGTTTTATTTACACCGTCAGATTCGGATGATCGGACGGTCGTTGATCAAAGTAGCTATCTAAGAAGATCACATGAAAAGCCCATAACACAAATTACGATAAAGGCGCCGACCAAAGGCCTACCATAAAAACGCCTACTTTTGAACTATGCGTTTAACCGTTTATACATGGTTCAATTTTGAATGACGGTGGCACGCTTTTCAGCAACACGCTCATTTTACAGTTTACTTCAAAATCTTAAACATTATTTTTTGCTAACATGGAATTTCCAAAATAACGTGCATACGAAACGATGGATTTCAAAATTTCAATACAGTACTATACCGTACTGCGACATGAACGCCACGTGGCAATTTCAAAGCATCCTCGGGCTCCACTTGGGGTGCCGCAAAGCAATTTTGGCGCTTCACTCTTTCCACGTCATCCATGGGTGCCCGTTCAGCAATTGCTCGCGTCCTCTCAACTCTCACAGCTAGCCACGTGTCGTCTCGCCAGACTATTGCTGCAAGTTTTCAGAAACCTGCCGCCATGGCCATGGCTTTTTCCAGGCAAACCAGTCTGCGGCAACATGGCACAGCTGCTTCTTCTGGAGAAGACCCCGCCGTGTTGGAAGATGAGGTGCGGCTACTTTGCTACTACATTTGCCATGGCTGCAAGTTATTCATATGGATTCATGGAATTCATGATGCATGCTGTTTCTACATGTTATTTTAGCTGCCTGTTTCAGTGTTTTGTCAGCTTGCTTTCTGTGGTTGCCACCATCTCGAGAGCTCGTAGTTATGCCATTTGCCGATTCTGCAGGTGCTCTATCGGGATCATCAGGAAGGCCTGCGGATTGCCCTTCTTAACCGTCCGAAGGCCCTTAATGCTCTCACAACAAATATGGTAAGCCATGGAGAGGTTTTTTATACAATATTTTCATCGGTGTTTGAAGTTCGTGAGTCGCTCTTGGTCAGTTTGGCAAAGGCATTCTGTAGGGATTTTTATTGGTTAATTCAATGGTCTCTAGCTTGCAGGTAATCCGGTTGAGGGAGCTTTATGAGGAGTGGGAAGCAGATCCCAAAGTGCGAGTGGTGTTGATGAAGGTAAATTAGAATCTATGGCTGCCTTCTGTGTGGAGATTTAATTGCTGTATCTCTCGTTCTGGCACCATAATTCCAGTTATGAAGAGGAAAAAACTTTATGAACAAAGCTGTAACAGACCGGTTTCCGAGCTTGCAGGGGAGAGGGAGAGCTTTTTGTGCAGGAGGAGACGTGCGTGCAGTCCGTAAGCTAGGTATGGAAGGTAAGGTTTTAATTGTACTTTCTTATCAAGACTTTCCAGCGACCGTTTTTTTTTTTTTTTCCCTTTGTTCTCGTTGTTTCTTGTCAATGTAGATTTATGCCTTTTATTTTTTTCTGAATTCTTTGCATGTTTGGCTATAGGCGTGTACTTTATAACTTAGAAATTTATTTGTTCAAGAGCTTTTGCATAGTCATCCTATATAAACTTTCTTTTGTCCTTTCTTCCTTTTTCATTTCTTCCGGTGGGTTTTACGGCCACAGGGTTCTGCTCACAGGGGGCTGGATGTTGGACCAGGTAACATCGAGGCTGCCAAAGATTTTTTCAGGGAAGAATACAAAATGAACTACGTCTTGGCTACTTTGCGAAAGCCACATGTGAGTTAGAGCAATAACTATTTCTCCCGGTTTGTCAAATAGAGCACTAAGCATTGCCAGAATTTTTTTGAATTTGCTCCTTCTGTATGTGAATTCATTAAAGCCATTGACATCTAAGAAGAGCTAATTACCACCGATATTGAAAAAAGAAATTTTGGAAATGGTCCATGTAAGAAACAAGCAAAGGATTATAGGGAAGACACGACTAGCATTCTTATTGTTGGTTAAAAAGCTGAGGCACAGAAGAACAGCTTCTTTCATGTGCAGGTTGCCTTTTTGAATGGAGTAGTTATGGGAGGTGGCAATGGCATTTCTATGCTCGGTGAATTTCGGGTTGCCACTGAAAACGCGGTGAGATTTGAAGTCAGTTAATCCTGCTATGATCGTGTAATTGCTTCTTTTCTCTTATGACAAAATCAGCCAGAAAAGCCTTTCTAACCTGGTTAACTGGTTTCCTGTTGTTATCTTGGTAATAACTAACACAGGAACCTTGTGATGGTAAGCAGGTTTTTGCAATGCCGGAGACGGCAATTGGATTGCACCCGGACGTCGGTTCATCTTACTTTCTCTCCCATCTCCCAGGCCATTTTGGTAAGCGAAACTTGTAGGTTCTAAACTGGATAAATTAAGTATGGTTAGCTTTTCGAACTGGGCTCTTTATGGGTAAAAGTCTGCCCGAAATTGTCGTTGGTAGAAGGTTATTATTACTGGCTTTTGGCAGAGCAGTTCACTATGTAAAAAGAGGTTTGACCCAAAACATAACTGTTTGAGAGGGCTCTCGATGCTTGAATCTATCAACCAGTTCATCTTAGGTGTTGCTCATCCAAGCTCCAGGATCTGTTCATAAGCTCATTCTCATGGAATGACTCTGTGTTGTTTTAACTGGTCTGTTTTCGTGATAAAAGTAAGGGCTTTTCAGTTCTCACACAATGAGGTTTGACGGGGATGAATCCTTCCGCATTTTCTGACTTGCATTTATGTCTTTTTTGTTGATTTCTGCACTAGCTCTAGCTACCCTGCATGTTATGCCCATTCTTTTCTCTCAATTTTTTTTTTTTTTTCTTTAATGCCCACCCATGAACCTCCAGGAGAGTACTTGGGCCTTACCGGAGCCCGTTTGGATGGAGCTGATATGCTCCATGTCGGTCTAGCAACTCACACGGTTCCGGCAGCGGTGGGCCTTCCTGTTACTTCCCTTCTTTCTATGCGAGGCACCTACTGTAATGATACAGAGACCTATGCATTGTCAATCTGTCTTCTGGCTTACAGGTTTCATGAAAGGTTGTTGTTCTTCTTAATTTAACACAACCGTAGTAACGGCTTGAGACTGTTAACTGTAACATGAAAATGCGCACCTAATTTGAGCGTATGTGCGTTGCCAATTTACCAATCTGGCTGACGCCAATGAAAGGTTGTTGTTCTTCTTAATGAAACGTGCTCGTAGGGATGTGTTGAACCTTTTATGTTTTAACTGTAACATGAAAACCCTCACATTCTTTTGTCCCATTTGTGCATGTGGCAGAATTTGGAAATGTTAGAGCAGCACTTGGGGGAGTTGGGAACATCAGATCCTGAAGCAATCCATCTGGCCATCTGGGAGTACAGTGAACGCCCAGATGTTTCCCCTAATAGTCCTTTGCAAAAGTGTGTATCTTGCTGACGGCTCAACTCTTTGTTTTTTGTGCCGATCATTATGCTTATGACGGTTGTCAGCCTGTGAGGTTTTTTTTTGTTGAACTATTTACTCGGGAGTAGGGAGTTGTTTTTTTTGCTTCTCTGGTAGTATTGCATGCCAAAGCAAAAATAAAGGTTTTAGTCATGAAGATTGGTTCTGAGAGATGACATTTTATCCCAGGGAAACATTTGCAGGCAAGACATCATCGACGAATGTTTTGCACTCGAAAGTGTGGAGGCCATTGTTGCTGCTCTGGTGAGTTGGAGCTTGCCAATGGTTCCCATTCTTTTTCGATGGACCCTTGTATGTAATGAACTTCCCATGTCATGACAAGGATGTGGACTATATTGGAAGGGCTTGTGCAGAAACGGAAGGCTGGGGAAGGAGACTCTTGGTGCAATGATACTTTGAAGTTGTTGAGTAAGGGTTCGCCAACAAGCCAGAAGGTGACTCTTCGGTCGATAAGAGAAGGACGACGCCAGGGAATCGGTGCCTGCTTGCAACGCGAGTTTCGTATCTCGTCAAGGTGTTTGGAATCACCTGACTTCTACGAGGTGTGTCATTGATTGGAGCTCTGTTGTTGAACAAAAAATATGAAGCAATCTGTCCTCAAGATATTGAGGTATACCAAAATATCGCTTTTATATCCCTGCTTGTTGAAACTCCGAGAGGGAGGAAATTGTTGTGGTTGGAACCAGGTGCTCTTGGTTCAGGTTTCCATCCATTCCATTCCATTTCCATTCCTCCCCCTCCTTCCCCCCCCCCCCCTTCCCCCTCCCTCCTCCCTCCTCCCTCCTCCCTCCCTCCCCTCCCTCCCTCCTCCCCCTCTCCCCCTCCCCCTCCCCTCCCTCCATTTCTTGTGTACTGATTGTTAAGGTTCTCAATCCATTGTCCATTAAGTTAAGTTCATTTGTCAGAAAGGACTATGTTGTATGATCCACGCGTAATTACGAGGAAGCCTCATTGTTTTATTTCCTTGAACAAGAAAACTTTAATATTATTATCAATGTACTTTGTAGTTTGTGAAAGGTTCTGCTAAAAATTAATCGTGCTCGAGTTTGCATGATCCCTGACTTTGTGAGGCTTCAGATTGTTGTTTTCTGTTTCTTTCTAATCAATTCTCGTTACTTATTATGTCTATCCTCTTTTTTCGAAATGTTGCAGTGGAAGCCTCCCACTTTAGAAGAAGTCAGCCCATCCTTGCTCCAACGATTCTTTGCCGCTTTGCCTCAGGGCGAGGAATTGGATATACCCATTGCAGAGAGAGAGAGACGACGACATTCTCGAATGTAAAGCTAGTAGAAGACTAGCACTCCTGTGTGCTTTTCGTATTGCTTGGCTATGAATATGCAGAAATGGAGGGTTAGAGTCTTCATTCATCGTACAAATCATTGTCACAAAGTCGGGGCAACGTTTTTTGTTTTCGATTACATTAGTAGATGATTAAATAATTTTTCAGGCTCTTCGAGTATTATATCGTCTCTTGTCATTCATGTCATTTGTAGTCAAAGCTCCATGCATACTAATTTTCCTACACGTCCTTGTTGTTGGGCTCACATATTCATTTTAATTCGATGTAAAAATGTGGTGTTCTACAATCATATTGTTTTATGCCGTGTATTGATACGTAACCAGCCGAGGTGTTTGAGGTTTACACTTGATATGAAATAAAAAAGAAAAATGTACAGTTAGAGTAATATACAGTTATATTCACAATGTGCTTATTGCCGAAAGCCTGACAGCCACACAATATTTGTAGATGTTTGTTAAGCACATTCATTTGGACCTTGACTTAGCAACCTTTTTTGTTTTTTCCGAAAAGATGGCCAAAGATGTGTCATCATGTGGGCCTGTGTAATGTTGCAGACTAGAGCTTTGATGGTCATCAGATAGATAATTAACCTCACCAGACAAATTTTGATGCCAAATGCTCAAGGCTACTTTAGTCAACAAAGCATGTTAGACCTCCACCCCGAGTGGTTGCTCCCTAATGCTCCTATTACGTGTATTAGGAACTATTTTTTCCTCATCCTATGGCAGACCCCTCATAGTTTGTCCTGATTTTCCTTTCTAACAAGATTTGTACTCTTTCACCAGCAGTTTCTTTTTTTCAACTGTGTAATGGACAACTGGACGTAAAATAAGCACTAAATACAATCTTCCTTCTCTGCATGGAGGTCCTTCATGCCCTTGGAAGAAAACACCTACAACGAGCGAGGGACTTGGAAGCCCTACTAGCGCCACTGTGGACTAGTAGGACAAGAGAAAACATGGGGCATCACTTCTCACTGGATGTTCATCCATCTGTACGAAGTAATACGCAAATTTTTATCCATGTAAGTCAATAGTTCTATGCAATCAAAACTTTCCAGCCGAACAAACTTTCACAAATGTACACGATACATGTGCAACCATTTCACATTTTATTCCGCAAAATTTATAATTGCACAGTTGACGATAAGTCAGAGGGACAAACACTTTTAAATGTCTAATGATCTTCGGTCCTTCAATCACCCTTAGTTACGCAACAGCCTTTTATTTACTCTACACTCGTGGTGACATTTTCTGTGTTCATTTCATGCAGGCCCAGCTCGTCATCCTGCTCCCATGATCGTAAGTAATCTTCAGCTGCAATCAACCAATTCAAAAAAGTAACTGTCATGCATTCAACAATGATTCCTGGAGCAGCAAGAGGCTTTCTAGGCTTTGAATACAAGGGTGAGAGAGACAAACAAGAAATTAACCCTTGTGAAACTAGTTTTCGGAAGAGAACATCACAACGCACAAAAGAGAACAAGTTACGGAAGTCCAAAGAGCTAAAAGCATAACTCTTATCTCTTACTCACAAGCCAACTGCAGATCATCGTCCACTGTGTCAGCCAATGGCGAAATGAAGGAATTTGATAACGCGTCGTCAAGTACTAACGTCCATTCAAACTCCACCTCCAAAAGCTGTCAAGTTTGAAAACACCGATGCATTAGAAATCATCCACAGGTCAACTGCGGATAAAATGGGCCAACCATCCTCCTCCGAGGGTGTTTTTTAATACTAAGGTGTAATCAAACGTTTGTACTTCCATAGGAAGCTTACCTGCTCAAGCCTCGTGTAAAGGGAAGTCCAGGCTTTGCGTTCCCAATCAGGTGCACTGTCGCCAATACTGAAACCGTGTACTCTTTTCAAACCTGTTTCAGCGAAAACCCCAGCCTCAGCAAATAATTCAGCAATATAATCCCTCAAACTCAGTCTCCCACTACGTGAACAGGAGCGGTCCGCAATAATCCCATCTAATCTTATCTTTACACAAGTGCAAAAACGAATCCACAGAAAAATAAATTGCGAGGCAGTAAAACATACTTTCACCAATTTCAGTTACAAGACCCTCCACCGTGGTGACGCGGCCCCCGAGTGTACCAGCTGTAAGTTCCAGATCAACCTCCGGTATTGCAACACTGGCCGTGTCTGACTGCAAAATATCATTTTTTAACAGAAGAAATACTCAAGCGTAATTCCACCAGAAGCAGCAGTAACAGCCCAGAGCAACTATGCTTTATTTACTATATTTCATCATGAGTGGAAATGTTCCTGGAGTGTCAAATACCTTAATAACATCTCGACTAAGGTCTCGCTTCGTCTTCACACGCAAAGCTATTCTGCGAGCTTTTGCAGGCACACTTCCTCCCCCTTTCAGCTGTTCCATCCTCCAACCCAATAAGCATGTTGAAAAAGGTCCATTGTCGTTTAAGATCGTTAACACTCTGTTTCCTTAAAGAAACTATTTTTGTGCTGTGGCCTCACCTCTGAATTCCGCCAACCACACGTGTCACATGAAATAGCCATGATGATGACCTCTTTGAAGTAAGGAATATCTGCAGTTGACATTAAAAAAAAAAGGGATCTCATTAGACAGGATAAAATCAGCCCCTCCTGTGAGCTTTAAATTTCGAGTTGCCAGAAATTAAGAAAATAGCGTGGCCAGGGCATACTTTGACATTTTTAAGCACGTGTGTAGCATCCCTCCGTTTCTATGTAAAAAATGTTATTTGACATCATACACTAAAAAACAGTCTACCAACGTGTTCGACTATCTTCTACTTAAAAACAAAATCGACACAAATGGGAAAAGAAAATCCACCCCTTTGCACTTGATTATTCAAAACTAATCGGGATTTGTCCTGGTCGTCGAAATAAAATACTACGATAAGTAAAAAACACAGCCTAAAGTAGTACCCTGTGGTACTCACAACGCCATCAAGGGTACCAAAATTCCTATAGAAAAAAAAGCTCTAGCTTTCTTTAAATAAAAATGGCGTAGCTAAAATCTCACTTGTGACAAACATTCGTTGCTCAGTTGCAGCTCCGCAAGCCCCACAGTGACCCGGGAATACCATAACCTGACACAACAGTTAACTCCCAGTTAAAATTTTGCAGTTTCACAATCTCATTACAACTGCAAAAATTCATTTTCTGCAGTTTCTGACGAAAGAATCAATACTGACTGAGACACGACACAAGGTCAGCGAAAGGGTATCACAACTGTCTTCGTCTTCCACCACACAAATTCCCTCAGAAACAATTTTCAACATTGCTGCCATACTTCCCCTGCTAGAATGCTTTAGAAAAATTCTGCATAAACAATTTCGAAACTTGTCACCGTACCTCCTCTGGGGCAGTATACTTCATCAGAGCCTCGGCAGCATTTCCACTTGCATTGGCAATAGACTGCTTCGCAGCAGCTAATGCTGGAGCACCGAGCCGTACCCCTGAACCATCCGTCAAACTCCTGGATTGACCATCCTCCCCTCCTGTTGCAGTAGGTGCTGCTAAAAATCCCATCGCTTCACTTTGTTCACCCGTTCTATCATAGTTTTCTATTGTGAGTAGTGGATCTGGTTGAGACCCGTGTCTGCACAGATCGCATAGAGAAAGGCCACAGTAAATGGGCAAGTAACTATATAGAGTTGTCAGCTCGTGCATGAGAGTATAGGTTTTGCAGTCCTTACAGACTTTCGATGAAACTGTTCCCTGATGGATCGTCCAGGATTAGCGTGAACGCTTGGTCACCATTCGCACAGGATTCAAGTTTTCTAAGGAACTCTTCCAGCGCCTCAGCCATTTGCGGATCCACCCTCTGCAAACGACCAACATTTCCCCTCTCATGGCCCTTTCAGTCTCTACAAATATGTACGCACTCACAATCTAATGCAACATTACCCGTGCACCTCTTCTACTTTCTACGGCATAGAAGCCATCAACAGTGGACTCATTGTTACTCATTAATCGTATCTCACTTTTGACCTCAGCCTTTGAGAAGGTGGGTAAAAGAAGCACCTTGCGCTCATCTTGCAGAAGTTGAAGATCGGTGAACGCACGCTTCAGCACTCCTTCGACCTGCCACAAAGATTCACAGCATTGTTTCAAAGGAAATTCGATGAAGAGCAAGAAAAGGAAAGAAAAGGCAAAAAGCCAGAGGAGTAGTACCAGTTGTCCTATGGATGACATTAGCGCAGGGATGGTGGACTGACTAGAAAAAAGAGGAGGAAGTTTCACCAAAGGAAAATCAAGCTGCTTGTACTCAAATGCTCCACAGATACTTACCTCATCAACATGTAATGAAAACGCACTGGTAAATACAGGTAAGAGGCAGTAGGCTACTAACTGGGTACTTGTAGGTAAGCTGTAACCGGCGTTACTGGCGCAGTAATCATTTTAGTTCCCACAGAAAACTGTACGATGTTGTAAAAAAAGTACAGTTTTCTGTACAATTACTGGCCAGTAATCACCGTAATTGCGTACATATAGTTACTCTATAAAAACCTCACTTCATAAAAACGATAGATTCCTTTCTGCAAGCGTATAATTTGCAAAACTCTACAAGCAAAGCACAACAGGACTCACTGTGCTGAGGGTCCCCTTTTGCGATTCGGGGGGAACTTCAAACTCCAGTTCTGGAATCTGCAGGGAAATAAATACAAGGGCCATAAGGTTTCAAGTTGTTGCAAATCATTCGAATTAGCTTGCAGTCCAAAAAATAGTGAAAAACTAAACTAAACTAGGTTAGCTAGCTAAAAAAAGGCGAAAAAGCCAAAAAAGTCAAAAAGCCATTAGCCGTTCATCGCCCGAAAAAGCTTGCTTGCTTTCCCATCCAAAAAAAGGTCCTTTCAATGTTCACACTATGGCAACATTGGAAAACCCTACATAACTTGCAAATTAATATCCATGTTCCTACAGTCCAAGAGTTGAACTTCATATCCCTGGTTTTAATGGGCCACTTTTCTTGACTACAATACCACAGGAAGCATAGGTGCAAAGACGAAGCCAAACGCAAGACAATGAAAAAATGCATAACAAGAAAGCTGAATCGACAAAGACTTCATACTGACATGACCAATAATAATAAAAAAAAAAGACAGACACTTCTAAACACTTTTTGTATATCCAAAAAAAATGCACAGATGACCAAAATGCTTGAAATATTTTCTGCTAGATTTACAATGCTGCAACCAGGCAAGGAAACGGGTGTTAAAATTAACAGTCCTTGCATTGATAACTGTGCACAACTGTTGCACTTTTGATATCTATGATCAACATGTACAAACTTGTGCAAAAATTTCCCAGTGTAAAATAATCCAAATTTCTTTAGTGCTAAAGGAGCCAAAATTTCCCCAGTATAACAGAATCCTAATAAAGCTCGCACAGCACATATTACAGGAAAAATTTGCACCATTTCTCATACAGCTTCGCACATTTCAAAAGTGTTATTACAGGAAATCTTTGCATCAAATTTCACATACTTTCACACATTCAAACATGGCTGAGATTCACGCAAATAACCTCAAAAAAAACAGGTACGTGTACCAAACCTAAACATGAAATGCTTTGCGTGGAAGTTCAGATTTTACAAGATAACCATAATTGGATCTGAAAGTACATACCATCCCAACAAGATTCGAACTTGCCTTACAAGTTTAGCAATTCCATTTGCCTGTCACCACCTCACATCACGTCAGATTCCCGGGAACTGATGGCAGGCGAATGAAATCACTCACGTTTATGGCCAGTCCAAGATTATGAATTTAAGAAGAGAAAGTTCTACTTCGAAAAGTTCAACTTACAAAAATTCTACTTCCTCTCAGTAGGTTTCTACTCAGAAAGCTTCTACTTAGGGCGTTCTACTTAGAAGAGTTCTACTTAGTAGAACCTTTGGACAGACTTGTTTGGTCAATTTGAGCCTTCAGCCAATTGGTTGGTAAAACCTGGCTGGCCCAAGCTGCCGAACCAATGTCGGATCCAAGAATTATACATCTTTTGAACGAGAAACGTGAACTCAATAACTGTACATTCAGCGCTACAAGGGTAGGTAGGCAGGATAAATAATACAAACGAAAGAAAATCTAGAAAAAAAGACACGATCGCATTACATCTGAGAAATCTATGGCTAAAACAGCCAAAAGAGCTGGCCAGAACTTATATTTCAAATGCTTAAAAAACTGCCGAACAGTGCAACGTGTTACATAAACCAACTAAACAAAGAAATTCTCCAGAAAGAAGACAATCACAACACCAACAAAAAAAATTCACTAGGTCGCAAGAGAGAAACAAGTTATGCTAAAAAAAAAAATCAGACAAAGGGCTAAACCCCTGGGCAATAACTTTCCACGTGTTATACAACAAGGCAGCAAAATTTGAGGCTTCAGAAAGAATGGCTCCAATATCCATGTGCAGCTTATTAAGCAATGCAAAACTACACATACATTAACTGTTTTACGTTTTCCAAACAGCAGTCAATGCATAAGGCAGCTGCATCGCCCATCACTATTAGAGATAAACATTACCAGGCAGGCAATGAACTTTGTGATCGACCGTTGCATTTTCTGGGGCAAGCAATTGAGAGGTAACAAACTTACCCAATCGATCGTGGTGACACGATTGAAAATCGGAAAAATGTGTGATCAGAAAAAGTAGTTTGACTGCTGAAAAAATGTTTTAACTCTAATACGGATGGGCAGTGTAGTTGTCAACATTTTATGTGATGGTAATATAAAGTACAAACTTAAGGATGCCAAGATGTTGCATTGCCTGAGTAAGAAGCGTGGACATTAATCAAATTTCTGCCTGGTTCTTCATGTCACTTGTACTAAGGGGTGGGAATAACATGAAACAGTATTGGACCGTCTAAATGTGAAGGAGATTGAGGAAGTGGAAATCAAACACTTGCATCTGCAACAAACCAAGATGCAATAAATATAGTCTATGACCCCATGAGTTCTCCATAGATGCCCTTCTACAGGAGGATTTCAAACACCAGCCTTCTACACTAAATTAAAGCGGCATTTCCTAAGATTAAATGAAGGTTTCCCAAATCAATCTTTATTGCACACATTGAGTCATCCACACAACAACAACACAAATATGTTTGTCAATCAAGATGGTCCCAAACAATTCATGAGCCTATACTGATTGGGAGCAAACACAAGCAGTCACCATCTCAGTCAACGATCCGCAAATGCGGGAAAATATTCTGGGTCAATGAAATTTTTTGCCTTTGAGTAGCATAGAACATTAATAACAAATAGAGAAACAGTCCTTTAACCCCTCTACCATGGACTCGCTGCATTGCTACAGATACTGCGCATGAATCTTTACTCTGGAGCAGTACACCGCCCACCGCTATTAGTGTAAAAAAAATTGAAGTGTAAATGCGGAATGGAATGTATAAAAACTACCTTGCTGTAGGGAGACATGGCAATTACTACTTATCTAAGATGGTTAAAAAAAGTCGCAACCAAATAAGTGCTATAAACACTAATAACAAAGGGCATGTATCATCTGATATCATCATATCATACGGGAACAAATTCTGCAGCACTATACACATATTATTTCCCAGCAATGTGCTTCTCTTGAAATTTAAAAATGGCAATGGCCGATAAATCTCCAGCCATGAATTTATGGAAGAAATATATGTTTCCCAAGCTGAAAGCTTACAATCTTTCTGGCCCAATAAATAGCAAATCAAAACCAGAAAAGTACAGGCTAATATAAAAATGTCATGGGCAAACTCCACTTTAGACCTTCCTCAAGGTAAACAATGTCCACAAAAACTACCTTTTATCTTATATTAAATTACATAGTCTCTCAGCTGGGAATTTCCACCCCCAAATCCAATTAGCCCCTGGCTCACCTTCAAAGTTGCTGCATCAGACTTCACCACTTGTCGATTCCGTACCTGCTCCACAGTCAGCCCACTACCTCTTGCATCAATATCCCTCACGAGTACAAACAAACACACACACACACACATAAGAGAGAGAAGGGGAGAGGGAAAAAGAGAGAGAGAGAGAGAGAGAGAGAGAGAGAGAGATGTGTGTGTTTGTGTGTGTGCTGTATGCGCAATTTATTTATATATGTGTGCGTGTGTGTGTGTGCGTGTGTGTGTGTGTGTGTGTGTGTGTGTGTGTGTAATATAAGACTCGAGGAAGCACTTGTCAGAGAAGACAAGAATGCTGCCACAAAATGTTAAATCCTACCTCTCGATCGCCCTCTGGAACAGTAAGTGTAACGTGACACCCTTGCGGCTGCAATTGACCCGCAAATTGCACTTCGTTATTTCTGCAAACCATAACTTAAGCCAGTTCAGCCTCGCATAAGCACACGAGAAAAAGAAATATATATGAAATTCATGAGACATCCAAGCAGAGACGAAAAAAAGAAGTTTCAGGAGAGTAAATCCACCTTTCATTGCAATGGGGACACTCAAAAGCCATGAGCACAACCTGCAAAACGGCCAAAAAAAAAAATGCAAGTGTTAGCTCACCAAATAATTTACTATTTTGACTTGCTTCTCTTTCTCTCTAATCCTTCAGAATTGCAATGAAAGCAGTACATCCTTCCAACACATACATATGCGGTGCACGACATGACTTTTGTAACTCACAAAACACCACTCTTACTTGATTTCAAATAACATACCTCTCGAAAGTGAGGTATATCAGTAAGCATCAGGCGAGTCAATCCCTGGCCACCACAATCCCATAGCTCAGGTAAGCTCATAGAAATGGAATAGAGACAAATCTTTAAAAAACATTTCCCAGTCATTTACATAAAATCGATCGCTAGAATTTACGGCAAGACTACACCATGAATCACCATTGATTGAAGAAATTATTAGCCATGAGGTTTATATTAGTGTTATTAACTCTAATGCAGTTCCTAAAGAAGTGGCTAATTTTAAACCGTTTGCAGAATTAGCGTTAAGAAAAAATAATAAGTGTTATAAAATCTACTTTGTGGTCAGAGCAAAAAAAACAGGGAGTGAATTAGTGATATTAATGCTAATAGCGTTTCACGGTATAGCAGACAAGCTCTCCTTGTAGTAAGGACAAGATTCAGAAATCTGCCTGAGACATTTGTCACATGACACATAACTCTAATCCGCTGGCGACATTTGTCACGTAACAAGTAACTCGAAAATGGCTCTGAAGCAAACTCGGATAACAATCAACAAGAAAAATTATCCAGCCTGCATGCCCTAATTTTTTACCTCCTCGCCACATGCCATACAGAGACTGGGAATGGCCTGGACTTCAGCTCCATCAAATTCCAAGGATTTCTCGGTCACTTGGTTACGCTGTATTCCACCTTCTCCAATGACAGCTGTGATATTCGGAGGTTCTTCAACTTTCAAAGCTGTCGCCATGGCTCCCAAAATACACTTCACCAAAGAGGATTGGACTTTATAGGTAATTCAAGGAACTTCGAAAGTCAGGCGAGACAGCAAAGAAATTATAAGATCAACCAAGAGTGTCCTAGAAGCGTGTAGTAGGACTGTTGGCTATCAAAAATCAAGGGCTGTCTCGCAATAAAGCCTTTTCCGGCTTTACGCCGTCACTGTTAATGTGTAAACACGCTAAATATTGTTAGGGTACGTTCCCATGCAACCGTAACTTAGCGATCAAACTTTGTTCTATAGTCAAGATTCTCCATATTATTTTTTCGAATGTTCCAATGTCCGAAAGCAAAAGGCGTCACTGGAATTTGTGACATTTGTAGACAATACATACATTTGTGACATTGTGACGCTTATATTGTAGGACGTCGATTTCCAGTTTTTTGTCGTAAAATTACAGTTTTTTGTGACATTGAAGACGTCTAGTTTTTTTGTGACATTGTGACGTCATGCTTACTTATGACACTGTCGACGTCACTAATTCTGGAAAAAAAAATCTAAAAAAACCCTAAAAACAAAAGGCTGGATAGGAGACAAGGATAAGAAGGCTGCAGCTTCCAAAAAAAAACGAAAAGGTGAGAATGACAGTCCTCTCCATTGGAATTGTCTATTGCTCTGTTCTAAAATGTTTCAGTTTTAGGGTTTTGTTTGGGCCTATGCAAAAAGTTATTAACAATGATTATGACTCACATTATAAATATTATTATTGAGACAGGAAGAAGTTTGTAATGTGAATAGGAACCTGGAATATTTGATAATTCTGTGTTTATCAAATTTTGAAAATTTGAAAAAAATGAAATTTCTTTATGCTTTATTTGTTTTCTTTCATAAAATAATAGTGCATTCATTTTTTCAGGCAAAGCCCTAATTCACTACTTATTCGGTAAAAAAAAAAAAAATGAATAAAGAGATTAACTGCCGCAAGAATTCAAGTTTCTCAAAAGTCAAAGTCACTGCAAAACTTTTGTTTCCAAAGACCATAATTTTCATAAAATATAATCTCGGACACCCCAAAGACTGTCTTGAAAAAACAGTTTACTTTAAAGAAATCACTCTGTGAGTGAAAAAAACGATCGAGAAAATTATTCCCTGACATTCCAAAACCTTTTCCCGAAAATTAATTTTGGCACTGAAAAAAAAACAAAAAACTCAAACATTTAGTTTGGCACCCCAAAATCTCTCCCAAAAATTTATTTTTTACACTCAAAAAACCAACTCAAAAAGTTATCTCAAAAAGAAAAAGAGAAAAAGTCCGACAAAAATGTTATATCCGGCCGTCCAAAAACTGCCCAGAAAAAATCAGTTTGTCACCCCTCGAAAGTTCACTGACAAACTTCCTCCGGCAGTCCAAAAACTTATCCCTCTATCTCATAATAATATGAAAAGTGGTGGCACACCGACCTTTTATTCTACCCTTAATTCTGTCTTTAATCCTACCCTTACTTCTGCTCTTGATTCTACTTTTTCACTCCTGTCAACGCTTACGTAATTTCCATCTCCTTCGGCACCAGGGCAATTATCCGCCATGGCTACCATTTCTCATGTAACAGGAATAGTTTCTATTTCCACCCTCGGAGGAGCCTCTCCTTCCTTCCTCTCCCGTTCAAGTCCGACAGCCTCTTCATCGTTCGCTTCATCTTCCCGTTCCTCCTTCCTCCCCCTCCGGCCATGCAAGCCTCCTCCCTTGCAGCCTCCCCGCCGTGCCGTGCCAGCTGGCATAGCGGCCATGGCTGCCGCCAGCCAGGCGCAGGACTACTATGAAGTACTCGGAGTGCCACGGACCGCAGATACAGTGGAGTTGAAAAAGGCTTACAGGAGTCTAGCACGGCAGGTATATTCACGTTCTCTCTCTCTCTCTCTCTCTCTCTCTCTCTCTCTCTCTCTCTCTCTCTCTCTCTCTCTCTCTCTCTCTCTCT